>OY755202.1:59887399-60241603 GCA_963576765.1 Draba incana
CAAGATTCTTTGGTAATTAGAAGTTACAAGCTTTTTGATTTTGAACTTAGACTTGTAAGCAGAAACCATAATAAGTAAGTAAGTTTGTTTTGATTGGATTTGTGGTCTAATAGTCAAAATGTTGTTACAGCTTCAGCATTGAACATGTTGTATAGTAGTATGCATTCACCAGCACAGTTAACACAATGGACTGCATCAGCTGGTGATCCTTGTGGTCAGAATTGGAGAGGTGTTACTTGTTCTGGCTCTAAAGTTACTGAAATGTTAGTAAATTTACTCGAAAATTCTTACTTTTAAAATGACATGATTTAGTCAAATGTTTAACCATACAGTATCTACTTTGCAGAAAGTTACCAGGCCTTGAGCTCTCTGGAACACTTGGATTCATGCTTGATAGATTAACTTCTCTTACCGAGCTGTAAGATCAAACGCTAATTTCATTTCGTGTTTCGCGATAATGAGTCTTTTGTAATTTATAACTCTTTGAATTGGATTTTGTAGTGATCTAAGTAGTAATAACCTTGGAGGTGATTTACCATATCAGCTTCCTTCAAATCTGCTACGATTGTACGTTACCTTCCATCGATCCTTTCTCCTTTTTAACTTAATGTCCGTGTTTTCGAGCTTATAATCGTTATTGTTTCAGGAATCTTGCGAATAATCAATTCACCGGAGCTGCACAATACTCAATTTCTCAGATGGCATCACTTAAGTATCTGTAAGTAATCTACTTCATTTCGACATTTCTCTAGACGTCTCTCGTAATAATGTTTTGTCTATTGAATAAAATTCAGCAATCTTGGTCATAATCAGTTTAAGTCGGATATAGCTGTTGACTTCACCAAGCTCACCTCTCTCACAACCATGTAAGATAAAGATTCGTATCGTTCTCAAATTTTAATCTTAAGTAAAATTATTTGACCAAGTTACATGTGTGTTCAGGGACTTTTCTTTCAATTCTTTCACGGGATCTTTACCGGGAAGTTTTACTTCCCTAACAAGTATAAAATCATTGTAAGCATTTACTAAACATGTTACTTTTAGCTAACCGAAATGATCGAAAATTGTAGCATTTACTAAACATGTTACTTTTAACTTAACAGATACCTTCAAAACAATCAGTTCTCAGGCACACTCAATGTATTAGCCGGTCTTCCTCTCGAGACTCTGTGAGTAAACCTAACTAACCTTACTACAGTTTTTTCTTAGACATTTACTGATATTGTGTTCTCATTAGGAATGTTGCGAATAACGATTTCACGGGATGGATCCCGAGTTCTTTAAAGGGAATTAATCTGATGTAAGTTTCTCATTTCACACACATTTGTCTAATTTTGGTTCTGTGAATCTAACTTTTTCTTGTTTCTTGCAAACAGAAAAGACGGTAACTCGTTCAGTACTGGACCTGCACCTCCACCACCACCTGGTACACCTCCAGTTCGTGGCTCCCCGCCAAGTCATAAATCCGGAGGAGGTGGAAACCGGTCTAGTGACGATTCTACTAGCAACGGAAGTTCCAAAAAATCAGGAATTGGAGCAGGTGCTATTATCGGCATCATCGTTTCATTGTTACTCGTTACAGCTCTTATCGCTTTCTTCTTAGTCAAAAGAAGAAGATCAAAGCGAACAACATCATCCATGGACATTGAGAAAACCGATAACCAACCGTTCACTCTTGCTTCAAACGACTTACACGGTATAACACATTATACATTTTTCGTCTTTTTAATCCGGGAAAAAGCTTAACGTAAGAATCTGTATGGTTTGCAGAAAACAATTCTCTTCAGAGTTCTTCATCGGTCGAGACAAAGAAACTCGATACGTCATTGTCTATTAATCTTCGACCTCCACCAGCTGATCGACACAAATCATTTGACGATGAAGAAGATTCGACAAGAAAGCCTATTGTTGTCAAGAAGAAATCCGCTGTAATGGTTCCTTCGCATGTACGAGTTTATTCAGTCGCAGATCTCCAAATAGCCACTGGCAGTTTCAGCGTAGATAATCTTCTCGGAGAAGGGACTTTTGGACGAGTATACCGAGCTCAGTTTGATGACGGAAAGGTTTTTAGTACTTATTATTAATCCTTAATCCTTAACCTCGTTTTCTTGAAACCGTAAATGTTTTCTTTTTCCGTATCTTTAGGTTCTTGCGGTGAAGAAAATTGATTCGTCCGCTCTTCCACATGGCATGACCGATGAATTCACAGAAGTAGTATCGAAAATTGCCAGTTTAGATCATCCAAACGTGACCAAGCTAGTCGGTTACTGTTCTGAACACGGACAACATCTCGTGGTGTATGAATTCCACAGAAACGGATCGTTGCATGACTTTTTACACTTATCAGAAGAAGAAAATAAAGGATTAGTGTGGAATTCACGAGTTAAAATCGCTCTTGGAACTTCGCGCGCATTAGAGTACCTCCATGAAGTTTGTTCACCGTCTATAGTTGATAAGAACATTAAATCAGCCAATATTTTACTCGATTCGGAGTTGAATCCTCACTTATCGGATTCAGGTCTCGCTAGCTTCCTTCCAACAGCGAACGAGGTTCGATATTACAAACTCTTTACAATTTCTCAACTTTATTTGGTTTCTTATATCATTTTGATTTACGCGCAGTTACTAAACCAAACCGATGAAGGGTATAGCGCACCTGAAGTATCAATGTCAGGCCAATATTCTTTGAAGAGCGATGTTTACAGTTTCGGAGTAGTCATGCTCGAACTTTTAACCGGGAGAAAACCATTCGACAGGTAAAAGATCCTAGTAATGTTTCGGAATGTGTTTTAGGAATTTTTAATCGAACGGTTATGATTTGAGCAGCACAAGATCGAGATCGGAGCAGTCATTAGTGCGATGGGCGACACCACAACTTCATGATATTGATGCTTTAGAGAAAATGGTTGATCCAGCTCTTAAAGGACTTTATCCAGTTAAATCTCTTTCTCGATTTGCTGATGTTATCGCTCTCTGCGTCCAGGTAAAAATAATGACCCATGAATTGAAAATCTTGTAAGTTAACTTGCGGAATCAAGAAAGCCGCTTACGGATTTTGCGTTTGGTTTTTGTAACAGCCGGAGCCAGAGTTTAGACCACCTATGTCTGAAGTAGTGCAGGCGCTGGTTGTGTTAGTGCAAAGAGCTAACATGAGCAAGAGAACTGTAGGAGTTGATCCGTCGCAACGTGCTGGTAGCGCTGACACAACCAATGATTACATGTAAGTAAAATTCATCGCCGCAGAGGAAAAGAAGAACACTTTGCTCCATTTGATGAAGAAGTCACATTAAGTTGAAGACAACAACAATCAGACTTTCTAAGCAGTGTATAATTTCCATTGTTTAATTGTGTAAAATGTGTCCAAAATTTGTAGATTTTTAAAGAGCATTGACATAAAACAAAATTCTTTCTTTGTGTTTTTTTATACATTTGTTCTTTGGATTTGGATTCTCTCTCTCATCTTTTCAATCTGCTCCTTGCAGCCACCAACATCACAGTAAGTAACGTCAGGTTTCTTTTCGACTGTCATCATGGTCACAATAGGATCAATCTTTGGAGGTAGAGGTATCTGTATACTTGTTCATATCAACTCTGCAAACACAAATTAAAGACAGAGGTTTTTTGTAAGATACTTTCCATGTAAGACAAAAAAAATATAATTAACATACCCACACGCATGCCTTCCTCAATGTCGGTGGGCGACACTTTATCGCCAAGTCCAGCGACGAACTTGTTGACCTAAGCTTGAAGATACTGAGCAATAAGTTATCTTAAAAGAGATTAGGAAAAAAGTTATATTTAGGAGTTATCTAAATATGTAAGTTTACCTTAAAGAATAGGAAAACTCTTCTCTATATAAGAAGATGCTAATGTGTGGCATAACTTATGAGTTTAAGAGAAAGAGATTGAGAGCTTAGGTTTTGAGTTATTTTCCAAAGTCATTAATAAAGAGAGTTATTCTTTGTTAATCTTTGTGTTCTTATACCTTGTGAAACTAGAGAACTGCAATTAAGAATCAAAATAAAATTAGTTACAACTAGACATCAAAAGGCTTTACACAATTGGTTATACAGAAAACATTAGCTTTAGGGATATAATGTATCTGCTTGACATAAATGACGTACTTAGCATCTTCAGTGTTCCTACTTATGATCTTTGTGCATGTAGAACCTGGATAACAAAAAGTTTACCTTAATTCCTAGTTACTCTCAGAGAATAAGAAATTTCAGAGAACAATTCTAAGTAAGAAAGCATACCTTAATTTCTATTTGCCATCAAAGAATTCAGAGAATTATACTAAGAAAGTAATCATACCTGAAGTGGTTGCTCCTCTTGCATCATCTGCTCATCAGAAACAAGATCCCATTGACTTGGAGGAGCTAAACCAGTATCAGTATCACACTCCTTGATACCTGAGTCAAAAACTCATCAATGTTTCCATAATCTATCAATTATCAATATTACTCATTCTATAAACAATAAACATACCACATCAATCGTTAATCTTCTTCGCAAGCACTTTGATTTCTTTCTCCACCTTCTTTATGGAGGTGGAATACAAACCAGAATCTAGCAACTTATTCGACCAAGCCTTCGGTATCCTTTTAGCAAAGAATACTCGAACTCGCCTATCATCGATTAACGTATTATCCATACGTGAAAGTGCTTCTTTGCAGTCCTCCTTAGTTTTAAAGAGGATGAAACCATAACCATGGTTACATCCTCTTTTTTGTGGAACCTCACATTCAACTCGCCAAAATCGTGAAAATATCTCGTAGAGGCTAATACTCTGCAACACAAACTAAAAATAAGCCAAAAGTAAAAGGAGAAATCAAAATTAAAGTAGGGAAACTAGAATGAGCTTACATCGATATCACGATTTAGATTGTGAATAATAAGCATCTTGCTAGGAGCAGTACTTGATTGGACATGAAGAAGCTCCTTAAGGTCCACATTATAAAGATCATCTTCTTCTTCTGGTTTTCCTATGACAGCTGGTATCATCTCCATTTGATGATCAAATGGATCTTCAAGTATGCATATTTCTTCGATTATTATGTCTTTGATAGGCCTGTTGTTCGCATAAACAGGAGCCTCATTTATCTTTGCCGATATTTCGAAGCCTTCCATGATCTCGCCAAACACCTGAAGCTTTTTTATTGTAAATTAGTCTATATTAGCAAATAAGCAGTAATCTTACCGTATTTTTCCCATCAACGATATTCAGACAGGTGAGGTAGAACTGAGAAGAGGACAAACCACCTATCTCTGCTCTGAGGTCTTTTTGCACATTGTGGAATATGCAGTTATCGTATTACTTGTGTCTAGCAAAAGATAGAATCAATTGGCTTATTATAATCACTGGTTGGAATATGCAGCTGAATATGAACAACTTACTGGCACAAGAGGAAGTTCTTGCAGGCCACATGGCATTTTTCTGTAAACAAATCAACCACTATGTCCCCAAGATTTGTCTTAATAAAAACTGACATGCTACACAACCTGAAAAAGACTAGCTAAATCTTTGCATTTAGAGATTACTCATTTCAGTTATTGCTGCTCATTTCAGTTTTTGGTTTCAGGTTGTGTTTTCTAGAATTAAAATATGTCAATTTTGTTTAAGTGAAACATTAATTATTTTCATAGTTGAAAAGTTAAGTCAAGTGCAAGTCATGTTCAAAAAAGATAGAATGTTTCTATTGAACTGCTTTGTTATTGTAACCATTATTATTTATCTTGATACTATCTTGTTTCAAAGTATAAAGTTAAACAAAGAAAGATGGATAACCTGGTTTTGTAGCAAAAAACATGTCAGTTCTTATTGTTCCAAGTGTTGGGGACATTTTGATTGCTTTGTATCCAAAGAAGGCTCCTATGTCCTGCTACAACTTCCTCAAGCTCTGCAAGTTAGTTATGCCTATTAGCTAAAAGAACAGTTACATGGTATTCACTCTAAGTAAGTTGTTTTTTGTTTTGCTAGATTCGATTATTACAATAATTGCATTTTCCACACTGTGGAAAAGGATTTCAGAGCAGAGACGGATGATCCAACATGCACTGGTGGATTTTCAATCTACAAGTATGATCCATTTCTTGCTTCAAAATGATATGCAGGGGGCTTATATATTTTGATCCTTCTGTACCTTTCTGATATGTTGAATTTGCATATATATATCAATGGTCGTGATCGGTTTTTCAGTGATGAAATTTGATATGCTCAAATTAAACCTAAGAGTTACTCTCTCAAACAAAGAGATCAATGCAGTACTTAAGGTATCGAAATCCACAGGGAATCAGTGAAACACAATAGATTTAATGAGTTCAGATTATGCTAAGCAGAATTATGAGAATGCAAGTAAACAAAGCAATTAAAAAGGTTGTGAGAATCAATAGAGAAAAGCGCTAGGCACAGGGAAATCTCAGGTGAATCAGATATGCAGATGATCAATTAGCAATAGGATTTATGAAGCTCAGTTCCTAAACATGAACACGAAAGTAAAACAAACCAGCTTCCGCTGCGAATATTATCTATGAATAAATCCAAGAAAACCAAATTCCTTTGCGAATCCTATGAATCTAAACAAGCATTAATTTCAGGTTCAATTGTTCACAAAACCCTAAGCCAAATTCCTTTGCGAATATGAATTTTGCTCATCAAAAACTAGTTCAGGTTATCAATCAAACTGTCGTTTCTATTAATTACCCTAAGATCAGATTCAAGGTAGCTAATCAAGAATCAGCAATAAGAACAAGTTAAGATGAAGAACTTCTAATGATATTAATCCTAAGCAGTTATGATCATATCTAGCAAATCATCAACAACCTTTGAAAATCCCTAAACCTAACAGGGAAAAAACTCAGACATATCCAATGATAAAAACATGTTTTTATTAAAAGATATATCAAAGAGTTAAGTAAAATAAACCATGAAGCCTAAACAATGGCTTAAAAACGTATATATAAAGGTCTCAAACCGACTAGAAAAGAAAAGTAAACATCTGGAACTTTCTTCGCAAAAACATAAATCTTTGATTTGGGCTTTTTCTTCATTAAACACCCGTGTCGATCGACAAAGAGATTGCCTGTCGATCGACACGTGACTCTCTGCCAAAATTCTTGCCTCGCCAAAAAAATCGTGTCGATCGACACACTTGATCAGTGTAGATCGACGCTTGTACTTCTGTCCGATTTTTACTTGATCTTTTCAGCTCTTTCCTCTTCGATACTCCAAAATGCTCCAAAAGCTCCAGTAAACATCTTTTCTGCTCCAATCGGTCTAGTTCATGTAAAGACTCTAAAAACAAATAGAAAACACCAAATAGGCTCTAAAACATGGACTTATATCGTGGCCTAAATGGGTAAAAACCACGATATATCAAAATTCATCCCGATTTAAAGCATACGAAAACTCGCATTGTTGCAATGGCCAATCATGGAGAAGATCGCAATGCTTCTGAGGTATTTCTTGTTCTTAATCAATTTTATGAATGGTTGATAAATCCTCATGTAACGTTTTTTCAGTTCTACATCACTCTCTCGGATAGTCTTCATATCCTCGATGGGAAACACACGGTAAGTAATCCTCTTTATTTGATCAATTTTCTACTTATTTACTCCTAATGTTAACTTGTAATGTAATTTTAGGTTTTCGGAGAGATTGTTGATGGGTTTGAGACTTTGAGCTTCATAAAATGAAGCTCAAATCGATGCCAACAGCAAACCCGTTACCGACACCATAATCGAAGAGACCGTTGTGCTTGAAGATCCATTTGAAGACCCTTTAGAGCTTATTGAGATGATTTCGAGCTATACAAAGACAAAGCAAGAAGAGGCTTACCAACAAGCGGTTACCACACTGCAAATGGCGAAACTCAGAGGAGCGTACGCCAAACCCATTAATTGTTTTCTTCCTTGAAAAGCTATACCACAACAGTGAATCTATAACTTAGGTAAGTAGATAAGAATAGGACACTGGATAGTAACAAAGCTGAAACACTACAATCAACAAAGAGACCAAAACTCAATTCGACTGTCATCATGGTCAAACTAGGATCAATCTTTGGAGGTAGAGGTATATACTTGTTGTACTTGTTCATATCAACTCTGCAAACACAAATTAAAGACAGAGGTTATTTGTAAGTTACTTCCCATGTAATACAAAGAAAAGATAATTATCATACCCCACACGCATGCCTTCCTCAATGTCAGTGGGCGACATTTTATCGCCAAGTCCAACGACGTACTGCAATTAAGGATCAAAATAAAATCAGTTACAATTGGTTATGCAGAAAACAGTAGCTTTAGGGATATAATGTACCTTTTTGTGCGCGCAAGTAGCAACTTGGATAACAAAAAGTTTACCTTAATTCCTAGTTTTTTTTTTGTTGCTAAAGACCTTAATTCCTAGTTACTATCACAGAATAAGAAATTTCAGAGAAGTAAGAAGCATACCTGAAGTGGTTTCTCCTCTTGCATCATCCGCTCATCAGAAACAAGATTCCATTGACTTCGAGGAGCTAAACCAGTATCAATATCAGACTCGTTGATACCTGAGTCAAAAACTTAATATTTCCATAACCAATGATCAATACACTCATTATATAAACAATAAACATACCACAACGATCGTCAATCTTCTTGGCAAGAAGCTTGATATCTCTCTCCACCTTCTTTATGGAAGTGGAATACGGACTAGAATCTTGTAATTTCTTCGACCAATCCTTCGGTATATTCTTAGCAAAGTATACTCGAACTCGTCTATCATCGATTAACGCATTATCCATACGAGAATGTGCTTCTTTGCAATCTTCCACACTTTCAAAGAGGATGTAACCATGACCTCTTTTTGTGGAATTTCACACTCCACTCGCCAAAACCGAGAAAAGATCTCGCAGAGGTCAAAGCTCTACAACACATATTAATAAGTTAAAAGTAAAAGAAAAAAACAAAACTAAAGTAAGGAAAAACGAAATGAACTTACATCGATATTGCGATTTAGATTTTGTACAATTAGCATCTTTGGACATGAAGAAGCTCGTAAAAATCCGCATCAATCTTCTTCTTCTAGTTTTTCTATGATCATCTCCATTTGATGATCAAATGGATCATCAAGAATAGCTGTTATTTCTATTATAATGTCTTTGAAAGGAACACCTAAAGCTTTTTGATTGTAAGTTAGTCTATACCAAAGAAAGCATTAGCAAATAAGCAGTTGTCCTACCGTATCTTTCCCATCAACGATATTTAGACGGGTAAGGTAGAACTGAGAAGAGGACAGACCACCTATCATGCTACGTGAACACAAGATATTTCATAATGATCCGAGATTGCATAGCGAAATATACAATAATCAATTCAATTTTTTTATTCATGTAGTTATACTATAACTAAAATAAAATTACTTTCATTTTTTCTAGAAATAAAATATGTCAATTTTGTTTAAGTGAAACAGTAATTATTTTCATAGTTGAAAAGTCAAGTCAAGTGCAAGTCATGTTCAAAGAAGATATAATATTTCTATTGTGCTTTGTTATTGTAACCATTATTATTTATCTTGATACAATCTTGTTTCAAAGTATAAAGTTAAACAAAGAAAGATGGATAACCTATAAATATAATTTGTCTATATAAATAGATATGATGGTCTATTAATCCGTCGCTTGTGTCTCTAGGGATATCTTTCAGAGCTAATGACAGAAAAGTCTATATCCTTACTTAAAGTGGAACCAAAGAAAATAATAGATATGATAGTTTATTACCCTAACAAACCAATGAAATAATTCCTTCCTTCATTCTCTTACGCTTTTCCTTTTTTTTTATATAACTAAACGACACGGGTTTGGCGTTTTGAGTATTTGTAACCCTTTGAATTTTCGCTAAACAACGCCGTTTTAGTGTTTTCTGCGTCGAATCCATTAGACTTAAAGATCAGAACAATCAGGGCTCTTGATTTTGGGAGAGCTTTGTATACATCATTGCTATTTGCCTTGTGCTGCTGAATTTAAAAGGTTTCGTGTACATATTTGGAAAAAATATTTTCAAAGGTAGCATGTCCCATTTAACAATCAACCTCTGTGCCATGATCATGAAAAATTTGTAGACCTTTAAGATCATTGACATGAACCAAAATTATTTCTTACATTTTTTTTGCATTGGTTTTTCTTTTTGCTTTTGTTGCCGACAATACATAGGTTCCAATTGGCTTTGGTTCATCATAACCTAAAAGATTCAGAGGAATTGACTATCAATTGACAAACATCAAAAGAGAATTCATGGAGTCCAAAGCATGAGACACTGAAGTAACAAGAGTTTACATAATTGAAATAAAACAAAAGAGATCAAAGTCAAGAGAAGAAACAAAGAACAAAGAGTGTTTCTGAGTCTTAAGAGCTTTATGAAGAAGCAAAATGACCTCTCTCTCTCTCTCTAATTGTAGACCATGTACTTGGGAGTTGCACTGAACTTTTGATAACCGTTAATGACTTTGTTCACTGCGTCCAGAAAGTCTTTCTCAGTCACAGTCTTTCTCCTAGCTCGGATCTCGTACATTCCGGCTTATGTGCATACACTTCTGATATCAGCTCCTGCAATTTAACAAAACCACAAAGTCAGAACAAATCTCAAGAGTTGAAGCCATAAGATGTGTTTGATGGTTGTGATCATTACAGGTTGAGTTGGGGCAGAGACGAGCAAGGAGTTCGAAACGGATGTCTCTTTCGCAGTTCATGGTTCGTGTGTGAATCTTGAAGATCTCTGTTCGGCTCTCTAGATCAGGAAGACCAAACTCAACCTTACGGTCAAGACGTCCAGGACGTAAAAGCGCAGGGTCTAGTGTGTCGGGCCTGGTTTACAGAAATAAACAATGAGTTAATCAAATGGTATAATTGTGTTGTGTAGTTTACTTAGGGATGTGCAAGGAGATTGTGGACTGGCTTGTTTGTTTCCATGAGAACCTTGATGTTACCACGTGCGTTGAATCCATCAAGCTGATTCACAATCTCAAGTCACCACCAACACCGTCATCAAATCTTGCACCACCAATGGCATCAATTTCGTCAAAGAACACAATGCAAGCTTTATTGGACCTTGCCATCTGGAATCAAGTGTTATACAGTTTCAGAACAATCTATAGCAGCCTTGGCTAGGCAAAAAGCAGACAGTAATAAGGAGTTTTGAGTCAATGGTTTACCTGAAAGAGTTCACGAACCATTCTAGCTCCTTCACCAACATACTTCTGAACGAGCTCAGTGCCAATAACCCTGATAAAGCAAGCATCGGTTCTGTTGGCCACGGCTCTAGCCAGAAGGGTTTTACCGGTACCAGGAGGACAGTAGCAGAGAACACCCTTGGGAGGATCTATTCCAAGCTTCACAAATTTCTCTGGATGAAGCATGGGCAGTTCAACCACCTGCAATTAACAAAGACACCAACAATTATCTTGACTGAAAAAACTATATAGCAACAGTAAGCTTATAACTCTAGTTAACCACAGAAGATAAGGACAAAGCTCAACACTACAATCAACAAAGACACCAAAACTCTTAACAATTTTCTTCATCGAAAAACTATATCACAACAGTAAGTTTATAACTCTAACAAGAGAAGATGGGAACACTAGATAGTAACAAATTTCAACACTAGAATCAACAAAAACACCAAAACTCCTAACAATTATCTTCATTGAAAAACTATATCACAACAGTAAGTTTGTAACTTTAGTTAACCAAAGAAGATAAGGATACTGGATAGTAACAAAGCTCAACATACCTCTCTCATCTTCTCAATCTGCTCCTTGCAGCCACCAACATCATTGTAAGTCACATCAGGTTTCTCTTCGACTGTCATCATGGTCATACTAGAATCGATTTTTGGAGGTAGAGGAATCTGTATCTGATATTTATTCCGATCAACTCTGCAAATACAAAACATTTTTTCTATAAGTTGTCATGCATAGAGAAATGTACTGAGATCAAAGGGGTAAACTGAAGCAACAAGAAAAAACAGGAAGACAGAGGGCAGTGATAATCTCAGTTCATAAACAGAAAACATACCCCACGAACTGAAATTACGAATCAAAATAAAAAAACATGGAAAGGCTACACACAATTGGTCAATCAGAAACATCATCTTAGAAATATAATGTACCTTATAAATTTGTTTGACATTAAATGATGTACTTGGCGTCTTCAGTGTTGGGACTTATTATCTTTGTGCATCTAGCAACCTGGATACCAAAAAAACGTTAAACCTTAATTCCTCATAGAGTAAGAAATTTCAGAGAACTATTCTAAGTAAGAAAGCCTACCTGCAGAGGTTGCATCATCTGCTTATCAGACACAGAATCCCATTGACCGGGAGGAGCCTGCTTGAGGGTAAGTGTCGCAAATACCTACTTAAAGACCCATTCCATCCAGATTCCAAAACTCCATGTTCCTTCATTGCTTCCAGTTGCTTGTATATCTGCAAATCAACAGACCCAAAATCCAAAAACTCATTAAGCTTTCTACTTTCAATCTCTCCAATGAAATTTATCTTACGGGTTTAATCATATCCAGTAACTTCTTTGATGATTCTGGAGTGATATAATTCTGGTATCTGAATTGTAAGAATAATTTCAAAAAAAGACCTTGTTAAAATGGCTTTTTTAAAAGCTAACTGAAGTTTTGTATAAAAAGATGGAACGGTAGAAGTTTACATTACTTCTTGATCTTGAAAATGACGCCAAAACCGCTGTACATGAAAGAGTAGACATTAGATCGCACACAAATTGCTTAAACTTGAATTACACTTAGAATCCGAGCAGATAAATCACCTGGTCAATGACAGAAGCACGGCGGTGAGGGTTTTGATCCGGCCGATATAATGGAATGTGGGTCAACAAAACTCTAGGATCTAAAATGATAAGAAAGATTTATGTATGGTTTAAAATTCAGAAAATGCAAAGATAGTAATAGCTGAATCGCATACCGGTAGAGACATTTTGAACAAACTTCCAAACTTCTGATGCCAAATTCTTTTGCAAAAATACACATCAAATTTTTGGTTACAGATCAATGCAATATCTTAATGATCAAATGCATAGACCAGAGAAAAGTTTGTAACAACCATCAATAGCTTGTGCATCAATGCTGATGAACTCAACATTTCCAATCATAAATCTGCGGTTTCTGATCCCAAATTCTTTTGAATATCGATCAATCACCTGTTGAAATGTGAAGTTATAGGTTGCTGACATATGTGATATACTTGAGAAAAACAAAACAAAAAAGTGATAAGCGTAATACGTCTAGCTTTTGTGACGCCAAGCCAACATCATGGTTCCCAGGGATGTAGAACGTAGGAATGTCCCCAACTTTTCCTTGTGAATACAAACCGACTTAAAGATTCCTGCCATCTGTTTAAACGAGAAGATATCCATAAACCGTTTGTTTCCACAATTGTAAAGAGAAGAGAACAAAGAGAGCTTACTCGTCCTCCGGGAGATATGGACCACCATCGAAATAATCACCTAAGAACAAAACAAGGTCGGGTTTGAAAGGCAAGACAGACTGAACAAATGATCTTCTCATGTTAATATCAGTATAAAACTGAGCAACCTCCAAAGCAAGGGTCTTTGACGACAATCGAAACGATGTCTTATCCATAAGCTTCATACACACACAACAACACAATCAGAATGATACACATTATAAAAGACACAACAAAAGCAAGCTTCTTTCTTTACCTGTGGATCAGTCACAATGGCTACTTTAGTAAACTTCCCATCACTCTGTGGATAAAGTAGCAAACACAAGTCATTTCTTCTTCAAGAACAGTGACTAGATTCTTACACATTGATCTATTTTCCCAAAATAGTAAATACTGATAAAAATCGGATCTTTAATTTCAAAAAATGTTCCTTTATTACAATTTCCATAACCTATGAACGATTACACAATCAAAGTTGAATAATTGCTACTGAAATTGAGTATTAAAGATCGAACCTTATGGTGAAGAGAGAAGGAATCCAGAAAGCGAACATTTCGCCGTAGAGGATGGTTGCAGCCCAAATGAGACATAACACCCACCGTGAGTTTGTGGTGGTGTTTCATCTTTCCGATCACCTGAAATCTCTCTCTTCTTCTCGGGCTTTGTCTTGTCGGAGAAAATCTGGTGATTGCTTCGATGTTGACTAAAAAGAGCGGTCGAAACGCAACTTTCATTTTGAGTTAAGTTGCGTTTTGAGTGATAACGCATAACGCTGAAACTGTGGAATGTGTCAATGTGAGAATGCCAGCATATTTAATGTCTACTGGTTAATATCGGTTTTCTATCCAAATTTGGTCGGTTAAACTTTCTAACTAGACTTTTTTGGACTTTCTAACCAGATAATTGTAACCCAATACTCGTGTGAGAAATAGGCATTTTGGTCATTTATTCATAATATACGTAGAATATCACGGTCAACCTTTTTTTTGGTTATCAAACTAATTATTAACTTTTTCATTGTTATTACACATAATTTCTCATTCGGCAAAGCAATGATGTGACAACTTAAAGAGCCAATCATAACTTCATGTAGTGATCTCATAGTGATCTCCATTGTATAAAAGTTACTACATTTTATATAAAAAAACGATTATACAAATAAATTCATCATCATAATAATAATACAATAGAAAATTTAAAATACAACCTCCAAAAGCGTGTATGCTATGAATTCTGAGAAAAATTGAGTTATGCCTAGGAGTGGGCAAAGGGGAATATGAGACGGAATCTCACGGGAACGGGATTTATGGGAATAGAAAAATACGTCCCATTTATGTCCTATTTAAAATTCGGGACGGGAACGGGATAGAACGGGATGTGACGGGAACGGTATGAGAAATCTCATAAAATAGCCGGATTCAAAAATTAGATTAAACGATGATTCAATTTGCAAATATGTATATAACATGTTTTTTTATCTTATCCAAATCATGTTCAAAATTAAAGGAAAAAAAAACTCAATTGTATTCCATAAAAGTTAAAAATTTAAAATTAAATCGTCAAATTAAATCAAACTTAAACCACATAATATAATTTATCATCCCATTAAAGAAAATAATACATATATATAGGTATAAATTAATACTTATATATCCTAAAAGGGATTTTGGGATATCCCGTTCCCGTCCCGTCCCGTCCCGGTCCCAATTGGGAATTGAAAACTTGTCCCATATGGGAATACGGGAAATATATGGGACAGGAATTCGGGAACGGGTACGGGATGGGACGGAACGGGACGGGAATTATGTCCACCTCTAGTTATGCCACTATTGGAATACCACTTTTCAATTATGCTACTGTTTTAAAATCATTACTAGCGTGCCACTATTTTTTTATTTTTTTTCTCTCTCATCCAAATTTCGTTTCTCTCTCTCTCTCACACACTCTCTCTACCAGGTCGTCATCATAAGATCAGATTTTACTATCACTGAATTTGATTCTCGTCATCTCTAACTTCACTATCTCTGATCTCTGTCGCGATTTTTGCTAAGAAGATTTGAGAAGGCGTTGTTGTTGACGAAGAACGTGGATCTGAGATCGAGCATATTTAGGAAAAAGAAAAAGAAGAAGAAGATCTCAAAGCAAATTCAAACACAAACGACTGTAAATTTTCAAGTTTGGGTTAACTATTATGCATTTAGGGTATAGATTTTGGAGGGGGGATGGGGGTAGGGTTTTGCCTTTATATTACTCAAATTTGTAACTAAAATCGAATTTAAAAAAACAAAATTCATGGATTAAACTTGTTCTTCTTCTTCCTTCTTCTTCTTCTTCTTCTTCTTCTTCTTCTTCTTCTTCTTCTTCTTCTTCTTCTTCTTCTTCTTCTTCTTCTTCTTCTTCTTCTTCTTCTTCTTCTTCTTCTTCTTCTTCTTCTTCTTCTTCTTCTTCTTCTTCTTCTTCTTCTTCTTCTTCTTCTTCTTCTTCTTCTTCTTCTTCTTCTTCTTCTTCTTCTTCTTCTTCTTCTTCTTCTTCTTCTTCTAATCCAGGAAATCAAAATCAATTTAAGGAATTTACAGAGATTTACATGGACGAAAAAGAATCGAAAATCCTAGATATATCCTCGCTGCGTTTGTGTCCAATTGAGTCAGAGAGAGAATCGAAAACTCCAGATCCAAAACCCAAATCCGATTTGCAATTTCAAAGAAGAGAATTTTGTGAGAAAGAAAAAATTGGATCTGGGAGATGAGCGTGAGAGAGATAAGAGAGAAAGTGAGATCTGTTTTTTTTTTTTTTATTTAGTCAGTGAACAGTGGCACGCTCGTAATGATTTTATGAACAGTGGCATATTAGATTAAATTTTTGTCATGTGTGACATATTTGCAATTGCCCCATGAAATCTACTTGCAGTGTTATTATTGTTAAATCTAAATTGGTATTACCAACAAAGAATTTATAATTTGAAAGGAAAATAATACTTTAAATTAATGGTTGCATTATTGAAAATAAAACTATACAGAAGAAACAAATGCGCCTAATCTTATTTAGAGTAAATTAAGTAAATAACCAAAAATTATACCATATTTAGGAAATCATGCAAATCGGTTTAACATTTAACATTTTAAATGTCATGAATTTAACATTTTAAAAATGTTAAAATGTCATCGTCTTGGCACAATTGGTTTACCTATTAGTCAGAAATACAGGCGGTCTGATTACCCTTAAGCACTACTAGTCGGAAGACACTCCAAATTTGGGTCAGGTAAGGTAGTGGCCCCTCAGTGCACTCCATCATCTCGAGGAGAAGTCCATTCCATAGCATTTTAGTGCGTTCCCACCGGGGCCAACCGGATAAGCCGATATTATATATAAAAAAAATCCTAATTTAAATACCTAGTTCGACTGATGCTCCCACACAAAAAGGTTGAGAAAACACAACTTTTGCGTATTAGGGCCGAATTTTATTGTTGGGCCGAGGCTTGTTTGAACAGTGTCTAAACTCTAAAGTGACCACAAAATAAAGGAAGATGGAAAACCTAAAATCAGAAAATACTCTTCCGATTCCATTATTCTATCACCTCCCTGCCTCTGTTCTTCATCCAGGTTCGTTTTTCTCGTCGATTCAATCATGATCTACCATGTTCATAGGCTTCGAATGGTGACAGCGTTTTGGACGGTGCGGGACAAGCGGTTTAAGAGGTGCGGTGCGGTTCGGTTCAAGTGCGGTGCGGAAAGGAGAGGTTTGAAAAGTGTTGTGCGGTTCAAGTGCGGTGCGGAATAATGTTTGAATGGTGACGATTATAAGTGCGGGATGAATATTATAATTATTAAACTTTAATTAAATTTTTGTAACACTTTAAATTTTTCAAAAATAAATAATTTTAATAATAAGTGTTTAAATTGACAAAATAGAACAATATAAAAATTTGCAGATTTTTTTAATTGCAAACAAAAATAAAATTAAATGGAAAGCACCTCAAACACAGCTTGTGTTAAGTAAGTGCGGTGTCTTCATAATTCATCCCGCAGTTATTTTTTACTTTTTTATTTTTTAAATAAAAAAATTGAAACACACAAAACAATTTACTTATGAATGGTGACAGGTAGTCTGGTTTGACCGTCCCCCATGGTGAAACGCTCTCCACATTCACTACCATATTCTTGATGTTTGATGCTTCAAGAATTATTTTCTGATAATATAGCGAATCAAAACTTTTGTGTTGCAGAACAAACTCCTCATAATTGATTTGTTGAGATATGAACTTAGACTTTGGATTTATGGGTACTACTGATCGTTGTGGTTTGAATTTTGCCTTAGAGGTCGATTAGAGTTTTCTTGATTTTTCTCCTTATTGTAGGTCGCCATGGAAAATCTTGTGCAGCAGTTTTTGGCAGTCCTTGAAACACAATCTGAAAGAGAAATTCCGATCGATCTCCTCAGAGATATCTTTTCCAGAGTTCCGGCAAAGACTATAGCAACTTTACGTTGCATATCCAAATTTTGGGGATCCATACTTGGCCGTACGGATTTTACAGAGTTGTTCCTGGCTATGTCTTCGACTCGTCCACGCCTGCTCTTGTTCAGCTTCGAAGCCGAGGGCAAAATATTTTTCTTCTCTTCACCTCAGCCTCAAAACCCAGATGAGAACTCGTCTCTTTTACTTATCCGTTACCATCAACATACGCATTCTCCTCAAAATTTTATATATGAAATGGATTCTCCTAATCATGGTTTCATATGTCGTAAAGATCGTCGTGTAGATCATCGGGGAGAATTTCTATTTACGATAGTTATTTGTAACCCAGTGACAGGAGAAGCCATATCCTTACCCAAAGTGAAACCAAAGATTCATGACACAAGACCTTATTTAGTTTATGATCCCGTCGATAAACACTTGAAAGTATTATGCATCTATTCCGAGAAAATCCCAAGTACGTGCTATGAGCATCAAATTTCAACGTTGGTGAATGGAGTACATTTGTGGAGAACGACACAATGCAAACCCCATTATCCTAAATCTAGTGGTCTATGCATAGACGGTGTTTTGTATTATACAGCTGGGGTTGATGATAGTGTGAGGGTTTCGATGATAGTCTCCTTTGATGTTAGGTCCGAGAAGTTTAACTTTATCGACATAGATGAATGCATGTTGATGACTCGGCGTTGTACTTTGATCAACTACAAGGGTAAGTTAGGTGCACTTCAGTTGACATTGTTGTCTCGACGTCTTGACTTCTGGGTTTTAGAAGATGCTGGAAAATATAAATGGTCCAAAGATTTCTACACATTGCCTCCTTTGTGGAACAACATAGCTGGGCGTATCCACTTAGAAATTGTTGGAATGACTGGTAGAGATGAAGTTGTGTTGTCGTCGTCCTGTCTAATATACCCATTTTACATTTATTACTATAATCTTCAGAGCAAGTCTTTCACAAGAGTTCAAATCCAAGGTCTTGAAGGGTTTAAGCATAAGACAATTTACACCTTTCTAGACTATGATGAAAATCTGAAACATATTATTTAAGTGATCAACTATTGTTTGAGCCAACTTTCTGCCATGTTTTGTTGGCATTATTTATGAGTTTTTTTGCAAGCTTAAAAGGACTACATTTTGTTCTGTGCTGAGTGTTTAGTGAGTATGATTAACTTATATATGTATTCTAAACCGTATTATATCTTTATATCGCATAAAACAACCTATGAACACGCATTAATATATCTTTGTTGTACAATGTTATCTTCAAAATTTAGTTTCTATTTTGGATTTTGTTCAATTCATAACATAATTTCAGAGAAATTGACTGCTAATTACAAACGAACTTACATAAGTTCTTTATGAAGAACCAAACCGACTTTCTCGGTCACAGTTTTTCTCCTAGCTCGGATCGCGTACATTCTGGCTTCTGTGCACACTCTTGTGATATCAGCTCCTGCGAAAAAGAAGAGAACCGTCGGAGTTGATCCGCCTCAGCGCTGGTAGTGCCGACACAACCAATGATTACATGTAAGTAAATTCGTCACCAGAGAGGAAAAGAAGAACACTCTGCTCCATTCCATTGGATGAAGAAGACATACAGAACAGAGGTTTTCAGGGAGATGGAAGAAAACAACAATCAAACTTGTGTACAATTCCATTGTTGCCAGTTTTTGACCAGCACAGTTAACACAATGGACTGCATCAGCTGGTGATCCTTGTGGTCAGAATTGGAGAGGTGTTACTTGCTCTGGCTCTAAAGTTACTCAAATGTTAAGAGATTTTTCGTTGAATCGTATGATTTACATTTAAAATTGTCTACTTTGCAGAAAGTTACCAGGTCTTGAGCTCTCTGGAACACTTGGATTCATGATTGATAGATTGACTTCTCTTACCGAGCTGTAAGATCACTCTAACATAATATCTGAACACGGACAACACCTCGTGGTCTATAAATTCCACAGAAACGGATCGTCGCATGACGTCTTACACTTATCAGATGAAGAAAGTAAAGCATTGATGCGGACGTCTTGGGACTGCGCATTAGGTCATCCTCATTGCAGTCTTAAGGCCATATAAAATTATTAAAACACACACTCTCTATTCTTTTTACTCAATTTTATACCTTCTCTTTCATCCTTTTACTCAACTTTTATTAATTTTATATTTAAACACTATCTCTTCCTTTTAAAAACACTCTTCAAAAAATCTAATTTTAAACACTCTTTCTTCCTTTTAAACACTCTCTACTCTCTTTACTCAAATTTTATATTTCAATATACCCCACAAAAACACTCTCTTTCTTCCTTTTACAACCATTTTAATAATTTTATATTATAAAAACACCACATTTAAACCCCAAGGGGTTACCAATGAGGATGCTCTTAGAGAAACTCCAAAAACAAATTCATTTGCTTAAGCTCATTTTTTTTTTGAGGTTTGTGTGGAGTCATTATAAAGTATTGTTCTTGCAGGTGCCTCCATGAAGTTTGTAAACCATCTATAGTTGACAAGAATATCAAATATTTTACTCGACTCAGAGCTGAATCCTCACTTATCAGATTCAGGTCTCGCAAGCAAATGAAGTTACATATCCAAACTCTTCTCCAAACTCTTTACTACTTCTCAACTATTTTGGTTGCTTAGATTATTCTGATAATTTGCAGTTACTAAACCAAACCGATGTAGGGTATAGCTGTTGTTGTAAGCTTGAAGTAAAGCTTAAGGCCCAAGTTAAGTATATTTAGGAGTTATCTAAATATATGTGAGTTTTCCTTTTGTGTTTAGGAAATATGAGAATAGGGTTTTGGAGTTATGTTTCCCTATATAAGGAGGTGCTAACTTGTAGCACAACTTATGAGTTTGGGTTTTAGAACTACGTGTTTGGCTTGATCCCTTCTAAAGGGTACGTAGGCAATCTTCTTTAGAAGGTGCAGCCATTCAATATGTGTGACTTTATATATGAGATATATTCAATAATAGCGCACCTCAAGTATCAGTGTCAGGCCAATATTCTTTGAAGAGCGACGTGTACAGTTTCGGAGTAGTCATGCTTGAACTTTTAACCGGGAGAAAACCATTCGACAGGTAAAAAATCCTACTTATTCTGATCAAAGCTAGATGAGGAATATGTTTCTGAATTTTAATATTTATCGAACGGTTATAACTTGAGCAGCGGAAGATCAAGATCTGAGCAGTCATTAGTTCGATGATCTGAGCAGTCATTAGTTCATAACTTGAGTACAATAATTTTTAATCAAAATAACCCAAATTCAATCCAAAACCCAGTTTAACCACTTCTAGTGTAAAGTGTTTCCAGAAGTTGTAGATTTTTTATGATCATTGACATGAACTAAAAGTCTTTCTAATGTTTTATATACATTGGTTCTGTTTGGATTTGGTTCAATTCTTGAACATAAATCATAACATAAATTCAGAGGAAATAAGAGATGATGTCTTATAGAAAACAAAAGTTTACACAAATAAGAAAAGAGATTAAAAGTCTTAGAAACAAAGAACAAAGAACAAAGAGTGTTTCCGAGTTTTGCTTAAAAGCTTTATGAAGAAGCAAAACGACCACTCACACTCTCTCTAATTGTAGACCATGTACTTGGGAGTTGCACTGAACTTTTGATAACCTTTAATGACTTTGTTTACTGCATCCAAAAAGTCTTTCTCGGTTACAGTCTTTCTCCTAGCTCGGATCGCGTACATTCCGGCTTCTGTGCATACACTTCTGATATCAGCTCCTGCAATTTAACATAACCACAAAGTCAGAACAAATCTCAAGAGTTGAAGCCATAAGATGTGTTTGACGGTTGTGATCATTACCGGTTGAGTTGGGGCAGAGACGAGCAAGGAGTTCGAAACGGATGTCTCTTTCGCAGTTCATGGTTCGTGTGTGAATCTTGAAGATCTGTGTCCTGCTCTCTAGATCAGGAAGACCAAACTCAACCTTACGGTCAAGACGTCCAGGACGTAAAAGGGCAGGGTCCAGTGTGTCCGGCCTGGTATGAAACAAACGAGTCAGTCAAAAGGTATAATTTTATTGTGTATTTTACTTAAGGCTGTGAAAGAAGATCGTGGACTGACCTGTTTGTTGCCATAAGAACCTTGATGTTACCACGTGCATCGAACCCATCAAGCTGATTCACAATCTCAAGCATAGTACGCTGGACTTCGTTATCACCACCAACACCGTCATCAAATCTTGCACCACCAATGGCATCAACTTCGTCAAAGAACACAATGCAAGCTTTCTTGGACCTTGCCATCTGGAATCAAGTGTTATACAGTTTCAGAACAATCTATTGCGGCCTTGGCTAGACAAAACGCGGAGACTAAAAAGGAATTTTGAATCAATTGATTACCTGAAACAGTTCACGAACCATTCTAGCTCCTTCACCGACATACTTCTGAACGAGCTCACTGCCAATAACCCTGATAAAGCAAGCATCAGTTCTATTGGCCACAGCTCTAGCCAAAAGGGTTTTACCGGTACCAGGAGGACCGTAGCAGAGAACACCCTTGGGAGGATCTATTCCAAGCTTGACAAATTTCTCTGGATGAAGCATGGGCAGCTCAACCACCTGCAATTAACAAAGACACCAACAATTATCTTGACTGAAAAAACTATATAGCAACAGTAAGCTTATAACTCTAGTTAACCACAGAAGATAAGGACACTGGGTAGCAACAAGCTCGACACTACAATCAACAACAGTAAGTTTATAACTCTAACAAGAGTAGATGGGAACACTAGATAGTAACAAATTTCAACACTAGAATCAACAAAAACACCAAAACTCCTAACAATTATCTTCATTGAAAAACTATATCACAACAGTAAGTTTGTAACTTTAGTTAACCAAAGAAGATAAGGATACTGGATAGTAACAAAGCTCAACATACCTCTCTCATCTTCTCAATCTGCTCCTTGCAGCCACCAACATCATTGTAAGTTACATCAGGTTTCTCTTCGACTGTCATCATGGTCACACTAGGATCGATTTTTGGAGGTAGAGGAATCTGTATCTGGTACTTATTCCGATCAACTCTGCAAATACAAACAAAAAAGACAGAATATTGTTTACATCAGTTTATCATCAATATGAGTAATGTGCAGCGATAAAAGGGTAAGAATACAGACCCCACGCGCATGCCTTCTTCAATGTCAGTGGGCGAAACTTTATCGCCAAGTCCAACAACGAACTGCAATTACGTAAGCAGTTACAACTATACATCGAAAGGCTACACACAAATGGTCAACCAGATAATGTACCTTAGCAATTTGCTTGACATTAATGACATACTTGGCGTCTTCAGTGTTGGGACTTATGATCTTTGTGCATCTAGCAACCTGGATAACAAAAAATGCATACCTTAATTCCTATTTACCATCAAAGAAAAAGAAATTTTATACTAAGAAAGTAATCATACCTGAAGTGGTTGCTCCTCTTGCATCATCTGCTTATCAGATACAAGATCCCATTGACTCGGAGGAGCTAAACCAGTATCAGACTCCTTAATACCTACAAAGAAAAATTTCCATAAGTAACCTAATTATATCCATTTAACCCAACAACACTTGACCAAACATACCACATAGATCATTGATTTTCTTAGCGAGCTCTTTGATTTCTTTCTCAACTTTCTTTATCGGTGCAGAGTAAGGCCCTAGCCCCTGTAAACATCAAAGAGTGTGATTTAGTCAAAAAAATTGAACTAATTACAGACTAATCCGAACAAATCTTAGCTCAGGAGAAAACACTAAATCGATTCACAAATCGAAAACCCAGCGAAAAAGCTACCAAATCTGATGAATCGAACAATAAAGGAGCAAATCAACTAAAACCTACTCTGGATCCGACCTAGAAGAGGAAAACAAAATCGAATCTCGAAGCAAATTTAGGGTTCTTACGTAAGTTTTGAGGAGAGCGATGTCATCTTCGTCGAGAGGTCGTGGATTCTTCTCGTCTCTGATCTCATCTTCAATATCTCTCGTCATTCGTCACCGGAATTTCGAATCGGAGATTTTGAGATTCTCAGGGAGAGATTTTTCTTGCCTGAGAGGAAATCAATTCCGTTTAGTCGAATTATAAAGCAAAAAAGGCACAAGTATAAACTGGGCCTTTACACTCGGCCCATATTATCTATCTTGTTGGAGAGGTCAGAGCTAAAATAATCCACACGTGCCACTCACACGTGTTGAGAAATTAAGATTTATTTACAATTTTTGGAGTTTTCTTTTGTAAGTAGTTTCAAAAAGGAAAATTAGGCCAAATGGCCATAAAAAAAAAAAAGAGAAATTAGCATAGATAACACAAAAAAAAAATTATCACTCAAATTCTAACAAATTAACCTATCTAAAGGTTCATGTTTTGCCACACATGTTAATTTTCTTTACTTTTTAATTATAATTTTTTTTGGTTAGTTAGCAAATTGTCCCTAAAAAAATTTATAATTTACAAACTAACAAAAATAACCTTATGTGGCCAAAACTCATCACTTAAATTTAGGTTTTTTTGTTAGCTTATGAATTATAATTTTTTTTTTGGATATTTCACAAATTGCCCTTTAAAAAATTCAACTGTTTTTTTTTGTCAAGTTACAACGATGTTTTTTTTTTCTTTAAAGCAATAAGGAATAATAAAAAAAAAGAATTGTAGTGTAAGTTTAATATCTGAAAATTAGTTCAAAAAAAAGAAACAAGAAGAAGCCTAAAAATGGCAAAGGAGTTTATTAGACTACAGATTGCGGTATTTGAGAACATCGTTCTTGTTGAGGTGAAATGCTTTGCAAATCTCGATTATGGTCGCCTCGTCGAGCCCTTCCTCCTCGTTAGTTTCGCCGACTAGTTTAGATAATTCGTCGGATGGTAGCAAAACCTGTCTCAAGAAAAACACAATATAAGAAAACATGAAAGTTTCGATTTGAGTTTTATAACGAATGAACAGAAAGATCAACTTACACATGTGGGAGTTTGAGATTTTTGTTCCGGTTTGTTGTTATCGTCGGTTGAATCCGGTTTTGTGCTTTCCTGTGATTTCTTGGGATTTGAGTGGTTTGAGATGAGGTTAAGAAGCTTCTCACTTCCCTGAAATGTCGATAAAAGATGGTTTCATTCAGGTTTATGCAAAACGTCTACGAATTATGTATACGGGAGTAAACATGACCGACCTGAAGAGCTCGCCAATGGGAATATGTGCGGAATAAGACCCAAAAGAATGGTATGTTCGGTAATGGCAATACCTAAAAAAAAGGATTTGGTGGTTAGCGAGTTACGCTAAGGTTTCTCGAGGCCAAGATTCGTATTATACATACCATAAATGCACTTGTCAATGGAAGCAAAGTCACTGAACCAATCAAATACTTCTTGTGCAAGATTGTTCCACTGAAAAAAAAAATCAAAATGTTAAGCAATGACTATGATTCATCATTTGAGACAATGTGTACCAAAGGTGAATATACCTCATGGCAATTTGTCGTAGTCTTCTGCGAACAAGTTTAGAATCTAAACTGAAACATTTGACACCGGATTAGCGAAAAACCGTAAACCAATTCAACATTCACAAGAACATACTCATGAAAGGCTCAGAGATATTGGAGAAAGAATACAAGTAAGTACCTAGTAGGATAAGTGACTTGTACAGAAGTGACCTCTTTAGATATCGATTTCAAGAAAATCTCAGTTGGCTTAACACGAGCTAGAAGCTTCAATCCTACCCTAATACATACAACCAACAAAGACCACAAATTTCAACATTAATCCTATCAAAAACATAGAAATGTCTCCCAATGCACAAAATTTTACAAACCCATGAATCTTGTTCTTTACTGATCCTTGAGGAGCTATCTCAAGACCCATCCAAGCTTTATTCATCTACACCATTACAACAACACCACCAATTCAAAAAAAAGCTCATTTCTATTCTATCAGAAACAAAAACCAAAACTTATTCATTGGTCTATAAATCTCACTACACGCCAGATATAACACACGGGTTTCAATCTTTACCTTGTCAGAGATGAAATCAACGAGAAGCTCTGCGTTAGCATTGATGGGTTTAGATTCAGACGAAATTTTCTTCCATAAACCTCGTACAGTGGTCGGAGTAACACCAGAAGGAGATTGAGAAGCGAAAGGATCAACAGATCTGCTAAAACACCACTTCTTCCCTTTAATCGGGAATACAATCAATCTCGCTCTCATGATCAAAATCACTCTTCAAACACACAGAGAAAATTGAATCTTTACGAAAAAAAGCTCCGATCTTTGGTTAGAATTTGTCAATTTCTCATATGGGTATTTGCGTAAACGACGTGGGTTTTTCGTATATCAAAGAAAAAATCAAAGCTTTTAGGATTTGGATTAAAAAACCGACAACGCCTAAATATTTCACGAGGAAAGTCGACGAAGCGGCGGCGAGTTGTATATATACAAAAAAAACTCTCATTAAATTGACAAAATATATATACATACATACTCATAAGAGTGTATGTAAATACAATTTGGTCTAAGTAACAAAGTTTGTTTTTTGAAAATGTGGATAAGAATTTGAAATTGATATTGACAATTAGAAGTAATAACAAATGGCTAGTGTTTTAATTTTTTTAAAAATCATGAACTAATAACATTTGGATAAAGCACATAATAATATAACTCAACTATTGGAAGCTGAAACATCACTAAAAAGGTTTACATAATAAGCTCAAATTATACATTAGAAGGAGGAGGAGCTTTATTGTATGATACACTAGTAACCTATGCACAGAAAGGAAGCTAATTAGACTGTTTATGATGAGAACTCACTGGTTCACATGTTAGTCTTTTTATTCATGATCTGATACAAAATTAGGATGTTCGTTAGCGCAGAGATACTCATCGCAATCTGAAGCGGTTCCCCAGTCTTTTCTAAGTCTGAGTATATCTTCCGTAAAAGTAGAACCCGATGCGCCGATAAACACGCTTGACATTGCGGATATTGTCTTATCCAACATCGCTTCAACCTTTAAAATGCAAAAATTTCCAGTTATGATTTGCTAGTTTCCCGTATGATTCTATTCTTTTTGAAGAGAAGAGATGTTGTTACCTGTGAGTCGCCTTCGAGACCATGTCTGTATAACAACGCATCCCATTTCTCAGCTGAATCACGAGGTGGTCTTTTCACAAGAGGAACCGTCTTTCCATTTAGGTTCAACAGTGATTGTAGCAGACTAGTTTCGCTTTCAGCTGCATCGGTAGAAAGATAAATAACCGGTGCCTCGACTTTCTCAATCAAACGACTAATGCAGTTTGCCGCTTGAGGAATCGGGTAAAAGCAACTCGGATTCTTCGCATTACTGTCACAAGAAGAAAACTACTTACCAAATCATACTACATTATATAACCAAAAAGGCGATTAAAGAAGTGGAAATTGCACCATACCAGAACTTCAAGAATCCATGTCTACGGAAATGAAGAGCGACGTAGTTTTTCCCAAGGAACGTCTGGATAAACCGTTGTGCGGTGAGCAAGATTAACCGGTTTGGTTCAATCAAAGTCTTGCACTTATGAGCAATAGGACCACCAGGCTGCCTCACCCATTCTCTCTCAACATTCGCGTAAAACACATCACCAATCGCAATAACATCATTGTCCGATCTAAAACTAGCTTCCACTTCCTCGGCTGTCTTATTACTCGGCTTCGCGATATCTTCTTCTTCCCACGGTGAATCCATCTTCCCATTCCCACCGATAGTAATTCCTAAAGCTTTCAACTTTGTAATATGTTCTTTATCTACATAACAAGGTTCCGGTTTCGAAAAGTAACATATGAACCTATCGATACGTAAATGATGATGCTTCTTCCGATTCTTATCTTTCTTCCAAAAATCGTCAAACGAAACAACTACATTCCTTCCTAAACAAGTATTGATTCGATCAATATCGATAATTCGACTGTAACGGTAATCAAACCGATGACTCGGGATCACGAGAATCCGGTTTAGCAATGCTGCAAAGAACATATGTTTCTCTAAGCAAATCAAGTGATTACTCATTTGACCAGATAAGCAAATTGCGAATAGGAACTTATCCGGTTTCGGTTTCCACTGAATCGTCTTCCTCCCCGTTAACCGATCAATTTTCCGGCAACTACTAACCGGGACATTTCCGGTTTTATGCGGAGACAGTAACGCGTTCTGGATCTGTCTATTCAACGAAATCTGCCGGAAAACTGCGAATTTCACGTCTTCGATCGTTGACGAATTCGATAAAGTGTGGTTCCAGATTGAGAAGAGATCGGTTTCTTGCTTTCTGAGAAGATACAATGCTTGAAGATCGGATTCGTGAACCGGCATAGAACCGGTTTTTGGCCGGTATACGGAATCTGGAACTTCGACGGAGAAGAAGTAATTGCTGAAATCGGTAGAAAAGTAAACGAAGACGAAGATTAAAGGGAGGAAGATGAAGATGAGCTGTTTCTTAGTGAGATTGAGCTTGAAACTCCGTCGTAATCGTGATCGGAGACTCTCCACGGCGAATGTAGGTCGTTGTTGCTCCGCCGCGTCGTCGATTTGAGAATCTGATTCATCGAGGAGATTCCGGCGATCGTTTTCTTCTTCCGGCGATGAAGATGTCGATGACGACGAAGACGACATCGACGAGGGAGATTTCTCCATCAGTGAAACGTCGTTGTTGTTGCCGGAGAGTTAACCCGGAACCGTCGACCCATATACTAAACTACATTTGATCCAAGATCCGACCCGGTTCACACCACGTGGCTTTTCTTGATCCGACGCCGTTTATGAACTAAGGCCCATTAAACCCAACAACATGTGAAACGCGTCGGGTCGGGTCATTGGTTAATAACATACACGGGTCATCACGTGGCAGTTCTTGATTCGCGAAGAACATATACGTCGCCGTTTAAAGCATCGTAATAAAGGGTTAAGGCCTAATAGCCCAATAAAGTGTGATACGGGTCGGGTTAAATAGAAGGACCCGGGTCTCGTTATCCAACCGTCTCCTTTGTTCCTCTGCGTCAAAGCCAGCTTCGTTGTTGTGAGGCTTATCCTTCTCTTGTCTTAAAACTCCTGCAAAAACCCTCGCTTCTCTTTAGACAACAACTAAAGGAACATAATAAATGTATTGTTTCGTATAATAATGTTACAATACGTTCTGTTTTTGTTGCGAAGAACTAGTTCTTGGTCTGAATGAGCTCCCAATGCCTTCTCTAGGTACCTTCTCTGGTAAATTTTCTAGATTTCTTATCTTCAAGTAATGATTTTACCATAATTTTTCTGGGTTTTAATTAGTTACTGTTCAAAATTCTACTCCAGTATTGTAATTTGAGACTTTTTCTTGTGTAATTGAGCTCATTGCATTTGAAAGCTAAGATATTTTTGGCTAATTCGTTAATGGGGAAGTATAAAAAGATTGCTTTTATATAGTTTCTTAATTATTCTGTTTACTCTTGTAGATATTGCTACTATTAAACCTTCTTTGCAAGCTCATCTTGTTCCATTGGGAGCTCAAAGTATTATCAATGCTAAAACCTTACCTAATCCATGGAAACAATCGAAGAATTTGAAACTTTACACTAATGTCCGAAGAGGCAGAGTCTTTATCACTGCAGTGGCAACTCTTGCAACCAAATATCCGACTCCGAAAGTAAACGAATTAAACTATTCCCCGTCTTCTTTAAAATCGACCGATGATGGCGAAGAACAAGTGGATGATAGAGAACGGTTAAGAAGAATGCGGATTTCAAAGGCAAATCGAGGGAACACGCCTTGGAACAAAGGCAGGAAGCATAGTCCCGGTGAGTAGTTTTCATCAATCGAACGGTATTATTGGCTTTCTAGTTGGAAACATTTTTAATGATTTTGGTTTCCCGGTTTGCGTTTATGCAGAGACGCTACAAAAGATTAGAGAAAGAACAAAGATTGCAATGCAAGACCCAAAGGTGATGTCATGTAAGAATGTTTCTATATGTCGTTGCCGGTTAGTAACTCTAGCGAAGATTGTAACCGATATTAATCGTTACCGCACACGAGAAAACGTTCTTTTGTCAAACAGATTAGGAAAAGCGGTTAAGTGCACAAAGATTTGTTTTCAGTCTCTCATAGAACCTTCTTTGTGTGCAGATCAAACTGAAATTAGCGAATCTCGGACACGCACAAAAGTCGGTACCTTCATTTTGTGAATGTCTAATGCTTTTTTGTTACCGTAAACGCTATTTTTCTCAAATGTGCATTTGATTCTTAACAGTAGGGAGACGCGGTTGAAGATTGGGGAAGGAGTGAGGATGCGATGGGTGAGGCGGAAGGAGACGAGGAAAGTGCAGGAGAAATGTCATTACGAGTGGCAAAACTTGTTAGCGGAAGCTGCTAGAGAAGGATATACTGACGAGGAAGAGCTTCAATGGGATTCTTACAATATTTTGGACCGACAAAATCAACTTGAATGGCTTGAAAGTGTAGAACAGAGAAAAGCGGCTAGAGGTGCTAAAAGTAATCGAAGAGCGCCAAAATCTCCCGAACAACGAAAGAAAATCGCAGAAGCAATCGCTGCTAAATGGGCTGATCCGGTTAGTAATTTGATTTAGTTCTTGTTCTTGTTCTTGGCCGTATTTTTCTAACTCGGTTTTGATTTCTTTGACTCAGTCGTACCGTGAAAGAGTTTGTACCGGCTTAGCAAAGTATCATGGTATACCTGCTGGTGTCGAGAGGCGTCGTAGGAGACCGAGTGGAAATACAGAGCCGAGAAAGACGAATCTTACTAAGAAAAGTCTTAAGGATTCTTCAGATACTGAAAAACAAAGCCAAGTTAAAGTGGTGAAAGTACGGAAACGTAAAACGCCGGTTTATAAAGATCCTTTAGCAAGTTCTAAACTCGAAATGATTAAAAGTATCCGAGCGAAACGAGTAGCAGAAGAATCTAAGAAGATGGATGCCGTGGAACGAGCAAGGTAAAGATCGAATTTTTTGTAAATTTTTTCTCTGTTTGTTAGAAGTTTGAACCGTTTTTTTTTTTTTTTTTTTTGTTCTTAGGATTTTGATATCGGAAGCTGAGAAAGCTGCGAAAGTCCTTGAGGTCGCTGCGAAGAATAGCCCGGTGGCTCAAGCGTCGTTGTTAGAGAGTAAAAAACTCATAGCCGAAGCGACACAACTGATTGAATCAATAGAGATGAGGCAAGTAGAGGAAAGTGAATCAGAGACCGATGATACGAATGATCAAGAAGAAGCAGGAGAGATTAACGGAACACACGTGTTCCCGTTTAACGAAGAGAGTTTTCTCTTGAACTTAACACCTAGCGATTTGCCGAAATTCAAACAACCGAACGGAACCAAAGTCAATCTACCATTAGAGTCTAATGGAGCTATCAAACTTCCAAACGGTTCTAAAGTTGACCACGGAGTTGAAGAAAAGGATTCGTCTTTGGAATCAGGAAACGTAACCAAGAAATGGGTTCGTGGAAGGCTCGTCGAAGTCACGGAAACAACCTAAGTTCTTCCATCAATGTTGTTAGCGAGTTAGCAGAGAAGAAAATTATATTGTTTCAATTAGTGGATTCTAAAGTTTTGGCTTTACATAAGCAGTTTCCAGTTTATGATGTGCCAGTTGTATCTATAAACTCAATTGTATGTCAAGGGTTTCAGGTTAGTAAACAATTCTCTCTTATTAAAACTAAAATCACATAACCAAACAAATAAAGGAAATAGTAACACTTACATAAGCTTTTGATCCTCAACAAAGTTTGAGAATGCGTAAATTGATTGATACTTAGAATCAAGTCCTGGAACTTTAACTCTTACTCTATTGATAATGTTCTTTTCAAGATTGTAGCAAAACATGTAGAAATGATGTCGTGCACCTTGGTACAAGACGATTTCGCCTCTACCAATCGTTCCAGCAGAGAACACTGTGAGCGAATTCAGGCGTGGAGGTAGCATTTGTGGTATTTTGTAGTTATTGTCGGACCATTTATGTGCCTTGGCATCCTCTAAAACCGACAAATTAAAAAAGCTAGAGCCGATATCACAACGAATAACACCTAATTTACCTTTGTAGTCTATCAGAATCCAAGGTTTGCAAATCTTTCTTTCCAAGTGTTCATCAATGTTGACGAAACTGAATTTCTCAGACCTAACATCAAAACAAGCAATCAAATGTTTTTGGTCAATGATTGCTTGATAATACAAAACACCGTTGATGCATATCCCATTATTTCTATGAGGAGGATAATGAAGTATACAACAATTGATCTTTCTCCAAGAAAGATTTCCACTCCCTAATGTTAGAACTTGATACTCACCGGACGAGTTGTGTAAGCCATTTTGCAACCATGTCATACACAATACCTTAAACTGTTTCTCGATTGGATCATACCCAAAATAGAATTTCTCCTTATTTGACTTAAACCCTTCTGTTGTCACATTAGGTGTGGTTACATACTCCCCAGTGATGGGATTTGAAATCACAGCCACTGTACCGTTATTATCCGTATGTTGACGGCAGACCAATCCGTGGATAGGTGGGCATATATTACTGACATACATTGCGGAATCCGAATGACGAGTGGCTCTAAGAAATGAATCAGTCTTATCTAAATTGTATGGTTCATGTGAAGAAGAGAAGATTCCAGATGAAACGATGAAGAGAAGCCTCGGTGTATCCGAAGACTCGATCGGGAACAACTGGTTGTAGTTTGGTCGGCGGATAATCGACGACCAGTGTTTCGGTAAGCAACGACACTGACCTAAAGACTTCAGTGGCAATTTACACAAGATATTGACGAACAGATCAACAGGAATCAGATCAAAGTAATCTATTTCTCCACCAGATGTTGAGGATCGTTTATTGGATCCTCATACATGCTGGTTCTGTTTCGTCATAGCAATGGAGTAAACCCTAGATTTTTTTTTTTTTTTGGGATAAAATTAGCCCTAGCTTGTGACCAAAGCAAGCCCTATTTTGTGCTTCAATCACATTTCGTGAATTAGGCTTTGTTGGCCCAATAGATACTCACTAATTGTAGTTCCCGTTAGGGCTTAATACAGAAGGAGCTTAGCTTAACTAGTCTATAAGAGCATCTCCAACAATTTAAATTTACAAAATAATAAAAAATATATAAGAGAGGTTCGAAAAGAGGAGAGAAGGATTATAAAGTTTCTCATTTGAAAACTTTTCTCTCATTTTTTTAGAACCTCTCTTCATATTTTATTTTATATATTTTTCTTTGAGAACCTAGCCTAAACTCTTTGATGGAGATGCTCTAAAATTGATTGAAATATATATTGACCAAAGTCAATTTCGTTTGTATAAGCTATGATACATTCGATTTAGATTTCTATTCGATATTCAAAAAACTATATTGGTGCTTTATTTAATTAGTTTTTGGTTTTTGGATATATTAAATTTTGATTGTTAATTTATTTTTTAGGAAATATTGCTTTGTGTGGGTTTTTAGTTTATGTCATTGGTATTTAAAATTAGTACAATATCTTTATATATAAAAAAATTTGTCAACAAATATAGAAAATTTACTAAATAAGAAAATATTTCTTTTAAAAAGAAAAAATAAAAATAAAATAATTCACAAAAATATTTTAAAACTAAAAAACAAGCACAAATGACGATCTTCATCGAGAATTTCATAGAGATGTGGAAATCACATCTAGAACTAGGGGTGGGCATTTTTGCCCACCCCGAACCAAAATCTATACACAAACCATTTGGATGAGTTTTCTCTCAACCCAAATGGTTCGGTTTGAACCGAACCGAACCGAACCGAAAACCCAATATGTTTATTTTACTTATTAGTTAATTATGTTTAATAGTAATATATGTTAGCGTATGATTTATGTTGATTTTTTTAGTATAATTTATGTATGATTTATGTATTAAAAGCTAACATACAATACATATTAAAGCTAACATACAATATGTATGATTTATGTTGATTTTTTTTTAGATACAATACAATACTAATGATTTATGTTTAAATAAAACCGAACCAAACTTAACCCAAACCGAACTAAATTTGGTTGGCTTTGGTTAGAGTTGTACTAAAACCAAATAAACCGAACCGAACCGAACCCAAACCGAACCCGAAATTAAACCGAAACGCCCACCCCTATCTAGCAAAGGAGTGTTGATGGCTAAACCTAAACATAGCAATTGTTTTGCAAAAAAATAAAATAATAATACATTTTTGTATATAAAAATAAGAATTCTGGGCAACTTTTTTGCAAAAACCCAAAGAATAGAGATTATAGTTTTTGTGAAGGAAATGGTAAAAAAGAGGAATTAAACTAGGTTCCCTAAAAATAAGGGAACCATTTATTTCAAAATCGTGATTGGCCAAAAAAATTGGTTTTTGGAAAAACAAAATCCAAAAACTATCTAGTTAGTGTTTTTAATCAAATTGCAATGACAAATCGAAACCAGCACGTCTCCGGCGATAACCTAACCTTATGCGAATCAAGCAAGCGATCTTCAACATCTCGAGGTGAAACGAATCACTTTGGTCTGATTCCTATTGATCTGTTCATAAATATCTTGTCTAGATTGCCTGTGAAGTCTTTAGGTCAGTGTCGTTGCATATCGAAACAATGGTCGTCGTTAATTCGCCGTCCGAATTACAAAATGTTGATCCCGATCAAGTCACCACCAAGGCTCCTTTTCGCTTTCAAAGTTGGATCAGACTTGTTGTTCTACTCTTCACTTCAACCTCAAAATCCAGACAATAATCAGTCACTTGAGTTGTGACCACTCCTCAACGCACGAATCTCGGCGCAGATTTCCATCTGTTATGTCCACCTGTTCGTGGACTTGTTTGTAGTCATCATATTGGAAATAACTTTTCATGGGTGGTGATTTCTAATTTGGTCACTGGAGAGTGTGTAACCACACAATGTATAAAAGGAAGAGCAGAGTATTCTTTTGGTTATGATCGGATCGATGATCAGTATAAGGTATTGCGTATCACATGGTCAAGTCGCGTATCAGAATATTGGTACATTAATTATCATGTTCTGAATTTAGGGACCGGAGATGGAAATCTTATGTGGAGGGAGATAGAATGTCCCAAACTTCATTATCCTCTAGACGATAATGGGATATGCATCGATGATGTTTTGTATTATCCAGCAATGATCGATAATAAAACACATACAATGGTTTGCTTTGATGTTAGATCTGAGAAATTCGGTTTTGTCAACATTGATCAAGACTTGGCTAGAAAGCTCAAATGAGCTTTGAGTCTGGTAGACTACAATGGTATATTATGTGTTAATTATTGTAATTTTGAGCATAGTCATTTTGAGTTGTGGGTTTTAGAGGATGTCGAGAAACATGTATGGTCAAAACGTATCTACCAAATGCACCATCCATGGCTGAAGGAAACGAGCTTTGTACGCCTTGCTGGAATGGTCGATAATGGCGACATTGTGTTGTACCCAAGGTATAGTACACCACAAGATCCTTTCTTCATATTTTACTACAATCTCGAGACAAACGATATTAGAAGAGTAAGACTTGAAGTTCCAGTATGTGAAGTCAGTGAAGAGCTTTACAATTATAGAGCTTACACATTTCCAAACTATGTAGAGTCTTTGTAGTTCTTCCAAACAGCTCTTTTAGTTACATGATCTTTGTCTTTTGTGGTTTTTTTTTTTTTTTTTTTAAGTTGAGTCTTTTGATTTCTCTGTTTAGAGGATGTGAAATATTGTGAAAGTCTCTAATGATGAAGCTTTGAGGTTATCTCTCAAACCATATAGATTTATACAAAGTTGGGACACACAAGTGAGCTAGAGCCTAGAGGTATTAAAACTATAAAGAGAAAAAGTAAGGAAGTGGCTTAGGGCTTTATATCGTGGGTTTGGTTTTCTCAAACGTGTGCATTTATTTGCTACCTCAACTCATCATTGGTATGTTGAGTCTCATGTTAGTAAACATTCTTCTTAAATTAAACGTTGACTTACAATTTGAAGACAATGACTAATTAAACCAAGTCAAATTAAAACCCAATAGCGTGTTCCACTGACTTGTGTCCCAACTTTTCTTAAAAATCTTGAACTAGTCTTTCATTCTCATCTCCATTTTGCCTTGAACTCTGGTTTCAAAGAAAAATTCCTCAAAATGTGTAATGGACCTCCAACAAAAATTCCACACCATAAAACCTCTCTTTTATCACTTTCGTTAAAACATCGATTTTTCTGGTTTTATTAGTTTAAATTGTTACTCTTCATGATCTTTATCTTGATGCGAAAATCTTTCGTTTTTTCCTATCTTTCCACTCAAAAAGTTTTTTTTTTTTTCCCTTCGAATTTGGCTCGAATTCATTAATTCGGGTTTTCGTGATTTGTAAGCGACATGGATGAAGAATCTGCTTCTAATAGTTCCATTTTCAATAACTTTGAAGGTGAAGAAATGATGGGAAAAGTAATTCTATTCGCAATCATATTACTTTTCACCGCGATTTTATTCCTCCTCTTGCTTCATCTCTACGCAAGACTCTTTTGGTGGCGTGTAGAAGAACAACATTTTAACCTAAACCTATTTAGATCCGATGATCCTGGATCAACAGTCATCGGTCGTAATCATCAACAACATCGTTTCATCTTTGCTCAAGCTCAAGAAGATCATCCTCGTAATAACGGTCTGGATTCTTCAATCCTTCAATCGATTCCAATTATTGTTTTCAAGTCTTGTGACTTCAAAGACGGGCTAGAATGCGCGGTTTGTCTCTCTGATCTCATTGATGGAGACAAAGCTAGAGTTTTGCCAATGTGTAATCATGGGTTTCATGTTGATTGTATTGATATGTGGTTTCAATCTCATTCCACTTGTCCTTTATGTAGAAACACTGTTGGTTCAGTAGAAGACACGTCACACGGAGGAAATGAGGGTTTATCTCAAATCTTTGAACCAGGGCATTCGAGTAATCACCATAATCCATCTCAAAATTTTTCGACAGAACCTCTGAATTTTCCGACAAATGTATTGGTTTGGGGAGATCACAATCAAGTTAGAAGTGCAGGGAGCGTTGTTACCGAAGATTCTTCTAATGATCATCAACAAGAAGTAACTCCGGTTGTGGTGGACATTCCGGCAAATCCAAGTGAGGATTTATCTGAGAGAATCGAAGAAGAAGAAGAAGAACACAAGTCACCGATGTTCGCAAGGTTAATATCGCTTACAAAGTTTTTGAGTAAAGAGAAGAAAGGTGTGGTTTGCATTAGTGGTTCAAGCGGTACCAACAATAACAATGTTTGAATAAATAGGTAATCTTTGAATCCATTCAAGAACATTAGATCCTTTCGAGATTAAGATATATATGCTTTGATATGTTTTACGAAAATTGTGACATAGACATGCTTGATTTAAACCTACATTGCTAGAGATGATGATTATTAAACAATGGTTGCTAGAATTGCAGTCCAATTTTAACAATGGTATGTATACTTACATTTATCAGTTCTTGACATAATAACATTATCTTGAAAATGTAATATAACGAAACAGAACAAAGTAGTAATTTGAAAACAAAAGCCAAAGTCAAGTCTCTAGTTTAATTATAACACTTGCATAGGTGTTAGTGACGTGTTAAATTCTCTACATAATCTATACTACAACGATGTGAACTTTAGGAACCTTTTTAAATGCTTCAAGTCCTCGTATCTGGACTCTTCGGATAGTGTTCTTCTCGAGATTGTAGTAGAAAACATATAAAGGCTCGTAAAGAAAGTATGGGGACAACAAGATTTCACATGTTCCAACCAGTCCAACAAAATGTACAACTGGTTCACCATATTCTAAATAACATGGAAGTTTGTAGAAATGCTTCGACCATTTATGTTCCTCAGCATCCTTTAGAATCCACAACAAAATATCCATAGGTTTACAATGGGATCGGCCACGAATCTGATAATTTCGAGCATTATCAAGTAAACATAATTTACCCTTGTGGTTTATCAAAAGCGAATCACGATTTATTACCATGTCTTGAGCTACGTTAATATAGCCGAATTTCTCAGACCTAACATCGAAATAAACTATCATAGAAGCCCCGGAACAACGTTTTTCCTCAGCTGGATAATACAAAACGCCATTGATGCATATCCCATCATACAAAGGATAATGGGGTCTACAAAATTCGACTTTTCTCCATGTTTTTTTTCCATCACCTAAGGGCATGTTTATAGAGAGTAAATAGGAGTAAATATAAAATATAAAATTATTAAAACACACACACTCTCTTCCTTTTACTCAACTTTATACTTTCCTTTTACTCAACTTTTATTAATTTTATATTTAAACACTCTCTCTTCCTTTCAATTTACTCTTCAAAAGTTCTAAATTAACAACTCTCTCTTCCTTTTACTCAACTTTTATTAATTTTATATTTAAACACACCCACTATCTCCTCTCTTTTATTAATTTTATATTTCAATAACCCCACAAAAACACTCTCTTTCTTCTTTTTACTCAAATTTTAATAATTTTATATTTTAACAACCCACAATATTTACTCTAATTTACTACCTATAAACATGCTCTAATGAAAGTACTCGATGCTCTTTTGACATATTTTGTATTCCATAAAAACACCAAGTCATAGATAATACCTTGAACTGTTTTTCGATCGGATCATACCCGAATAGCTTCTCGATTTGATCTTCTCTGTTCTCACTTCTGGTAAAGTTACGGTATCTCCCGTGATGAGATTATAAACCACAGACACCGATTCTGTCACTTTCAGATATTGACGACACATCAATCCATTAATAGGGCGACAAATCTGAAAGGGAACATCTGTTCGGAAATATGCTACATGATCAACAACAAGAAGAGACGAGTTCTTGTCTGGATCTTGAGTCTGAGGTGAGGAGAAGAATAACTTGCCATCTTCTTCAAAAGTGATCAAGAATTGTTGACAAGCCAATGATGTTTTCATGAACAGCTCCGTGAAATCCTGACTGCGAATTATGGATGCCCAAAATTTCGACACGCAACTAAATCTAGCTATAGACTTTGTCGGGACTCTCGAGAATATATCGATAAGGAGATCGGATGGGATCGGGACGTGCTTCTTAAGATTTCTCATGGCGGATTATAGAGTGCCTCTAGGGTTTAGACGAAGGAAATGTGACCTCCCACTTAACTTATATGCAACGAAATGATACCCAAGATGGGCTTTCATTAGGCCCAATACTCATGTAGCTAACAATGAAGAACATGATGTAGTGTAATTAGCCTGTTTTTCTTACAAAAAAGATTATCATATATTAAGTGATTCAAAAATTGTAGTCAAGAGATTTCTCATTGAATATGAATGTGCATTTGTATTCAATCATCAGATTTCTCATTGAATGTGAATATGCATCACTAGAGCTGGAGTAAGTCTCAAGCTCTATTATAAATTAAAAACTAGCTATGCTTTAAAGTAAAGATCCCAAAAAAATCTCAAGAGTTGAAATCCAAGGTATAAAATCACTAAATGTTTTACATATCTTTCATGTCCTCTATGTAGTCTAAAATGAGTAAATTTCATGATGCTTAGACAATTTAAATCCTTGAATATTGATTTTCGTGAACGTGTGGGAGTGTAGTAGAAAACATAGAAAGGATCTCCCTGCCTTAGCTTTTCAAGACTTGGACAAGATTCAAGAATGTGTAAACGCAGAGAGATAAGAAAACGTAAATTCAGAAAAAGAATCATCGTTGGAATGTCTCTACACTTGTTGTTGCTTTTGCCTATATTACTGACTTATATTTATCTCCTCCATCGCTTCAAGAAGAGAATCAGTATCTGTGTCGTAAGTCTACACAATAACAAACAATAGTCAAGATTGCTTCAAAAACCAAAACAACAAAGCAATTTATAGTTATGAAAAACAATTGCAACATAAGTTTCGAAAACAAATCCACAATTAGAAGAAATTAAATATGAATGAAAACAAAAAAAAAGAGAGAGAATAATCTAACCTTAGTGACTTTAATCTTAAATTTTCCTTCAAGATATCTCAACCAGGCTTCAAGCTGTGAGATATACAAGAAATATCATCATGTAAAAACGTGAGGAAAAAATATCATCTAAGAGTAGTGTCCAGAGAGACAAGCAAGAATGGTGTTACCTTAGCAAGGTTTGCAAGTCCAACAGCGTTATTTTGTCCATCACCAAGAGCATCACACCTAATGACAATAGCGGCTTTAGTAGCTAATGCTTTAGTCATTTTCCCTTGACCTTTGGTGCTGCTTGACTTACTCGGTAAATCAAACTACGCTTCAGTGTGCCATGCTTTTTCCTGAGTAGTCCTCTAAAGAAATTATCGATTTTGTAACCAGGTAGCTTGACAAGGTTCAATAAACTACCCCCGTGAGATATTAGACGAGCACCAACTAGCTTCCCAACTAAAGCAGTTAGATTTGGAGCAACATGGTTCATTCTAGTTTTTAGGTTATCGTAAAGCTGAGCTCTCTGCTCAGCAAGAGAAAGAACCTGGTCACATTGTTTCGCGGATTTGCATAAATTCAAGGTCACTGAATTCTTTTCCCTTAGATATCAAAGCCGATTCCTTCAATTTCGCCTCAATTTTATCCGCTAATATCTACATTTCCAACCAAAAAATCATTAGACAAGTATATATATATGTGTGTATATATATATATATATGATCATTTAGTCTCTTTGCATACTTGAAAATATCAAAAAAGTTACCTCAGAGAAGTCTAGTTTTGAAGCATTAATCGGGTTTCCCATCAATTTAACGGATTTTGCATATAGTATATTGTCTCGTATCTTAGCAAGCTCGGGAAAATGACATCCATACCATTCTCTGACCTTCTTCGCGTACTTGTACAGTTCTTTGTTACGTTCATCGAACAAACTAATATTTTGGATTATCATCGTATCCACCTAACCAAAAAATTAGTTAGAAATCTTGAAGTTCAAGTATGGTTGACCATAATTTCAATACTCAACGAAACTTAGAGCTATGTATTTAGACTTTCCATGGACTGGCGACAATTTATATCTGTGAGGACTTTGCATGGATTGGGTATGAGTATTTCCTTACCGAAGATTTTGAGAGTGATGGATCCTTAGAGAATTGTTGCTCCAGGCTTTCCATGGTGAATGTTTGAAACCCTAGAATCGCTATTTCTTCAGAGCTTACACGAAGGAAATTGATTTTGGTGGCTACCTTTCTTTATAGTGCAATGAATCTCAATGGGCTACCTTTCTTTAGGCCCAATTTATCACCCATCTTGTGCACTTATAATTAAATCGACGATAAATCATTGACATAGAGAATTATAGTGAGATAGAAAAGAGAAGTTAAGAGTAGTAACGAAGCAGTGAGCTATTAAACACTTATATAAGGCCATGTTCATTCGTAACAACATCTCTTAAGAAGTGTTCTTATAATATAAAATTATTAAAACACACACTCTCTCTTCCTTTTACTCAACTTTATACATTTTCTTTCATTATTTTACTCAACTTTATACCTTCTCTTTTATCATTTTACTCAACTTTAATTAAGAACACTCTCCAAAAGTGTCTAATTTTAGACACTCTCTCCTCTTTAAGAACACTTCATCATCATCTACTCAATTTTTATTAATTTTATATTTCAATATACTCCACAAAAACACTCTCTTTCTTCCTTTTACTCAAATTTTAATAATTTTATATTTTAAGAACACCCCATAAAACACCATAAGATCTACAATGAACATGCCCTAAGGTCTTCATATAATAATCTTGTCAAAGTAGTAAAAGATATAGAATGTAAAAATACAGATTGTTTAGCAAAAAAAAAAAAAAAGAATCGATTCATACAATTTAAATACCAAAATAAAGGTATTACATAATTTCAACAATTCATCAGAATATAGTTAACTCCAACAGAATATTAAACTCTTTTTCTCCAATTGTGTAACACCAAAATAGAGGTATTACATAATTTCAACCATTCATCGTTCTTATACTTCTTCTTTACATGTTCTTGTGCTAAAGATAAAATATATATCCTACCATCGAACAAGAATCCAGAGTAATTTCAAGAAAAATAAGAGGACATGAGAGACGCAACTAGACAAAACTTTTTTTTTTAAAAACAAGAGTTGAAAATCTTAAAAGACAAAGTCCATATAAATAAGAATTCCTTGAAAGTGCAACACTAACTTAAGATTAAACTATAGCTCTATTTTAAAAATCAAATCCAAACAATCCCATATATGAAGTCTCAGTTTATGAAGCGTTGAACACACTTACAGAAACTTCATATTCTCAACATAGTCTTGAAAGGTTTCAATGAGAACTTGGTGATCCTTAAACTCTTCAAATCCCTGAATATTGACTTTTGTAATAGTGTGCTTCTCGATGTTGTAGTAGGAAAGGTAGAAAGGGTTTGATAGAAAGTTGGGGGAAAACACAATCTCACCGGTATCAGTCATTCCGACAACATGATTCCCCCTTTCTATATCTCTCCCCAATGTAATTTCGGACCATTTATGTTTTCCAGCGTCTTCTAGAACCCACAACCCAAGTTTATATCCACCAAAACATCTTTTATTTGGATGATGTATACCTAATTTACCTTTGTAGCTGAACAAAGTCCAATGATACTCAGGTGACATCATGCCTTCATTTATGTTAATAAAGCTGAATTTTTCGGAGACAAAGTCGAAGCAAACTATCTTATAAAGTCCTTCAATATAAGCTTTGTAATACAAAACACCATTTATGCATGTTTCATTAGACCACTGATAATGGGGAGGTATCGGGTCTTCAATCGTTCTCCATAAACGTTTTCCAGCCTCCAATGTCAAAACCCGATGAGTATTTGGTCTCCCATAACGTGACCACGTCATACACAACACTTTGTACTGTTTGTTGATCGGATCATACCCAAAATAGCTCTCTTTAACACCTGTTGCTTTCACTTTGGGTAAGGTTATGAACTCTCCCGTGGCTGGGTTACAAATTACCCGCCCTTTTTTGCTCCATCTCCGAAGAAAGACCAATCCACCAAGCGAGCGACATATATCATTTGGAAAATGTTTGGGGTAATGCTTATAACGGGTGGCTACAAGAGACGAGTTCTTGTCCGGATTCTGAGGTTGAGGTGAAGAGTAAATGAATAACTCTCCATTAACTGTGAAGGTGAACAATAATCGTGGACGAGTCGAAGACTTAGTCAGAAACAGCTCGGTGAAATCTTGACGTACAAGTATGGTTGACCAGAATTTCGATACGCAACGAAACCTAGCTATAGAATTTGCAGGAACTCTCGAGAATATATCTACAAGGAGATCAGCTGGGATTGGATCTGAGTATTTCCTTACCGAGTTCCAAGTTTGTGTGATCGATAGAGCCTCCGAGAACTGTTGCTCCACGCTTCTCATGGTGGGTTTTGTATAAACCCTAGAACTGTTGCTTCTTCTTATTTATATGCAGCGATCATAAATTAATGGGCTCAATTAGGCCCGATACAGTCTTAACCTAATCAGTTCTTTATGAAAGAAGTTTTTGTCTACGAATAATTGTAATTGTATATCTAACTCAACTCGATACTGTCTTGATCTAAAACAAAAAACAAAATTGTTAGGATCCGGACCAGAACTGAAGCGTAGCTATAAACATAAATTCTTCGGATCCACTTTACCGATAACAAACAAAAAATTGTGCTAATTATTCGACTTGAACATTCATCATTTCGATAGTATGTATAAGTACAAATGAGTAGAAGGAACATTCGTCATTTTGATCAATTGCTCTGGACAGATATTTCAACCACAATTATATTGAGAGCAAGAATTTGGTCTGGACAGATACTTTTGTTTTTTTCGGTTGCTCTTTGTTTACAGATCCTTGATGGTTTTAACTTACTTCCGATGATCACTGAACAAGATGCATTATTCCTAAGAATCTAGGACTTATCCTTCGATAATATTCTTAATATAGAGAAAAACGTAGAATGTATATATAGGATACGTATTACGGCAACAACAGTATGTAAATATTTCTCCACAATTGCATAACATGGAAAGCCGGATAAACAAAAACATTGACAGTGAGACAAATTTAAGACGAACGAATTGTTTTGGATATTGGTACCTATGATGATCAAAACCAAAAATATATATATATTCAAGAAGAATGAAATTTTCGTGATCAAGTTTTGCATCAGCATTGGTATCTCCAATTGCGCAACACAAATCATGGTATTACATAGCTCAACCATTCATCGTTTTTGTACTTCTTCCTTCCCTAGTCTTGTGCTAAAGATTGAAAAAAAAATCATGCCATCGGACAAGAATGAAAGATAGTAATTTCACGAAAAAAAAAATTTATTTAAAACCTTATATAACAAAAAAAAAACTAAACAAATAGGACATGAAACACGTAAGGAGACAAAGCTTTCATAAAAATAAGAAATCATTGCAAGTACTTCAACAATCTAAAGAGGAACAATTTCTTAAGACTTGAAATCCAAAATAAAACTAAAGTCTCTTCAAATCCCTGAATGTTGACTTTAACACACTTACATAAACTTCATATTTTCTACATAGTATAGGAAGGGTCGAATACGGACACTTTCACCATGCTTAAACTCTTCAAATCCCTGAATATTGACTTTTGTAAAAGTGTCCATCTCGATGTTGTAGTACAAAAGGTAGAAAGGATTTGATAGAAAGTAGGGCGAAAACACAATCTCACCGGTATCAGTCATCCCAACAATACGGTTCTTCCTTTCCATCTCTCTCCTCGGTATAACTTTGGACCATCTATGCCTTTCAGCATCTTCTAGAACCCACAACACAAGTCCATATCCATCCCGCGAAAAATCATGATCTTGTTGATGTACACCTATTAATTTACCTTTGTAGCTTAACAAAGTCCAATAACACGCAGGTGACATGCCTTCATCTATATTAATAAAGCTGAATTTCTCGGAGCTAAAGTCGAAGCAAACTATCTTAAAAGAATTTCCAATATAAGCTTTGTAATACAAAACACCATTTATGCATGTTTCATCATCATACCATTTATCATGGATAGGTACTGGGTCTTGGATCGTCCTCCATAAACGTTTTCCTGCCCCCAATGTCAAAACCCGATGAGTATTTGGTCTCCCATAACGTGACCACGTCATACATGATAACAGGATTTTACCCCGATTAAGAACTCAATTCCTAAATTACTAATCCGATGTAGATATAGATTTAGGTTCGTTCAGGGACTGACAATACACTTTAATTCCTTTAAACACAATTCTAGCTAAGCGATTCAAGTGGTTTTAAAGTGTCACGAAAATAAAATAACAAAGCAAAGTAAAATTTGGTTGTAAACAAATATGATAAAGGCGTTAGACAAGGAAATTATCTCAGGGAATAAATCATCAAGAACCAAGCAATTATTCAGGATATTAATTCAAGTACAAATCTAGAACACAATCACGATTTTATGAGGATCCACTGTCGTGCTATCAACAACTTTATTAATAAATCTAGCACCCTAAACTGTCGTTTGAGACTAAAGAAATTAACAAGCATTAACGATTGAGATTGATAAGTTCACGATTTGCCTTAACTTCAACTGTCGTTGGCTAAGGGTCAAATCGCCCATCTAAGTTTATTCAAGCAATTTACTACACTTTTTATGAGTAAATTAAACCTAAAATCAAAGGTTAGGTGATCAAGCTAGTCTAGGCAATAAGTTCAACATTAGATGAAGATATCAAATATAAGTATGATCTTATCTATGCCGAGTTCATGAATCTCTAATTCCCTTTGAAAACCCTAATCTAACAAGGATGATTACTCGCACATCATGGAACGAAAAACACAAAGAGAGATGAAAGAATTCATGAAATAATTAAAGAGATAAGGTTCAAGAGAAAACTCAATAACAAGTAGATGAACACTTTCAAAATCCAAAGCAAAGTGCAACGAAGATCTCTCTAGGGTTCTCGATCCAAAGACGTGAAAAGCAAGTAAAAGTTTGTAAAATATTTTTGCGTGTAAAAGAAGCGTCTATTTATTCTCCAAGATGTTTCCTTCTTTTAAGGGTTGCGGCGGCTGGGTAAATCCAAGGTGGATCTAGGGTAAATCTTCTAGGTGAATATTTCCATTAAGTGAATATTCCCTTTAATGAATCTTCTGGGAGCAGGTCAGTCAGATCGGGGAGCGGGTGCTCCTTTAGCTCCAGAATCTTCGAAAAGATCGTGTTTTCCTATCTTTTCCACCAAGACTCCTAGCAAACTCCAATTCTTTATTCCAGCCACCTTTGGACCTAAAAAGACTCGATACAAAGGAGAAAGACTCGATAAAACCTTATAAAACAATGGTTAGAATACCCAAAAATGGAGTATATCAATACACAACACTTTGTACTGCTTTTTGATAGGATCATACCCAAAATAGCTATCTTTAACACCTGTTGCTTTCACTTTGGGTAAGGTTATGAACTCTCCCGTGGCTGGGTTACAAATTACCCGCCCTTTTTTTCTCCATTTCCAAAGAAAGATCAATCCTCCAAGCGAGCGACAATTATCATTTGGAAAGTGTTTGGGGAAATTCTTATAACGGGTGGCTACCAGTGACAAGTTCTTCTTAACTGGATTTTGAGGTTGAGGTGAAGAGAACACAAATAACTCTCCATTAACTCGGAGGGTGAACAATAACCGTGGACGAGTCAAAGACTTAGTCAGAAACAACTCAGTAAAATCTTTACGTACAAGTATGGTTGACCAGAATTTCGATACGCAACGAAACCTAGCTATAGAATTTTCAGGAACTCTCGAGAATATATCTACAAGGAGATCAATTGGGATTGCATCTGAGTATTTACTTACCGACATCGAGTGCTTTTTCATCGTTAGATCCTCCCACAAAGACGACGATCTCGACAACGCAGCGACAGTGGATGGAGGATCTACGGAAGAAAACCTTTTCGCTGTGATCTCTATGAAAAAGACAGATAACACGGATTTTTCGATTCATATTATAAACCCTATAATCACTTTATATGCAGCGATCATAAATTAATGGGCTCTATTAGGCCCGCTCTTAACCTAATCAGTTACTTTATGAAAAAAGTTTGTGTATACAAGTTATTTCAAATAAATGTAAATCAATTTGAAAAAAAAAAATGTAAATCAACTCTTTGACATTTTTAGTATGTGCAAGACATGTGTTTTCTCAATTCTATTTGTAACTCAACTCGATAAAATGTTCAAAACAAAATTTTACCCTAAGCTTAATGAATAGGAGCAATACGATATTCTCTTCTCTCTTTGTCAAATTTAAGTTTATAGAAACATGGCTCTGCTACTATGATTTTTTTTTTTGACATCTAAGGATTTTATTGAAACGAAACCGATACGAATACAAAGCCGGTTCAAAAACCGGAAACAAAGCCGGGTCAAAGCCGGAGACAAAGCCGGTGAGAAACCGGAAGCTAAGCCGGAGCCAAAAGACTCACGGAGAGAAACAAGAAATATGAAACTAAATTAGAACAAAGAGAAATGGAACAAAGGAAAAGGATAGGGATTTCTCGACGCTAAAACTAAACCACTGAAATAGAAACAAACCAACAAACACTCCAAAAGACCAGGATAGAAGTAACTGAGCCAAACAACAAGAGCTTCGATCAGACAGAGCATGACCATACTTCTCCGGCGACAGCACTAGCAGAACGAATGCAGGACAAGCAACGAACAGAGCACATAAACTACACCAATACCACTTCTCCAAAGAAGCAAGACCGTAGAGAGAAAGCAGAATCAAGAAAACCTTGATAGACAATTAGGAAAACATTAAAGAGGAACCACAACTCTTAAATACGGGCACTCGTGAACTCGGTCTCCGTCATCTACCGACAAAAGACCGATAACCTCCCGGCCGATAAGAATTGAAGAACGATCCACTAATTCGTCGAAAAACCATACATGAAGCATAAACCGCTCCAAAGACGGCTAGCAGATGCCTCTACAGCAAATTATCATCCGAAAAACAAACCCAAAAGGCACACTCTAACTCACCTCTAAACCTCGAACCTGAATAAGACAGCACAAAGTAGAAGCGACAAAGACCATAACCAATACCTTATTCCCAATACAAACTCTAACAAACAGAGATCAAGAGATCCCACAATACAAACTACCAACTCAAAATACGACGAAGAGGACGTATCAAATTAAAACCAAAAGAGCATCAAAAAGCTCCGAGGAATCAAATTAAAGTCCACCTAACACCATATTAACCAAACAAACCTAAAAACTAAATTAAAATCCTGCCAAAGAGCAAGACAACAAACCATCGAAAAAGGCCACCCACCATCTTCGCTACAATCAAACACCGGAATCGCCGTTCCCCACAACAACCGATTAAAGCTTTTTTACACCGGAACCAGAACACGGCAAAAGGAAAATCGGCTGGAAAACTCGAAACAGATTCACACAAAGAACCAACACGGCGAGCAGCCCTTTGCCCATAAACACAAACCACCGAGACACTAAACACAAACAACCCAAACTCAAAGGATAGAACTCAAACACAAATCCAGCGAAAATTATGGAAACAAAATGGAAAGCCAGGAAGTCATATCATCAGAGCAGAAACACAACCTCTGCCTCCCCAATACTATGAACCTACCAAAGGACAAACCAACCACCGAATCAAGCATCACTTCCCCGAGATGAACCGAAATAGAACCCTCCATGGCTGCGACCAGAGCATCAATCAAACCCCATGGCCGCAACTAGATCGAAACCGTCTCGCATAGGCCAAGACCACGCGATGCCAAGAACCCGATGACACATCCAAAACCCACCGACTTATGACAAGAATCTCGATGAAAAGCAGATCTGGGATAAAAAGAGGAAAGGAAAGAAAGAAAAGGATCCTCTCACGGCTCCGATGACGGATCCGGCCACTGGAGAGGATCAATCGGAGAAAGTTTTTGTGCGGCTGAATGCTACTATGATTGTATTGCTCTTATTTATTAAACTTAGATATAATGTGAAACCTCTATAAAATCGTAATTTTTTTATTAATTTAGCGATATATTAATTTATAGAGATATTAATTTGATCAAAAATTATTATTATTATTATTTTTTTTTTTTTTTTTTTTTTTTGGTCACATCAAAAATTAATTTAGAATAAAAAAAAATTGTTAATTTGTTAGTATAGCCAATGAAAATTGGATCATCGTGCTCTTGTAATAGTGCTTCTCTCGATATTGTTGTATAAGAGGTAGAAAGGGTTTGAAAGACAGAGTAGTGAAAACACAATCTCACATCGGTACTAGTCATTCCAAGTAAAATCCTCCTCTCGGAGCCTATTGTTCCACCATATAAATGTGGCAGTACGCGTAAACATTTTGACAATTTTAAAAGATAGAGTGGCAGTACTCAAATATTCCACGTCCAGCCTTTTACCAACGAAAAACATGTATTAATAAATATAAAATAATTTCAGGACATTGCGGAAATATACTTTTTTGGAGAAAATTACGGAAATAATTACGTTGGATGATTTGTCAATATAATGCACCCAGCCACCCACAATCTTTCGGCGAGAATCGCGAGATTATTGATAATCAATTAATTAACTAAACAGAATCACTACGTTTCAAACTTTTCATCCTACTAGCATGATATAATTAACATCCAATAAAATTTTTTTTAACTTATATTATATAAGCTAAAACTAATCATTGTTTATAAAAACAAAACATATATTCTTGGCTAATCATCGTTTCAACTATGGTTGTAAAAACATATATGTTGGGTATTATACACATTCGAATATAATTAAGAATTTTAATTTTCGACTATAATGATCCAACAAATGAGGTCAACGTGAGTTGGGCCAGTGGTACTTGAGGAGGTAATCCCAATACGGTGCCCGCTGTTCGATTCGCGTTGGCCACGAAGATTTAACATGGTGCCTCAGGCCTCCAGGACCCCACGAGAATATTTGGTCAAGTGGCACCCAGACACCTGAATTATTAAAAAAAACAAATGTGTCTATATACCACAAGGATACAATGTCATCAATGAGTATTTTATTCTTTATCAAAACAATTATATTATCGGTAACGTAGTGTTCTAAATTTTGATCCTACAAAAACAACTAGTATATGAAATGTTTCGTTAAAAAATAACCAACGTGAGTTGGGCCAGTAGCATTTGAGGGGGTAATCCCAACTCACGTTGCGAATCGAGGGGGTTCGAACCCCCTCAAATGAGTTGCGAATCGAACCCTCTCAAATGAGTTGGGCCAGTAACATTTCATATACTAGTTGTTTTTGTAGGACCAACGGTTCGATTCGCGTTGGCCATGGGGATTTAACATAGCACGTCGGGTCTCTAGGACCCCACGGTGATATTTGGGCAAGTGGCACCCAGACACCTGGATTATCAAAAAAAAAAAAAGTTTCGTTAAATGCGAAAAATATAGTAAGAATTAGAAATATTTAAAGCAACAAAAAAATGCTCGCTGTTTCTAATAATGAAGTTGAATTTTGGCTTAGCAATGTTTCTGGCGTTGTTAAGATGTGGGTGCCCAACAGACAATAATCACGTGGTCCTTTCTCAATACCCCCAACATTATATTTATGGTTATCTCCTTCGTTTTTTTGATTTTTGTTAAACTGTATCGACCCATATTTTTTTTATAAATATTAAATTAGTATATCTATGCATGTTCTTTCTACTAATAAGGCTTGTTCAATTATATCTATCTCGACCATATATTTTCGATTATAGACTATGGTATTGACAACTTTTAATGTCAAGGTCTTTAGTTTAATGATTGGAATTTTACAGCTTATATGTGTGGTAATTACTTTAAATAGTCATCGAAATCTCTTTTGGACTCTTTTACTTCGGAAGTCCTAAGTTTAACAAAGTAACCTTGTTGTATGAAAGATCGATTTACAAAGCAACATTGTGGTTGAATAATAATTAGGTGTCAATCATCCACAATGATTAGGAATCATAATACAAGAAACCATAATACAAAGATATTCAGTTGTTGACAAAAGAAAAGATATTTCACTCAAAATCAGAACTACAAAAAGATTCCGATTGTACGAAAAAGAAGATGGATCCCGTGATAGGCATTCCAAACTCGGGATAGGCAGAATGGTAGTCCGTAAGGGCTTATCCGCTAACGCGGAGGACAAGTCCACTTGGTAGCACCTCGGTGCGTTCCTACCGGGGCTGACCGGATAGCCGATAGGGTATATCAAAAAAAAAAAAAAAGATGGATCCCGTGACAGTCCGGCAACCTATTAGACAGCAAGAGCGAATGTTATTTTATTCACTATTTTTTTTATCAACTTTAATATCACCTCTTTTTCAACTATTTCCTGTATAAATATAGTTAAGTCGACGAAATTAAAATTTTTTTGAGGAATTCAAGAAAACATGCGGAGTATAAGTTTGTCTGTATTATGATAAATATATAGCTCCGGATAATATTTATACATATATAAACATTCATTAAAGGATATTTGTCGTCTTACATATGGATAATAGTAAAAATTATATACCTGGTATAAATTTCCGGAACAGCATGTGTTGGAAGATTAATTATAGAAATTATATTTTAGACTTGTCTGACCATATAAAAAACAAGTAATCTTGTAGTTACATATGAAATTTTGATATGAAACGAAAAACAGAATATATAGACCAAAGTTATTAAAATGGTGGACAGTTTTCCTCAATATTTCGGTATGCAATTCATATTAACTCAAAGAAATGGCACTTCGTCGAAATATTCTTCTAAAAAAGATTAAATATTATGAAACTTTATTATGTTGCCTTTAGGCTCTATGCGTCGTGACTTGTGAGTGATCAACGTGGACGAGAGTGGTCATTTCTTCCTCCGCGGAAATCAAAATAACGCATGTTCATACAAATAAGAAAAACTACATTCTAATAACCTATATATATATCATCAAGATAAATCATTTTTTACAAGTTTGATATCATCAAGGTAGGGCCTAAGAAAGATTGAAAATGTACCACACCAATAATCAAATATAATACTCCAAAACAGACAAGCAAAAACATTACGAAGAAAAAACAAAATATGTATTTTCTCTTTTTCATCTCAAAATTCAACATTATATAAACCCTACTCCACCACCATCTATTTCTCACAAACAACATTATCAAAAAAAAAAAAAAACCAAAAATGTCCACAATCAAAGATTTCATATCCAAATTCTCCGATTACAAAAACAACAAAAAACTCATCCTCTACTCTGCCGTCTTAGCCTTACTATTATTGGCCGCCGTCAACGGAGTCGTCGCCGGAAAATCAAACCAAACCAAAAACCAAAAAATCAAAACCATAGCTATAACATCACACGCCGTTATAAAATCCGTTTGTAGCTCAACTCTTTACCCTGAGCTATGTTTCTCCGCCGTATCAGCTACCGGAAAAAAGCTGACGTCACAGAAAGATGTCATCGAAGCGTCGCTAAACCTAACGACAACCGCCGTTAAACACAATTACATCGCCGTCAAGAAACTGATTGCTAGAAGGAAAGGCTTGACGGTGCGTGAGGTAACGGCGCTTCATGATTGTTTGGAGACTCTTGATGAGACGTTAGATGAGTTACACGTGGCGGTGAAGGATCTTCATCAGTATCCTAATGGCAAATCTTTGAGGAAACATTCCGATGATCTCAAAACCCTAATTAGCTCTGCAATTACGAATCAAGAAACTTGCCTAGATGGTTTCTCTTACAATGATGCCGATAGGAAAATTCGTAAGGTTTTATTGAAGGGACAGGTACGTAAATATTTACTCTACTTTAAGTTTAAATCATATGTTTTTGAATTATGATCCATTGTTTTTTTTTTTGGTCTTTTGAAATAGTCAAATTTACTATCAAAGTGAAAAAAGTTGTTCGGATTTGAAAATCTTAAAGATACTGCATTGAACACTTCTAATTTTGAAAACAGAAATTATATCAAGTTAGAAACGGTAATATTTTTTTTTTACGATTACAAGCATATTATACTCACGTTTTTCAATGTTTTTTTTGTCATTTTTGTTACCAAACCCAAGAAATTGAGTTAAGAAATTCGTAATTTCATAAATCTAATACATGCTTACATGTTGACACACTTTTAACGAATTTTACTTTCAAGAAACCAAAAATTGTGTGGTTATAAAAAATGCATGATTAATAATCTTCGGTAAATACTTATACTTGTCCCTGTCGGTCCATATCTAGAGTTATACTATAGTATCAACATCTTCACTAATCATATTACAAACATTTCTAACATTCTTTTTCACTAATATACTTATAAAATGTAGATATATGTTTCGAAGATTAATTAATTTAGTTTTTGCTATATCATTGAACGGTGGTTAAAACAGCTACACGTAGAGCACATGTGTAGCAACGCATTAGCAATGATCAAGAACATGACAGAGACCGACATAGCCAACTTCGAGCTAAATGCTAAGTCCACCACCACAAACAACCGCAAACTCACGGAGGTTACACTCGCCGGCGGCGACGTAGACGGCGAAGGATGGCCGAATTGGTTACTCGCCGGAGACCGAAGGCTTCTTCAAGATTCAACGGTGAAGGCAGACGCCACGGTGGCGGTTGACGGAAGCGGTGACTTTAGGACGATTGCGGCGGCTGTCGCGGCGGCGCCAGAGAAGAGTGATAAGAGATTTGTGATATATATAAAAGCAGGAGTTTATAGTGAGAATGTGGAAGTACCGAAGAAGAAGACGAATATAATGTTTTTGGGAGATGGTAGAGGCAAAACTATTATCACCGGAAGTAGAAATGTTGTTGACGGAAGCACTACTTTCCACTCAGCTACTGTTGGTAAATACATTTTTTTTCTTTACCTTATTTTTTTTAATATTGAGAAGGAAATAATTAGTTTTTTCAAGGGTATATTAGTGAACATGGATAGCAAAATTTTGAGTAGATCATTTTAGAGTTGGTTTTAATTTGTTAGCTAACAGATATCGGAATGGGAACATAATTTTGCTAGTAGACAGGTTTTTTTTACTAATCACAGAGTAGAATCATTAGGGTGATTTTCAAATATACCACATTTTATGTTTTTTCCAAATGATAATATCTTTGGAGCCACAAAGTTATAATATCGTAATATTTTTGGAGTTAATTTTTGTTAGTAATATTTTAGTATACTTCCATATGGTTTATAATTTTATTTAACTTATTTACTCAATTTGTGAAAATATAGAAGAACTTATTATTTATGTCACTTTTAGAAGTATATATTAGGGTGACAATGTATTATGTATAACTCTCTAGCTAATTAGTCCGTTAAATACTAAGAGTTGGATGGCGAATATATATTTTTTTTAATTCTTAATATTTGGATATACTATCTTTGTCCATTATATAGTACCACGAGAACTTTCGGTATACGTACCACGTAATAATAATACATGCGAGACATTTCTCTACACCGACAAAATCAAATAAAGTCACATATGTAACGTTTTTGCTATGTAAATAATGACGTGAACAAATACTAATGTTTGTTCTTTTCTGAATTTAGCTGCCGTTGGCGAAAGATTCTTAGCTCGAGACATTACATTCCAAAATACGGCGGGTCCGTCGAAGCATCAAGCAGTGGCTCTTCGAGTCGGGTCGGATTTTTCGGCCTTTTACAATTGCGAAATGTTAGCTTATCAAGACACACTTTACGTTCACTCAAACCGTCAATTCTTTGTGAAATGTCACATTACTGGAACCGTAGATTTCATATTCGGAAACGCGGCTGCGGTTTTACAAGATTGCGATATTAACGCACGACGACCAAACTCCGGTCAGAAAAACATGGTTACGGCTCAAGGCCGGTCCGATCCTAATCAAAACACTGGCATTGTGATTCAAAATTGTCGCATTGGTGCGACTTCCGATCTTTTAGCCGCGAGAGGAAGTTTTCCGACATATCTTGGTCGTCCTTGGAAAGAATATTCGAGGACGGTGATAATGCAATCGGATATATCCGACGTGATCCGACCCGAAGGTTGGCTTGAGTGGAGTGGGAGTTTTGCTTTGGATACTCTTACTTACAGAGAGTATTTGAATAGAGGAGGAGGGGCTGGAACTGCAAATAGAGTGAAATGGAAGGGCTTTAATGTAATTACAAGTGTTACTGAGGCTCAACAGTATACGGCTGGTCAGTTTATTGGTGGTGGAGGTTGGTTAGGTTCGACTGGTTTCCCTTTCTTGCTTAGTCTTTAAAATTTTCAAAATTTGTGAGTCACTATTTCAATAAAGATTCGTTACTAAAATTCAAAATCATTTGTATTTCATCCGATGCATGCAAGATCCGTAATTGATTATTGAGGCGTTTAGAAATTCATCTAAACCAAATAAACAAAATTTCAGCTCAAAGATATATATGTAACTTATTCGTATTTGAAAGTAACTCCTACAAATATTTCATGAGTGATGTCGTTGTTATCTAATATATTTAATTTACTAGTTTAATATAAACAATATTTTATTCAAAAATTTTGTATGCAAAAACCGTAATTTTGAAATGTAACAGTTTCTCCATCTATTATTTAAATGAATACTACGTTTTCTCAAAACATTAACTACTATGTAACATAAGTGAAACATATATAAATGCCACATCATATCATGCTTTGTACACATCACAACAGAAATTCAATTCTAAACTTAAATTCAATGCATTTCTTTGGAAACAGTGAAATTTGTTGTGAAAATGAAAACAATTGTTTTGTTCTTAACAATTTCCATTATTGTTTCGTCATGTAAGTTTATTTTTTTGGTAGTTAAGATAATATATAATATGTAATAGTTTTGATTAGTATATTAATCTAAAACTTAAATTATATTTTGGATTGATTTACAGGTGCATCAAGTTTTATGCCAAAATCTATGTCAAATGCGGAAGCTCCTGATACTTATGATGCAAGAAACACTATAATTGATTTACCAGAAGATCGACTTGGACACTCTCCTGCTATGGCAGAATATTACTTTTGTCAAGAATGTACACATCATTGTATGCATAAAAATAAGTGTGTTTCAATGTCGAAATTATATTTGCCGGTGTACTTTGAAAGAGTTTTGAGTAAGACATTTTAAATATATATAAATAAAGCTTTCAGTTTATTAAATATAATTTCCTCTTTATTTACATTTTTTACCATATATATTAATCTAAAATGTTATGGATATATGCATAGATTCAAATTTTGTGATACATGTAAGAAAGTGAAAGATAAAGAGAAGTGGGTTATAAGGCTTGGTATATCAAACAGAACCAAATTCAGTTTGGTATACTTTTAGGGGTCTATAGAACTGGATTGACCCGGTTTGATTGGTTCGGAATTTTGTGGTTGATTTGGTTATATAGACTCGGTTCTCTAATTTCTATGTACTAGATAACCGGGAATCTTGTGTGTTCGGAAGCTCAATCTTGGTGCTGTCACTTGTCGGATTTAAGGCCCCAAGAGATTTAGATGAAGACGCCACTTGTTAGCAAGCACATGGCCAATTCAATGTTGCTAAGATAATGTTTGTTCTTTTTCTTCAATTTTATTTTTGTTTGTAAGCATTTTCACGTGTTCATATATAGTTGAAAAATGTACCAATATTCTCTTAAATTGTGAAGAAAAATCACTTTTTATGGACCTACAACGAAGTTAATAGCGTTGACTTTGACTTAAATTTGAGGTTTTACCCTAATAACTATCTTGGGTTAAAGTCTAATAGCATTATTAGCTATAGAAAATTATAAACCATTATATAATACAGTTGATAAAAATAAGAAATAACGATTAAAATAAAAAAAATACAAAATATTGAATAAATAAAAAAATTTAGTTATGTTTTTAATATCGTTTTTGTGATTAATAATTACTAAAACTATATATCTTTTATCATATATATCGGTATAAAGTTACCACTCAAACTCATATGAATAGTTACAAGTTATGGTGTTGTTGCACTTCCTTGCAAAGGAGTTACATAATGAAGATTATACTAATATAATCATGTTAATTAAACATATAATTACAAAAGTAATCATGTATTTCCACATGCAAAAATAGATCACTCACACACTTGCACACTTACACACCAAGAAAAGCTCCATAGATTCAGGAAATTTCACATTTGCTTCCACACTTTATAAAAAGACAACAACAACAACACACATGTTCTCTGTAACATTACCACCAAAAACATAAACAAACTTAAATCTTAATCAAAACCTTTTTGATTATGGATTCTGTTAATTCCTTCAAAGGCTATGGTAAAGTAGACGAAGCTCAAAATCAAGCATTAAAGCAAAAAACAAAAAAACGTATAATCCTACTCGCCGTCTCCGCCGTGATCCTCGTCGTCGTAATTATCTCCGCCGTGATCGCCACCGTAGTTCACAAGAAACGAAACGAGTCAACACCACCGAGTTCACCTACCGAGTTAACTCCATCAACTTCACTCAAAACGATTTGTAGCGTAACTCGTTACCCTGAATCTTGCATTTACAGTATCTCAAAGCTTCCATCTTCAAACACAACAGATCCAGAAACTCTGTTTAAGCTCTCACTGAAAGTAATCATCGACGAGCTCGATTCAATCTCCGATTTACCGGAAAAGCTCGCTAATCAGACAAAAGACGAAAGAATCAAATCTGCGTTAAGGGTTTGTGGTAATCTTATCGAAGATTCATTAGATCGATTAAACGACTCTGTTTCCGCCATTGAAGACAAAAAGGAGAAAACTTTAACATCTTCCCAAATCGAAGATCTCAAGACATGGCTTAGTTCTGTAGTAACAGACCACGAAACATGTTTCGACTCGTTAAACGAGTTGACTCAGAATAAAACAGAGTATCGTAACTCTGTTATTATACAGAATTTGAGATCTGCAATGAATAGATCAACAGAGTTTTCAAGTAACAGTCTTGCGATTGTAAACAAGATTCTTGCAACGTTAAGTGACTTCGGATTTGGAAGAAGGAAGCTTTTGAGTGAAGAAAGTTTGGATTTTGAGAAATGGGCAAGTCGGAGATTGTTACAGACGGTGGATTTGAAGATTGATGTGACGGTGGCTAGTGATGGTTCAGGTGATGTGAAGACGGTGAATGAAGCGGTGGTGATGGTACCGAAGAAGAGTTTAAAGGTATTTGTGATTTATGTGAAAAGTGGGATTTATAAAGAGAATGTTGTTATGGATAAGAGTAAATGGAATGTTATGATTTATGGAGATGGGAAAGACAAAACCATTATTTCCGGTGGGAAGAATTTTGTCGATGGAACTCCGACTTATGAAACGGCGACGTTTGGTAAGTTCTTGATGCTTATTTTTTATTTTGTTTTAGTAAGTTGGAAAAAAAATTGTTAGAAAAAGAATTGAGTTTTAGTTGTTTGAATAAGTTTCTTTACATATTAGTGGATTTTAGAGGTCTAAGGTTGATTTGATTATCCATTAGCTTCACTCAAATTGGAGCTAATAGTTCTTATTTCACACAAATTAGTGAAATAAAATTGTATAGGTTTTTTTAGCGGTTATAGAGAAGTTAAAACAAATAACAATAAGAGAAAATGGTAAAAAATTAATGTGATGTTTTTCGTAGGTTTTTAATATCGCTTTTGTGATTGGAAAACTATTAAAACGGTATATTAGCAATGTAAGACATTTTTTAATTCACTACATAACTTTGCATACAATTTTGAAAAAATTTGTTTATTATTCACGCAGCTATACAAGGGAAAGGATTTATAATGAAGGATATAGGAATCATAAACACCTCCGGAGCATTGAAACACCAGGCCGTGGCATTCAGGTCAGGCTCCGATTTTTCGGTTTATTACCGATGTTCATTCGACGGTTTTCAGGACACGCTTTACCCTCATTCCAACCGTCAATTCTACCGAGACTGTGATGTTACCGGAACAATCGATTTTATTTTCGGAAGTGCGGCAGTGGTTTTCCAAGGCTGCAATATCAAGCCTAGGCAGCCACTTCCGAACCAATTCAACACTATAACAGCTCAGGGTAAAAAGGATCCGAACCAAAACTCCGGTATGTCGATTCAGCGATGCACTATCTCCAACAACGGTAATGTAACCGCTCCAACATATCTTGGTCGACCTTGGAAGGACTTTTCAACCACTGTGATTATGGAAACAGAGATTGGGGGTGTAGTTAGACCTTCTGGATGGATGTCATGGGTTTCCGGAGTTGATCCACCGGCGAGCATAGTGTACGGAGAGTATATGAATACAGGTCCCGGGTCAGATGTAACACAGCGAGTTAAATGGACCGGGTATGAACCGGTAATGTCGGCGGACGAGGCAGCAAAGTTCACGGTGGCTACACTTTTACACGGCAACGATTGGATACCGGCGACTGGAGTAACGCATCAGCTATCTTAATTTAGTCCCACTTTCATCAGATTTTTTAGATCATACTTTGTTCTTATTCAACCGATTTCGATATACTTTACATTCATTTGACACTGTTGTATGAACTCTGTTTTGAGTATTTCTTATGAGATTGAAGTTATATAACCAAAGCTCAAAATTAAGAAAAAAGAGAGACTGAATACCAAATCCAAGAGGTTATTGATAGAAAAGATGCAAAAGATTCTTCTTACACAACAGACTAAAATGTCACTTGAAACATCAATCTAACAGAGAAAAAGAAAGTCGAAATCCGAAGTAGCCAAGAGCGGATAGATAGGTTTACCCGAATCGAGTTTTTTTATCCTTAGAGACGAGCGATGACTGCTTCGACTTCTTGTGGAGTGTAAAGATGATAGGCTGGTGCAACCTTGGCAATGTCCACATTATTTGGAGTCACCTACACAAACCGGAACAATTAGTACGGATCAAAGAAACTTCTACGAATTGTAAGTTTTCGGATTGGAAAAGTTTGTACCTTTTCTTCCATAACTTGCTTGAGGATCGATACAGCAATCGTCTCAGCTTCTGCAAGAGACAAATCCTGCAGCAAAAGTTAACGAAACTAAGATATTAACTGCAATGTTAAGTAATGCAATCAGATAGAGAAATTATTGAAGAAAGCTTTAACTTACTTTGTTGAATTGTTCTTGAAGAGAACTATCAGCTCCTTCTGAACCAGAACCGATAGCCTTAGCATTGCACTGCCAGAATGTTCCAGACGGATCCGTGTAGTACCTGTAACAAGACAGAGTCATTCACAATACGAACAACGAATTGTGAATCACACCAGTAGAAGAAAGCTTAAGTGACTAAAAACTTACAAGCTCGGTCCGTTCTCATCGTGACCAGCGATGAGAAGAGATACTCCAAATGGTCGAGACTGTAACATTAATGCAAAAGAGAATCAGTATTCTTTATATCATAAAGCGTAAGGTAAGAGATGGAAAGCAATTGGAGATTCTTACCATGGACTCTTCGTCACCTTCACCAAACCGTAAAGCAAGATCACACAATGCTTGTGTTGTGGACTCTACAGTCATTGGCTCACCATACGAAAATCTGTGGTTCTGTACACAGCAAGAAAACCAGTCAATAACATAGAAAGCTCAAAGATCAACACCGAGATATAGAAGCCTTACTTGAGTCTCGACTCTAGCATGCTCAACAAGTGTACGAGCATCAGCAATCAAACCACTCATCGCACAACCAATATGGTCATCGATTTCCATAATCTTCTCCACACTGCTCGGCTCCTAAACAAACAAAAAAGTACTATATCACCATAACTATCATCGAAAAACTTATAATTCACCGTACATATGATTCAAGGTTAGGAACTAAACCAGCAAAGGCGAAGTGATACGCTTCTCAACAGCGAGCACAACTCCCTCTTTAGTCTTCACACCGATCGCAGTCGAACCAAGCTACAAACAATTCCACATTCATAAGAGCCTCAAAGATACATACACAATTAAACAAGTACATGTAAACCAAACTTGAGCAATACTCTAAACAATTTTACAATCATAAGAGCCTCAAAGGTATATATACACAGTAGAAATCCAAACTAACATCAATTAAACAAGCAAACGTAAACCAAAATTAGTGCAATAGTCTAAGCAATCAAAGAAAGCCCTTAAATCCATTTCACAGGAACACAAAAAAAAAAAAAAATCCTCGATCGTACTATCTAAAGTTACCTTGATAGCTTCAATGGCGTATTCGACTTGAAAAAGCCTTCCTTCAGGAGAGAATGTGTTGACTCCTCTATCATACTCAGTCCTGTGAATAACGAAATCGGCAAATTACGATTAAATCAAACAAAAAGGACGAAAATTGAAGTTAACCCAGAAGCAAAAGAAGCTAGATTTAGGGTTTATACCTAGTGAGAAACATATTCTTCTACTTCGATTTTAGATCTGTAAAACCTCAGTGACTGCAAAATCAAAATCAAAAACCCTAGATGAATATCGGATCTGAATTAAACCCAGAATCTGGAGAGATAACGAAAACAAAAGATACACGAATCACGAAGAACTTAGAGAGATTTAGAGAATCATACGAGCTTCGATTTGATCTCTGCGAATCGGAGAAAGTGATTGATTTTACAAGTTTGCTCTCTTTTTAGCTTACGAAGAAGACGATACACTTCTTGAAGAACAAGTTAGATTGAAACAAAACGCATCGTTTTATAAATGGGCTTTTTAATGGGTTTGTAATTGGGCCTAATTGTAGCCTTCATAATTTTGTATTGAATCATTTTCATAAATATGGGAGTGGAATTTTTAACATTTATATGGATCTGAATGTCAGAAAATTGAAGTGCATACAATAATGGAAATGACAGAGACTGTAGGGAAAAAATGACAAAAATTTGACAGTACAAATTATTGTTATTTACTGTAAGAAAAATAAATGTTTTTGTACAACAATTAGTTCAATGAATAAAACCAAACAGAAAAGAACAAGAAAATATAATGAAGAGTGTTGTCTTGTTAAAAGTATTTGGGGAAGAAGAAAAAGCTGAGACTTGTTGCAAGATTTCTTATTGTTCCAGACGCAAAAGTTTGTGTTTGGGTCAGTCCCTTATTTCTCTGTTATCAAAACTTTTGCATGACAACAACATTCAAATTTAGTTAAACAAGAAAAGAACAAGAACAAAATTCCATAAATAATAGAAAAACAAAGAGCTTCCACCAGTTAATGTTTTTCTTTTAACAAATCTTATAATTTCGGTTGTTTAAAACTTACATTGGTAATCTATAAAGTGATCCCAATTATTTGTTTATCTACCAAAGTATCAACCACACATTTTGTAATTGCGAAAAAAAATTAACAAACAAATATGTTTACTCCAAATTTTGTTAGTTAAATATTGTTTTTATTTGATATTTTTCATTCAGTAACTTACATTTATTTATCTTCGATTCATTGTGTATAGTGCCATAAATCTAGGGTAGATGTAGATCATTATTGGTGCTTTTAACCACTAAAGTACAGTAGATCAAACATTAGATTCCAATCCAGAAGAGACCATAAATTTTCTATTTGATAAACCAGTAAGAAAATAACACAAATATTGATGATACAAAACACATAAGGGGGAATTACAAACAGTAACTTCTTGTTTTTGTCTATTTGTATTTTACTTTTCTTTTCTTTTACAAAGTTAATGACAAGTATTATTGCAAGGAAGGCAACCACATGAGCTACGGCCAGTAACCAAATAGCCACGGCGGTTTGTCAACTTCCTCGCCGTCTCGGCCGCTCTCTGCATTTGCTCAACATGTTGCTGCCTCGCCGTAGCTCTCCAATCCTCCGCTCTCCGGTGGACCGTATCCATTCTCTTCATCAATTTCTCCTCAAAATTTGATCTCATCTTTTGTATTTTCACCTTAAAAAAATAAAACACCATCCCATAAATCACACATTGCATTACTTCAACCGTAAATTTTAGTTTTTTTTTATATAGACTAATCTTGAGATATGTGAAATTCCGGATTTTCTTACCATTTAAAATTACCGGTTAACATGGTGAATTCTCAACGACTAAAGACTATGAAATTGATTGTAAGTTTTGGACTTGTATGATTAATAGCTTCATAAATTTTATATAGCTATTAGATGATTAATAGTTTAATGTAAGTCTACAAATTCCCAAAAGAGTAGATTACTTTAAAAATCACTAATCTTTTTTCACATGGGACTTGCACAAATTACAAGTACAACTACAAACAAAGATGTCATCTATTTTAAAAAAATTCGAAACTCAAAGACTTTTTTGCTTCTAAAAGCATACAAAAGACTAGTCAATGAAATCAAGTACATTACTCTAAATTTAGACACATGGCTCGACAAAATCCGTTAGAACAAAAACAAAATCCCTACTTTTATACGGAATTTATACGTATACGTATACACATACCTCAAGTTTCCTAGATTGAGCTTCTGCTTTAGCATTTTGAAGATTTACCCATGCTTGAATTTTAGATTCTTCTCTTTGATACCTAAAACAAACCAAATTTAGTATTGGATACAAAAAAAAATCAACTTTTAATTAACCCAATTCAAAATTTTCTAATGTTTTATACAAAAACTCAAATTTTGTGTTAATACCTTTGGCAAAATTTGATCTTGTCATCTTCATCATTCCATAAAGTAACTCTCGATTCAGAAACACTTCTTTGTAACTCACTTTCCATATCAAAATGTCTTAAACTCTTTGAAACCTCTTCTTCTTCTTCTTCTCTAGAGTTCCAATACTGACTCGTCACTGACTCACCACTGAGTCGTAACTTATCTTTGAACTCGGAAATGTCAATAACGTTTTTGGTTTCTGTTAATGGACCAGACAATTTCGATGGTGTGTTGTGTCTCGCCGGAGATAATGTTGTAAACGGTGTTCCGATTGGTGTCATCTCTGTTCCAATGTCTCTATGTTGAAGAACTTTAGCTTCTTCCTCTTCTTGTTCCTCGTATTGAAGAAACTTGTCTGAATCTCTGAATATGAATCCTTCAGTTGTTGGAAGCACTTCATTTGCTAACTTATCTAAACAAAGAATCAAAAATTCATCACAAAAATCAAAACTTTTTAATAAAAATGGTTTCTTGAAATTCTTGTTCTTGTTTTGTTACCTTTAAGGATAAGATCTTGTGGTGATAATGAGATAGATTTCTCTGAGTAAACAACTTCCACCTACAAAACCCAACAAAACCCATCTTTAAAATTTCATTTTTACTACTTTTTTGTTTAAAGATTCAAACTTTATCAAATTCCTTGTTAGGGTTTATCAAATTCCAAAAAAAAGTTAGGGTTTTTACTGAGAAACCAAACCTGGTGCTTAAACCCATCCAACTGAGAGTTGTTGTTACTGATTTGGTTGTTTTTGAGGGAATGTGAAGGAGAATCATGACTAGAAGTGACCCATTTCTCAGCATCAATCCATTTAGAAGGGAAGTTTCTTCTTCTACCAGAGACATTGCTACTGAAACTGAAGACTCCTCTACCTGGAGTACAAGGAGACTCCATTAACATAACTCTTCTTCCATTGCTTCTTCCTTCTCCAATGCTCTTTTGTGATGAGAAACTCTGTCTTCTTTCACTATTGCTGCTACTACTACTTTGGTTTGATGAAATTGGCTGATTGATTCTGCTTATAAGTGAGTCTTCTGCAAATGGGTTTGTTGTGTTCATTCTTGTCTCAAAAACATCTGAGTTGTTTTCCTGAAAATAAACAAAAGAGAGATTCAAGAACAAGAAACAGAAGAGGGTAAGGAATAAAAGAGACAGTATTTTTTGTAACCATATTGGGAGGAAACAGAGACTGAGTTTGGAGATGGAGTAGCTTGGTGTTGTTGTTTCTTGTGATATCCATGGAGTTTTTGTTTTTTTTTGTTTCTTTTTTTATTGTGTTTTTGTGGGTTTATTGTTGGTTTGTTGCTTTAGAAGAGTTATAGAAAGAGAAGTTGTAGGAAAATGGGATTAGATTTTTAGATGTCTATAGAAGGAAAAAAGGCTTGACCAGTCATTTGAAGAGTAGTAGACCATTGTCTAAAGTGATACTAGCTAGTTTCATGTAAAAAAAAAATACACATTTACATTTTTTTTTTTTCATTTTGTTAGATCATTTTCAAGTTGTTATTTTATACTACTACTTTGGATTCTGGTATGAATCACTATAAAAAGACAAAATTGTGAAAAGAATCTTAGAAAATTAGATGACAGAATGAATAAAATAAATCTTATTGTGAAAAAAACACAAATACTTTTTATATAGTTTAGTTTAGTATGAGTATCAAATTTAATTTTGATGGGAATTAAGCAAGTAGAACGGATTGGAATTGGTGAAGAAGATTACGCTAGAGAGTGTAGAGTTAGATTAGTAGTACATATAGAGTGGTCATGGACACTCTTGGGAGAAGTACGAATTGCATCAAAAGGTGTAGCTCCTCTAACTCTATAGTTGTATAATATAATGATTATTATATTATTGATAGGCCCAATGGGCTATAAGAGGATGTAAAGGCCTTACATTTTCTATGTGTATAATTACCATTTCAATCAATTAGCCAAGATTTTGACCCGATACGAAATCACTAGTGCTCGATCTAATGATAGTTTCATGGAGTTTTGTATCAGGATTCTTATCCATGATAACTAAAGTTTCTCTTCGGGTGGCGCAAAACATACGAGTGCCCATAAATGGTAGGTATGGACCGTATAGTGGGTGGTACCACCGAGAATGCAGCCAATTTTTCTAACCAGGTGGATAGTGTTGGTCTTACCGCAAACTAATTTTTTTTTTTAAATAGTTATTTCACAATTTTTTGTTTATAAATATATCGTTTTGAAGAAGATACCTAGTTCTGGTTTTAAAAGACTAGAAACTCATGTTTGATTTGCTTGGACTTAGAACCGGCCATGCGGATACTGGCCATAGTTAGAGCGAGTGAAACTTATCACTACTTCTTAAGGACATTAATATATGTGGTTTTAAATGGCAACAAAAAACAATTTCTTGTGTAGGGTTGTGTATATATATAAGTTTTTACGACATTTTATTTTATGTATGCGAAATAAATATATCTTTTTAACATGGGAAGAGAACGTTTTAATAGAAACTAGGAAATACAAAGCTACAAAGATCATAATAAACATAGCAAGAAACAAAACCATAGAGACAAAAGGCAAGCCAATTACACCGATCCGTCCGAACCAAATTCGTTAACCATGTTGGATCACTTGATGCAACATATGTATGCCAACAATATGATAGTTGTCTATCTTCCATTGGGACATTTCTTGCGTTAAGCGATGCACTTTGTTCGAGCACGAAGTTTCGACAGAGTATGTGGAAATAAATATCAGTTGTAAATTGTAAAAATGATGTCTAAATTTATTTGTAAAGATATAAATAAGAATAAACTACAATTTTGAAACTGTTAATAAACAACAGGAGGAGTTATAACTGTTTTTGTGCAGTATCATTCCAAGAAACCTGTCAACATTCACCAGCTAAGAGAATACATATCCAATATAAGACCAATTCTAAGCCTCTCAACTAATAGTTAACAATAATTGAAACTATATTACTATTGTGTATGGTATGCAGTATATATGGACACTATTTATTTATTTTCTCTATTATTCGAATCTCACAGTATACACGTGACAACGACCTTTTTATGTATAAATTACATGAATGTATAATATTTTCATATTATTATTCGTATTTCACATTGAACAAGTGGGTGTAAAGCCCTTCGTATATTATTTTATTATAACCCTAGACTAAATTATTACAACTAACTACAAAGTATAAATACAAAGAGGACATATACAACTATCAATCAGTACCAAACACAAAGTTTTTGTTAAATATATGCAAATAGTTAGCAACGACCATATGATCAAGATTCATCCTGAGTCCCACGCCATTCCGGTGAACTCTGTCGCCGGAGAAGACAAATGCTCGCCGTACTTGACGACTGAGAAAGAGAGTTTCACGATTTGGATGAGATCTTTGGTGTTTTATGGTAAAGGCTGCACAGTTTTTGATTCCAAAGGAAACTTAATCTATAGAGTTGATAATTACAACTCCAAGAGTTGTAGTGAAGTTTACCTAATGGATTTATATGGCAAAGTCTTGTTTACATTACATCAAAAGGTAATAAAACATTTCATTGTTTACCATGTTTTGATCTAAAGTTTATAACTTTGAGACTAACGTAAGTTCTTTTTTTTTTTTTTGCTTATAGAATTTGGGATTATCCAAATCTTGTGAAGGATATAATTCAACGGGAACAAGATTTCGTGTACGAAAGACTTTCAAGATGTCCGCAAGAGTTTTATCTTCATCTTATAAAGTTATAATAGGATCTCTACTCGACAGTGAACAACTTTGTTATCAGATTGTAAATCATGGATCAAATTTCACGGTTGAAGATGGATCAGGAAGATTAATGGCGGAAGTTAAAAAGAAACAATCGAATATTGATGGCTTAGATCTTGGAAATGACGTTTTGACGATGAATGTGGAGCCACAAGTAGACCATTCATTCATTATGGGCATTGTCATAGCTTACAGTCTTATCAAATGTAAATTGTAGGGTAAAATTGTGTAATTTCGTAACTTTAAGGTAGTGAATGAAAATATAAACATATTCGAGGAGCTAAGTGATAATATCAAATTCATTTGTTCATCTTCACAATCATAATAAACCTCAAAGTCTCTTCCTTTGCCCAAAAAAATTGGATTTTGATTTCTTCTTCGAAGATTTTTTCACAACAATGTGGAAAAGATCAGCTTCGTTCATACTCGATAAGCACGATAACAACAAACCCATTTCTGTAAATCAATCTATCGATTCTCCTCCTCCGTTATCTTCATCAATGGCGGAAGAAAATCCAAACCCTAACCCTAATCCTAATCCAAATCCGATTTCGGCTTATTACCAAACCAGAGCGGCGCATCATGGAATCGTGACTAGTGATTGGTTAGAACAAGCTCAAGCCGCGGTTCGACGTTATCCCGATTCGGATTCGAGCGTTTCGGAAAGACCCTTTAGCGTAATTGAGGAATTTAACAATTGGAGACAGCAACCAGATTTAGCGGAAGCTGTTGCGGCGATTCGTGCTCTTGCGGCTGTAATTAGGTCTAGTGAAGCTACTACAATGATGGAACTTGAAATTGAACTCAAGAAAGCTTCTGATACTCTCAAAGTAAGAATCTTTCATCTTTCATCTTTCGGTAGTTATCTTCATGTGATTGGATTGAACATGGATAAGAACTTTTGGAAGGTTGTGATTTGTGAAATGTATTTGTCATTTTGTGAGTTTGTGTATCGTTATGAATCTATGGTTGTCGGTTGACAAGTTTTTTTAGTCTTGATGGTGTGTTTTCTTCTGTGATGTGACTACACTTGTATAATTATTTTGTCTGTTTAGATAGTCTTGAGTGTTAAGTCTTGTACTCCTTCATGACTAGTAGCTTTCGGTTAGTTTCAAGGTAGAATTCTTCATTGACACTTTTTTAATATCTTGATAGTTGTTACTTTGCTTCTTCTGTGATGATATACTTCTTTGAAATATTCTGTCTCTTTGGAGATGAGAATTTGGGTTCGGTATTTGACTTACTCGCCGTTGTTATTGAGTATTCGGTCTTTGTTTTGAGAATAATCTAGTTGGTTTGCAAGGTAGATTTGTGTATTCAGTAATTTATCTTTATTCCCTACTGGTTTACCTTGAGGCATAATTGGTAAATCTGACCGTGGCTTTGAGAATAATCTAGTTGGTTTGCAAGTTAGCTTTGTGTTGTGTATTTAGTAAAGTATCTTGATTCCCTACTGGTTTACCTTGAGGCATAATTGGTAAATCTGAACATGGATAAGAACTTTGTAGGGTTGTGATTTGTGAATTGTATTTGCCATTTTGTGAGTTTCTGTATCGTTTATGAATCTATGGTTGAAATGTTTTATATAGTCTTGATGGTGTGTTTCTGGTTGTGATTTGCTTCTTCTGAGATGCGACTACACTTGTATTAATATTTTGTCTGTTTAGAGATGAATTTGATAGTCTTGTACTCCTTCATGACTAGTAGCTTTCGGTTAGTTTCAAGATAGAACTCTTCATTGGCATTTTGTGAGTTTCTTTATCGTTGAGAGTCTCTGATAGTTTCTAAAGGGCAAAGATATGCTCAAGAGTTTTTTTTTTTAATATCTTGATAGTTGTTACTTTGTTTCTTTTGTGATGATACACGTCTTTGAAATATTCGGTCTCTTTGGAGATTAGAATTTGGGTTTTGATATTTGACTTACTCGCTGTTGCTATTGCGTATTCAGTCTTTGGTTTGCAAGTTAGCTTTGTGTATTCCTTGAGGCATAATTGGTAAATCTGACCGTGGTATTGTATCGAACATGGATAAGAACTTGTAGCGTTGCGAATTCTACTTTTTGGTGGCTCCAAAGAGCAAGATAGGTTAAAAAGGTTTTATTTTGGATATCGTAACAGTGTGTTTCCTGGTTGTGATTCTCTTCTTATGTGATGCTACTACACTTCTTTTAAGTGTCTGTTTAGAGATTGTTTCGATAGTCCTGGGTGTTGAGTCTTGCACTCTTGCATCACTAGTAGCTTTTGGTTAGTCTAAAAATGTTAGTTTTGTCGTTTTACCATTTAGGCGTGGGATACAACTTCTATCTCCTTAACAGCGGGATGTGATCTGTTTATGCGCTACGTGACTCGAACATCTGCCTTGGAATTTGAGGACTTTAACTCAGCGAAATCCCGTGTGCTTGAACGCGCTGAGAAATTTGGAGAAATATCTTGCAAGGTCAGTGCTTTTCTTAGATGGCAATTGCGTACACATACAGGTTTAAATCGTAATTTATTCTTTTGCAGGCCCGAAAGATAATTGCAATGCTTAGCCAAGACTTCATCTTTGATGGGTGTACCATACTTGTCCATGGATTCTCCAGAGTCGTATTCGAAATACTAAAAACAGCAGCTCAAAACAAGAAACTCTTTCGAGTTTTATGCACAGGTGCCGTTTCTTCTCTTCCCTTTTTCAAGATTCGGTTTCCTCGGAAATTACAAATTTGTTGTGATTTTGTGGCAAATACAGAGGGAAGGCCAGATAAAACCGGAGTACTGCTAGCTAATGAGCTTGCAAAGCTTGATGTTCCGGTTAAACTTCTGATAGATTCAGCCGTGGCTTATAGTATGGATGAAGTAGACATGGTGTTTGTTGGAGCTGACGGAGTAGTTGAAAGTGGCGGCGTAATTAACATGATGGGTACTTACCAAATCGCACTCGTTGCACATAGTATGAATAAACCGGTCTATGTAGCTGCAGAGAGTTACAAGGTAAACACTAAACACACTTAAAAATCTTAACTTTATTTCAATTTTGATTACAGAAACATTATTTTATTTATTCGTATTCTTCAGTTTGCGCGGCTTTACCCGTTGGATCAAAAGGATTTAGAACCGGCTTTACGACCTATTGATTTCGATGTTCCTGTTCCTCCTAAAGTTGAGGTAGAGAAATCTGCAAGAGACTACACTCCTCCTCAGTACTTAACTCTGCTCTTTACTGATCTTGGTGTTCTTACTCCTTCTGTAGTAAGTGATGAGCTAATTCAGCTTTACTTGTAAGTAAAGCTAAGCTGTGTTCTTCTTCTTCTTCTTCCTTAAGCTTGTCTGAAAAAACTCTCATTTTTTGTATAAAAATAAAACACCATTTTTGACTATACACAGAAATGGCTTGTCTCTGATTATATTGCTTATGGAGAAGTTCTTTACTCAAAATTTATGTATCAAGACTTCGTAGTATGATATATGCTATGGAGCAAAAAAAATTTATAAAGAAAATCTCTCTTTGAAGGTTTTCTATATTTTTCCCGTGGAAAATGAAAAATTATGATATTGTTGCATTTTTATTTATTTGTGGTTATCTTTCTCTTTTTCATTGAAATTTCGAATGTCATTAAAAATAGAATATCTGTTAGGTTCAAAAACATTAACCACTTCTGCTCATGAAAAAGTTAGTGATTTTTTTAAAAAGATACTTGGAAATAAATTAGGATGTTTGTTGAAAAGTTCCAAACATTGTAGTGAAGTGGTAGATAACCTATATAGGTTCCGAATGGTGACGTTAAAATGAGCGGTGCGGATAAAAAAATTATGCGGAGCGGTACAATATAATTGCAGTTCGTGTAGAAAAAAATTATTTGCGGAACAAGTGCGGTTTGTGTGAAAAAAACTGGACAATATAATGTTTAATTAGTGATTACCATAAGTGCGGATAAATATTGTAAATGACAAATTTTATTTATTTATTTCTAATATTTTTTAAAACTAAATTTTATTTTGTTTTAATAGAAATGTATAAGTCAAACAAGGTGTATCCATTATTTTTATTATAAAATTTTTGACAGATTGAAAAAACGCACTGCAACCTCAAAATTTTGTGATTGGAAGCATAAAAAAGATTTTGGCCGGCACATGAACCGCATACAGCGTGTCTCCATTCACAACCACAATATTATATGATATGACGTTTTGAAAATGAAAGCATGAGAAACGTGACTTAATTGAAGATGCCAACTAATTCTTATTATCTTAATGCTTGGTCGTAAGTCGTAATTAACTACTACTATTACCAAAGTTAACGCGTTTTCTTTGAATCACCCTATCAATGTTTTAGCCCTTTTGGGTTTAAATACAAATACAAACGAATTAAGAATAAATGACTTGAGGTTAGGGTTATTTGCTAATTGACTGAAATATATTTCTTGGATAACGTTTTGTTATTTTTCAAAACAAATCAGTTTACTGAAATATATTTTTTCAATATCAACAAAAATATAAGTATTATTTTTCTTTTTTTATTAAACATGGACGGTAAAAGTAGTTTTTCCGACAAGAAAATATGTCAATGTCGAACCAAAAAATAAGTCAAACCCCACATTTTAATTGAGACATAAAAAAACACACCACTACACAAACCAAACCAGTACAGTGAAGTTTACACTTTTATATATTCCCAAATTCCATTCATCTTCCACTTCATTCCTCTCTCTCTCTCTTTCTCTCTTCACTTAGATTTTCAATTCCTAAAGAGAATGACTAAAATCTCTGTTGGATTACAACTTGTAACAACAACAGAATCAAAAGAAAAACTAAACAACATAGTTATCAAATCTTCATTAATTAAACCAAACCGATCATTTCCAAACTTCTCGGAGCTTTGTTTCCTCAAAACATGTCATCTCTGCAACAAACAACTTCGTCAAGACAAAGATGTTTACATGTATAGGTACAAATTATCATTAGTATGAAAAACCCATTTATAATTTAATTTAAGATGTGTGTTTTGGTTTGATTCTTAATTTTTTATTTTATTTTTTTGTGTGAAAACAGAGGAGATTTGGGATTTTGTAGCAGAGAGTGTAGAGAAAGTCAAATTTTGATTGATGACAAGAAAGAATTAGAAGCTTCGACGAAGTTGATGTTGACTTCTTACCGGAGATGTAACTCCGGCGCCGGCAAAAGTGATAATCGGATATTGTTTGATGATCGCCGGCGACGTCGCCGGCTATTTATAGTCCTTTAACGCAATTTACTAGTTAATAATTTTTTTTTTTTATTTGTTATTTTTTTTGTCGTCTATTTGTTTTGTTTAAACACCTTATTATTACATAGAGTGATAGAGATATTCTGATAGTATAGAATTAATAAAAATGTATCTCCATTGTCAAATGTTAATTGGCCCGTTTATATATGGTTGGTGATATTAGGTGGGATAATTACTCATCTAATTAAATTGCTCATTAGATAATTTGCTTATTATGATGAAATAGGGAAATATTAAATTTGTACAGTTTGTGTTATTATCGTTATTGCATCGTCATCTGAATTTAATAAAATCAAATAAGTTGATTTTAAAAATTGTAAATTTTCTAAAGTGTCACATTCAGAACCAAATATTATTCAATATCATATTCAGATTGGATCTCAGGCATGACTGGTATGAAGTGGATAAACAATAATTGTTAGTGGAAAATCTTTATGATTCGATTTGTTTTTAACTTTTTATGTAATATATGGAGATATTTTATTATGTATGGGCATAGCCAAACTTTGGTCGAAGATATATATTGCTATTTGTATTAAAATTCGGAATTATTATGTTACTCGGCTCAATAAAAACCCAACAAATTTAACTAAATGCAAGTATGTCACTCAACCTGGTATAGCCCACTAGCCTATTCGACCTAGAAAGCTAAGTTGTATATGAGTTTTGATTAATGAGAAATATGTTTTTAAGAAATTTTAGCTTTTAATGAGCCTGTGATATGGGTTCCATCACTAGATTGGAAAAATCTAAATATTTTCCGTAAGAATTCAAGTATTGCAATCACCAAACAACACCTACACATACACATTCAACTGATTTAAAATGTATACTGACTAGCCGAGATAAACAGTCTACAAATAAACAATTAGATCTTTAAAATAATTATCATTAGGTTTTTGATAATGTATTATCTGTAACGAAAAATGGTATTAAGGCTGGTTCAGAATTGAGTATGGTGTAAACACAATTACTTCAATTATTAAAACTTAACAGTGAAACAAATAATTGCACCATGAATGATTATGACATTATCATCTTCTGTTTATTTTTGATAAGCTAATTTAGGAACTTGTCACAATCCGGGCAAAAGATTTTAACCCCACCTCTTTTCTTTGTTTGGTCTTAAGATATCTTTTCTTGATTTGATCTTAATATATTAATATACATATACATGAATGTACTTTTGTTGAATAATATATGAATGTACTAATTTACATACAATACGGAATACAACTAGACACCTCTATGTATACGTATATTTCTTAATAGGTTTTACGAATGCTATTTAGTTCTAAATTTATCAAAAAAAATTAGAAATGCATTAGTTATTTAATTCTAGTTCGACGAAGAGAATGGTTTATGAAATAATAACCCAATGGCATCATGGTATATGTTATTGATGAAATATACATATTACCATACATTTATAAATATAGATTCTTTTCCAACTACATATGCACCGAATAATTCCTAATCTACAATTATGGATAGTTTGACCTAACAAATTAAGTTTAAATGAACGAATTATTAAGGATTTGAGTTTAATAAAAAAACTACAATGAATTTGAGTGCATCACCAACTAAATATATAACAAACGACAAATAAATTATTTTTGTATGTGTCATAAAACGACAAAACGCTTGTCATAAAAACCGAATCCTATCAACTTGATCAAAAAGCTTCAAGAAACGTACGTGTCCTGCACACGCTCAGTCATAAATCTCCTTCTCTGCTTTTACCATTGTAGCCCTGTGCATAAGGTCTTAAGGCTCCTCATGACATTTTCAATAATTCAAATTTGGATGAAAACATTTTCAACTATTCGTTTATATTTTACTCCTCGTATAGTAATTTTGTTTTTAAAAGTAACTATTATGTGTTGGCTTGGCTCCTACTAATATATAAACATTAAGCTAATTAGGCAGGATTGAATTTGAAATCGTAATAGAAAGTAAAAGGACTAGGCCTTAAGAAAATTTAACAAACGTTAGGTAAGAAATTCGGTAGAATTTTTTCTAACTAGCAGTCAAAACATGACTACAAATTTAATCCTATTTACTGCTAATAACCATAATAAATTAATTTTCCTAATCTACGATAACAAAAGAATGTAAATAACACTTCAAACTTAGGGTATAATAGTAAATAACTATCGTACTCTCTTCTTCTTCTTCAAAGCTAAAAAATCCCTTTCTCCATTTCTTTCCTCTTCTGATGAACGAACAACAAAGCAAACAAGCTTTTGATTAACCCAAAGTTTCAAACTTTTTTTCACATTTCACCTCAAAAATTCCATTTCCGATCATTTACACCTCAAGAATCAAACTTTGTGTGAGAAACCATGTGTGGAGGAGCTATAATCTCCGATTTCATTCCGCCGCCGAGGTCTCGCCGTGTCACCAGCGAGTTTATCTGGCCGGATCTGAAGAAAAACGTGAAAGGATCCAAGAAAATCTCCAAAAAGAAGAGTTTTTTCGATCTTGACTATGACTTCGAAGCTGATTTTCAAGGTTTCAAAGATGATGATTCATCTTTCGATTGTGATGATGATGATGTTTTCTCCGATTCGAAACCGTTTCTGTTCACTTCAACGACTCCAAAACCCATCGGAGGTATTGACTTTTGGTCAAAGTTAAAAACTTTTTGATTCGATTTAAGCTCTGTTCTCAAATATGGTTTGCTTTAGGTATGAAATTGAAAAGATCAGATTTTTAGGTGTTTATAAGCTAAAGTCTCAATCTTTAGATTCATATATGTTCTTATGATTTTGAGTGATGGTATTAAAGTATGAGACTTTTAAGGATTTGAATCTGGTGATTAAGAGCTCTTTTGTGATTTGTTGTTATTGGGTGATCATTAGGTTCAGGTTTAGGTAAGAAAGTTGGTGACTTTAATGGAGAAGAAGGTGAGAAATCTGTTAAGAGGAAGAGGAAGAATCAGTATAGAGGGATTAGGCAACGTCCTTGGGGTAAATGGGCAGCTGAGATTCGTGATCCGAAAGAAGGTGCAAGAATCTGGCTTGGTACTTTCAAAACTGCTGAAGAAGCTGCAAGAGCTTACGATGTTGCTGCTCGTAGAATCCGTGGCTCGAAGGCGAAAGTCAATTTCCCCGAGGAAAACCCGAAGAAGAAGCCAGTGGCTAAGCCAAACCCGGTTTCAGTTCAGAACTTCGATAATCTGTGTTTCGTGGAGGAGAAACATCAAGTGAATAACAATGACAATGAGTTTGTCGGGTTGACGAATTCGATTGATGTTGGAGGTAATGGGTATCATCAGTATTTTAGCTCGGACCAAGGGAGTAATTCGTTCGATTGTTCTGAGTTTGGTTGGAGTGATCAAGCTCCGATAACTCCAGAGATCTCTTCTGCTCTATTCGTCGAGGAAGCTAATCCAGCGAAGAAGCTCAAGTCGATGGATTTCGGTACACCTTACAACAACAACACCGAATGGGACTCTTCGCTAGATTTCCTCAATGTAGATGCTGTAGCGGCTCAGGACAATGATGCAAACCCTCTCCTATGGAGCATCGACGAGATTCATTCCATGATTGGAGGAGGAGTCTTTTGAAGAAATGGCCCGTTTTCCATGTAAATAAGGTTGCGTGTTACCGAGTTTGGTGCATCATCATCATCATCACTTCACTCAAAACCTCCAAAACTTTCTAAAGTTTGTTACTTTGCATCTAGTGTTGTCTCTGTGTTTCTCAAGATTTGATGTTATAACTCTTGAAGCTTGTTTGCATTGCAAGATCCTCTGTTTTCTTATGATAAGGTTGTGTGATGAAGTTAATTAGAGGCTTAAACTTTTAGGTGTTTCTTAAAATATTTTGCAACTCTTTTTGTGTATCTTTGAGTCCCCAAAACTTCTTTAGTAATCTCCTCTGTGTTAAGGACCCAAACCGGACGGAGAAACAATGACCGATACAAACCGGACCGAATGGAAAAGCCAGCACCGGGTTATAATTGAGATTGTGTGTATATAATTGAGATTGCTTTGAAAAATGAGCCAACTTTTGCTAGTGTTGTTATTTATTACGTACAATGAATCTAGAGGGGGAAACTGTGAAAACGACGTCGTTAAACGACAGAAGAATCTAAAGGTGTTGCACTTTCTTTTTTTGCAAGTGGTATACTGGGGTGAGTTTGTGTGACTTTCTCGTGATCCTTTTCTATGAGACAACAAAACAAGAAAAGTTAAAATAATTAATTTTTCCTGGATACTTCTGCGTCTTTCCGTCATTTTTCACCCATTTGTATAAAATATATTTTTATTATTGTATATACACAAACGTAAAATATTTATGTGTTTTTATAGCCACTTACAAATGTAGTTGGTCGTTAAAGATAATATATTTTCAAAAAAGAAAGAGGGGAGAAATCATCTTATTGACAAACATTTTACGCAAAAGATTAAAAAAAGAGTTATTAATAATTATATTTTCTAATTACTGTTTTTTATTGTGATTTACTATATAGGAAATAAATATAATCCCAATTATACATTATGGTTGATGAGTAGTAAAAATGGTATACAATTTTTGTTATGTTCTCTGTGGGGGTCGAAACCAACACAATTAGAATTTGTAAGAGTTCGTGAGGGAATTCGGAGATTTCTATGGTAAGCTAGGGTTTGCAAAGGATTTGAGAAAGAGATGTTGTTTATTGCCTTGAAACGTTGAGTACAAGTTTTTGTGTATAAGAATTCGGATTCCCTTTAGGGTTGATACAAAGAAGTATTTATAGCTATTCCTAAGGCGGCTGCATCTTCCCATCTTCTGCGGAGTCGGTCACATCATCATGGGCTTCGTGTCCGGACCGGGCTATCGTCACGTTACTGGGCTCGAAGGCTTTTGGATAGACACTGCAATTGAGGAGTGAAGTGAGCGATCGGCCCATGGCGAGCCGACAGTCGGGTCGCGACCGAGGGCTCGGTCGGTCCAGAGTGCTCGGTCGGTCCGGAGTGCTCGGTCGGTCCGGAGCGCTCGGTCGGTCCGGAGTGCTCGATCGGTCCGGAGTGCTCGGTCGGTCCGGAGCGCTCGGTCGGTCCGGAGTGCTCGGTCGGTCCGGAGCGCTTGGTCGATCCGGAGTGCTCGGTCGGTCTGGAGTGCTCGGTCGGCCCCGCCTAGACCCGGTCCTTCCCCGCTTCGCTTAAGTTCCCATTTCCATGTGCTCCGCTCCGCAGGAAGATTTGGGTTCCGCTAGGCATCCTTTGTTCAGGATCTGGAGGGCCACTTCCTCAATTGGTTTGCCTTTAGATGTTAATGCTGAGGGGGTGAAAACCGACCCCAACAGTTAGCCCCCCAGCTCGGTAATATTAGAGCCAATAATGGTGCCGAGTTAAAAGATGTGTTGAATATCAGCGTTAACTTTTGAAGTCAAAGCACTTGTCTATCTACAGTAGTAGAGAGTGACTTTTTCGCAAGAGGTTTTAAGACTCTGTAAACGTTATGAAGATTTTAAGACTTCGCGCTTCCTTCGCTGAAGCTACTGCGTTTTCTGTAAAAAGATTTTTTTTTTTTTTTACTCGAAGATTTTAAGACTTCGTTTTTTCCTATGGAGATTTTAAGACTCCGTGACGCGATTGCTAACGTCAATGACGTTTCCGGGTAATAGCCCTGCGATGAGAATTTCCTTTGAAGCTTGTTTAAGAATAGATCTTGTTCTTGATGGAAAAGTACCAAAATTCACTTTTTGATCCTTTCTTTGGGTTATCGTAGATCTTTGATAGCGTTATGGATAAAACGAAACCCGGTTCAGTCGAACGCGGTGGATTGGCGGTGTTGTTGTGTCAAGACGACGATGTCGCCGTGGCTCCGACTCGGACCGATCCCCTGGCCACAGTTTTGAACGGAACCGACTCCTCGGTCGTGATTTCGTGCGAGTCCAAAACTGTGGTCGTGACCGATCGTGTGATCGTACCACCGTCCGATCGCGTGGTCATACGTTTGACCGAGTGCGTGGTCGGCCTCCAATCGATCGCTTGGTCGCACGTTCAACCGAGTGCATGGTCGCGGTTTCGAGTGGAGGCGAGCGCATGGTCGCGGTCTTGGATGGGGCGACCGCATGGTCGCGGTGTCGGATGGGAGCGACCGCATGGTCGCGGTCTCGGATGGGGCGACCGCATGGTCGCGGTCTCGGATGGGAGCGACCGCATGTTTGCGTTGCCAATCCTAACCGACCTCGTGGTCACATCATCACACCAAGCCGACTCCGTTTGTCGCATCCTCAAGCCGCACCGTGGGCATGGTCCCGTCATTGTCCTTGCCGGTGGTTGCGAAAGCGTGTCACGAGAACATTAGCGCTGGGATCCTGCTCCGTAGTAAGCTCACGGTTCCACGGCCTTGTCTTATCGGACTCGATGAAGGTAATGAGGACGTTTTTGTTGACTTAACAGAGATTGAGGAGGAGTGGAGGCCTAGTGGTGACGAGGATTTGATGATTTTGTCTCTAGCGTGAGGTAAGCCTTAGAGATCTTAGAGGATGTAGTTGATGAAGACGAGGAGGCCGATGAGTGACCACTCCTCTCCGTTCGTGACTTAGTTGCTTTAGATGTTGTTCCTATACTTAGGAATTCTTTGGACTGTTATGCGTTTTTGTCAGTTGCTCATGAATGAGGCTTCGTTTGCTCATGAATGACGCTTTGTTCGCTCATGAATGAGGCTTTGTTTGCTCATGAATGAGGCTTTGTATGCTCATGAATGAGGCTTTGGATGCTCATGAGTGAGGCTCTATTTAAGGCTGTGAAAACGCAAATCCGTTCAAGCTCTTTATTTGCCAACGTTGCTGTTGGGCTCTGTGTGTTGGTGCTGCTCTTCTAGACACGTCTGTCCGAGAGCAAGTTCACCCTATGACCAGAGTGCATCCTGGGTTTCTGAATGACACGTTCAGAGTATAGGCCAAACGGAGGTCATTAGCAGCTGCATTACCAACGACGTTTGTTGGGTTTCAGAGTGTTCAGGTGGGTACATCCGCCCCAGTACTGAACACTGATATTTATATAGCGCGCTGAATCCGTTGTGGATGTCATTGTGTTCGTATTCCCGCATCACCGCTGTGGCCAGCAGCAATGAACACGGAACGACTCTGATTGAAGCGTTGAGAAGCTCATGAATGATGAAGTTGTTCTCATGCTGAGGCTGTTGCGGAAGAGCGGAGTACGGGTACCCCACTCCCCCCCCCCCCCCCCCTTTGAGACGAAGGAGGATGCTGACTTCGTCTAAAGGCTGGTGGTGAAAACACTCAATCCCCCCCCCATAAGGCGGAGGAGATCATGGAGCTCATCCGGAGACAAGGCTTATAATCCCCCCCTTTTTGATGGAAGGGGGCAACTGAACCTATCCGAAGAGAGGCTGCCTACGTACCCTTTGCAGGGATCAAGTCGCCTCGTAGTTCATTGGAAGAGCGTCTAAGAGGGTGGTGGCGTCGCAGCGGACTGGGTGGGATCGACCACTGGCTTGGTTTTCCCGCCCCTCCTAGCGCGAACTTCTTCTTCGCTTCGAGCGAAGTCTGCAGCGCGGTGGAGAGCGTCCTGGATGGTCGCGGGTGGATTGACAGTCAATTCCTGCCAGAATGGAGAAGGGCATCGAAGCGCTCCTCTCAAGGCCTCCAACGCGGACGTGTTCGTAATACCGTCTACCTTTGACAGCGTGTGCTTGAATCTTGTCACGAATGATCGCAGGCTTTCATTCTCACCTTGCTTGTTCGTCCACAGCTCCGCATCATAAATCTTTCCTTCAGCGAAGATGTTGTACTGCTGCACAAACATCTCTGAGAATTGATGGAAGGTGTGGATTGAATTCTTCTCCAGCTTGTAGAACCACTGGAGGGCAGGCCCTTTTAGGCTCTCTAAGAACAGTTTGCAGTAGCCGATATCCTTCTCGGCTTCTGTGAAGTTTGTCCTTCCTAAGGCGACTTCGAATTCCATCAGATGGATAGCAGGGTCAGTGGTTCCTTCATAGATTGGAAGCTTGATTTTTCCGGGGTCGGAGATTGGAGTTCTCGCGACCCTCTCAGCGAAGGGTGTGTTCCGTGCTTTCTCTAGCACAGAGGCGATCCCAGGAGCCTTCGCCGTGCTCCGGTACATATGTAGTTGGGTTGCCTTTAGGTCAGAGGCGACCTGGTCTAACTGGGCTTTTAGCGCAACGACCTCTCCATCTTGGAAGCCTTGCGGAGCCCTGCGCTCTTGTTCCCTCCTGTAGAGCTCTGCTATGATTGCATCCCCTTCTTCTGCGGCCGTAGCATGATCAACTTCTAGGTCGTCACGGGCACGTCTTCGAGGAGGAGGCAGATCCTCATCTGATTCTCCGATCATGCGCTCGGGAGTTAGATCGGATTCCCGACGAGGCGGTGGTGGAGGCAAATCCTTTGGGTCTGTGCGAGCAGCCCTAGGTGGTAGCTCCTCGTGTCGAACCCTCCGATTGGTTCGAGGCGTGGCGAAGCTGAGGCGTGTCGGACAGACACGGGACCTCCTGCGCTTTCTTCTCTTGAGCGATTGCAGCTCGCTCGCTGTATCTTCAGTTTTCTTCATCAGAGTCTCAAGCATCTGCTTGATCTCCGCGAGATCCGCTGGGTGATTAGCGGCGCGAGGCGCGGTGTTCTCCACGGAGTTGTTTCTTTCCTCGTCGTGCTGGTGAGACGAAGATCCTTCGTTGCTCATGGTGTTGCTTGACATCGTGATCGTGTGATGAAAACCCTAACTCTTGAGTGTCAGAAATCTGCAGTCTGTCCCCTTAGTCGGCGCCAAATTGTGGGGGTCGAAACCAACACAATTAGAATTTGTAAGAGTTCGTGAGGGAATTCGGAGATTTCTATGGTAAGCTAGGGTTTGCAAAGGATTTGAGAAAGAGATGTTGTTTATTGCCTTGAAACGTTGAGTACAAGTTTTTGTGTATAAGAATTCGGATTCCCTTTAGGGTTGATACAAAGAAGTATTTATAGCTATTCCTAAGGCGGCTGCATCTTCCCATCTTCTGCGGAGTCGGTCACATCATCATGGGCTTCGTGTCCGGACCGGGCTATCGTCACGTTACTGGGCTCGAAGGCTTTTGGATAGACACTGCAATTGAGGAGTGAAGTGAGCGATCGGCCCATGGCGAGCCGACAGTCGGGTCGCGACCGAGGGCTCGGTCGGTCCAGAGTGCTCGGTCGGTCCGGAGTGCTCGGTCGGTCTGGAGTGCTCGGTCGGCCCCGCCTAGACCCGGTCCTTCCCCGCTTCGCTTAAGTTCCCATTTCCATGTGCTCCGCTCCGCAGGAAGATTTGGGTTCCGCTAGGCATCATTTGTTCAGGATCTGGAGGGCCACTTCCTCAATTGGTTTGCCTTTAGATGTTAATGCTGAGGGGGTGAAAACCGACCCCAACATTCTCTATTATTGTGAAGAAATGAAATATTATTATTATCTTATGGTGATTCATTAAAGGGAAATTGGCAAATATAACACAAAAAAAATTATAATTTACTCAATAGCCAAAATTACTGTTCATTGTGTATAATGTATTATGGACAATTTTGCCCTTGATTCCCTTAGATTAGTATGTATTATGTATTATGTATCAAAGATAAAATCGTAAATTCTCCAAGATTAGTTGTTAGTTTTTTAATTATATTTATTACATGGCTATTATACTAATTATAATTCAAAATTGTGCTATTTGGCAAATTAACCCTTCATTAAAAACCATTTGGAGTTACAATAAAGATCCAAACATCTGACTATTTTTTTTGTCAATACATTTGACTTCTTTTACAAAGTCATTTAAATCAGGAATTTTATTTTGTGTTTTTTTTTGGAAAAATGTCATGCAAAAGGGAAAATTGATAATAACTATATTTTTCTTAATTATTGTTTTCATTTTGTTACTACAAAAATATAATCCAAGTTACACATTATGATGCATGAGTGATAAAAAGGATACATAACATTTTTTCCCCTTCTATTGTTGTAAATAAATAAATTATCTTATGGTGATACATTAACTGACATGCTAATGAACCCATTTGGAGTTAAGAAAAGACCCAAACATTTGACTTCTTTTACAAAGTCATTATAGTATATAATTTAAAGTGTGGACACATATTCTTTTCATATATTATAAATATATACATAGTCTTGTCTACATGTCTGTAAGTTAAAGGATTGAAAAAAGCAAATAATTTGGTCTATATATATACACACAAACACATACACACGAGCCTTTATAATTTTTGTGGTGGATTAGAGAGTCAACATTAATGGAGAAAATCACAAGAAGAACTATCTCTTTCTCCTACTTCTTTTTCTTCTTTCTCTTTCTCGCTGGAAAAACCACCGGAAAATTTTCTCATAATAATGTGACGGCTTTGTTCATCTTCGGAGATTCTTTCTTGGATGCAGGAAACAATAATTACATAAATACCACTACACTTGACCAAGCCAATTTTCCACCTTATGGTCAATCATTCTTTGGTCTCCCCACCGGAAGATTCTCCGATGGTCGTCTCATCTCCGATTTCATAGGTGAGAAAAATTTATAATACAAAAGTATTCTATTTGATTATAAATATTCAATAATTCTATACCTTAGTTTACTAATGATTTTGTATTTATTATGTTAGTGTATGCCACAAAACGAAAAACTAATTTATTTTTTTGCTCAATTTGTTTCCCACCATTTGAAACTCTTTATTTTACAAATTTTGGAGATTAGATTTACAATAATATATTAGTTATTTTATATTTTATTACATAACTCGTGGCCTATTTAAAATTGACGGAAATGTGCGTCCATGATAGCGGAATATGCGAATTTACCGTTAATTCCGCCGTTTTTGGAACCAAGAAATAGTCAAAAGAAGCTTTACGGCGTCAACTTTGCTTCAGCTGGAGCTGGCGCTCTTGTGGAAACGTTCCAAGGTTCGGTATGTATATTTGTCTTTTTATTTTATTTTAGTTTCTTCGGATTTTTAGTTATGTATAGAAAGTTCTTGCCTTTTGATTGATCGATCTAAAATTTGCTTGAAGCTTATATATATATTAAAATATAGGCAAAATGATTCCAAATGGAAGTGGGTTTGAGTTTTGACCCGATTGTTATGGCTAGATTAGTTGAACAAATCTTCTTTTAAAATGTACATTTTGGTCCTACCTACGATTTGCTTAGTGTTTTGTTACATGCTTTATTTAGCTATATCATTTTTATTATAGTAGCCACTTACTTATTTGGGACAACTATTTTTTTTTAATAAAAAATTAAGGTTAGGTAAGATGTATTCTATGTTATACCAACGTGCATGTGGTGATTAATTCTTGATAATTATTATAAGGTTATAAGTTTGAGAACACAGTTGGATCACTACAAGAAAGTGGAGAGATTGTGGAGGAGAAGGTTTGGTAAAGAAGAAAGCAAGAAAAGAATCTCAAGAGCTGTCTATTTGATAAGCATTGGGACTAATGACTACTCAAGCCCTTTCTTGACCAATCAATCTCTTTCCATTTCAATGTCTCAACATGTTGACATTGTCATTGGTAATTTGACTACATTCCTACATGTAAGTTCTTCATTATCATCTCGATCATCCATCATCATATAAACCTTATTTTTGTTTTAATTCATTTTGGTTATACGGCTTTGTAATAGGAAATATACAACATTGGAGGACGGAAATTCGGCTTCTTGAATGTGCCGGATTTGGGTTGTTTACCGGTTTTACGAATTCTTAATTCGAAGAATGATTCTTGTTTAAGAGATGCTTCAAGATTGGCAAAAATGCATAACAAAGCTCTTTCAAATCTTATGTTTAAGATGCAAAGACAAGTCAAGGGGTTCAAATTTTCACTCTTTGACATGAACAAAAGCCTTAGACTCAGAATGCAATATCCTTCTAAATTTGGTGAGTGGATTCTTTGTGAGTTTTGGTGGGTTACTTATAATATCACTAAAAGGCCCATTAATATATTTTTTATAATGTTATACTTTTTTTTTTTGTGATAAATAAAGGGTTTAAAGAAGGAGAAGAAGCATGTTGTGGAACAGGGAAGTGGAGAGGAGTTTTCAGTTGTGGAGGGAAGAGAATTGTGAAGGAATATGAATTATGTGAGAATCCTAATGATTATGTTTTTTGGGATTCATTTCACCTCACACAAAATACTTATAACCAATTTGCTCAATTAATTTGGAATGGTGGGCATATGTCAGATTCTCTAGTGGTTGGCCCATACAATGTCAATAAATTATTTCAGATTCCTTAATTTGGATGTATCACACTTAAATGATTTTTTTTGTTAATTTTTTCGTTGTCAACATTTTTGGGGTTCATTTATCAGAAAGACTAAGACAAGCAAAGATACAAAAACAAACAAGATAGTACCCAAAGTTTTGATTATTGTAACTTGTAACTCCACTAGTTAACATTGTCTTAGAGTCACAGTACCAAGTGAAGGTTCGAGTGTTTCTTGATGGTCCAGCGGGATGCCTTCTTTATCTTGGACCTTGGCCTTGACGTTTTCAATTTTGTCGAAGCTCACCACATCTACGGTAAGGATCTTTCCTGCTAAAGTACTTATAAAAATGGGCATGACTTGGACATAACGACGGTCCGGTCGAGGATTTCGATAGGCCGTGCCTTCCCCGACTTTGAGTTCAATAGTTTCGGAACTATCAACCTCTAGGTTGATCTTTATTTTTCCATCGGCAGTCTTAGCAGAAAAAACATATTACCACTAACTTCATTATCACTACGGTCCGGTCGGGGATTTTGATTGGTCGCTCCTTCGCCGACTTTTAGTTTGATAGTGTTGGAGCTATATCGACCTCTAGGTTGATCTTCCTTTTTCCATCGACATTCTTATCAGAAATCTATATTTTACCACGTACTCACAAGTGAAGGTAATAAAAATAATAATGCACAAGAAGCGAATTTGAAGAATGCGAAACAATATCGAAAATAATGAGATTGAAGAAGTTCTTTTGAGTCTTTTAGGGTTTCTTTAGTAGACGTTAATGGGGGAATTAACTTGTTTGACAATTTCCCATAATGATTTCATTTATTCATTTGACTGCTTTTGGAAATCGTCATCTCGACTAAGCAGTAATCGGCCATTATGAATTTATCACATCAACAGAACTTCTTGCTTTTTTCTTCATTATTTTTAAGGCGATAACTATGGGAACGCTTCCAATCTCAAAATGTTTTTGAATTGAAGAAAAATTTGTGGATGTATTGTATCGGTACGGTATGAAAATAACATACGAGGCCACTACTATAGTTCTATCTTGTCTAGTAATTGTTTGTAATAATCTCTAGTACTCTATTTTTAAAGAGAATAATCATGGAAAAGCTAACACCAAAAAATAGAAATGGGTTGGAGATACCCTAAGCATGCCATAAGAGAGGAAAAAAGAAGTAAAAGTAATTTAACATACCAATAATTCTAGTTGTTGTGACTCCAACCTAGAAAATTATGCGACACAAACCACTACCTTTTCAAGAAAATTGAAAAACAAGGAAAATAGCTTTCAAATATTGTGGCCTAATCAGCAAGACCCATTATTCTAAAACAACATATGAGGCCCTGAACCATGGCTTCCCGCGGTGCTCTTACTACCAAGTGAAGGGTCGAGTGCTTCTGGATGTTGTAATCAGCTATGGTGAAACCATCATCGAGCTGCTTACCGAAATAAATCAAGCTCTGCTTGTAGACCGGTACGTCCTCTTGAACTTGGATCTTCGCCTTAACTTTTTCGATGGTGTCAAATCCATCAACCTCTAAGGCAATTATTTTTTCTCTTGAAGTCTTCAAAAAAATCTGCATAGCTTCACTGTCACCACGACAAAGGTCCGGTCGAATATTTAGACGGGTTGGGACTTTGCCGATCCTAAAACTGATGGTTTCAGAACTATCGACCTCTACGTTAATAGTCGTCTTTCCATTTATAATCTTTTTCGAAATCTTCATGGCTTCACCACGAAGAAGGTCCAGTTGAGAATCAGGAGAATCAAGACCGTCTTCATCAACTTTGAGGTCGATGGTTTTGGAGTCATCGACCTCTAGGTTGAACGTTGTTTCCCCCTCGATAGTCTTAATAGAAACCTGCATTTTACCACGTACTACTCACTAGTGAATTAGCCGAAGAGAATGTGAAAAATGCTAGTACTAAACAAAAAATGAAATGATACGAGATGAAAAGGGAATTTTCTCTTCGGTTTTCTTTTGTAGACGTTTGGGAGAATTTATTCAATTAACAATCTCCCATAATGATTTATTTTATTTTTTGGGTAGAAAAACGATAATGATTTCATTTATTCTTTTGTCCGGCTTTTCTAAAAGGTCGTCTTGACTAATGCTATAACCATTAATTTGATTGTTGCGAATAAAGTGGTGCCTCGTCGGTTTCATTTCCAAGATTTTTCAAATTTAGTTTTCTGATAATTGTTAAAATAAACCATGCCATGTTTCTTGCAAAACAAGCTATCAACATGAATGTAGCTTCGTCGGGATAATATTAATGGAAATCTAATTTCAGCTCAAAAAATAAAAAAAACCATGTCATGTTTATTACTCCTTCCATTTCACAAAAAATGAATTTTTTTGAGTTTTTCACATATATTAAGAAAAACAATTAAACGGATGATCACTTTTTTTTTCATGAATCACTTTTCTTTTTACGACGAGGTGATTACTATCTTGTCTAGTCCTTTTAGTCATGTTCTTTTGGTTATGCTAAATACTAAGCTTTGATGATTGTTTGTGATAATACTAACAACAAGATCTGCTAAAAATAAGTCATCATTAATCGTAGTTATTATTTTTTGTCAAAATACTATAAGAAATTAATGACACTTAGTGTTATCTATGGTGACTTTAATCAGATACATAACGGGGGAGAAGCCCCGTGATACGGTATACGTCGGTTTACCGGGTTTTGAGATGTATATATATAAGGTCTTAAAGTTTTGTATATTGTAACACACGAGTTTAATAAGAAACCCTAAACGGGATATTCATCTCAATCGTTTTTTTGTCTCTTTGCTTTATCGTTCTTATTCACAACACTTAGAAAAGAGATAAAATCATGAAGGGATTCGAAATCAAACTGCCTATCTTTAGAAAAGAAAACAAAAAGAGACATTTAGCAACCGCATTGACGCGAGATAATGACAATGTTTGACTCTGACTTGATGTTGTAGTCCCTATGGTGCGAGATTCGACAAGCGTCATGCCATGAGATAGCATAGTCAATTTTCGTAATTCGACCGTTTAATAAGAAAAATAACCCTGTTGTCGATTTTTGTATCAGCTAACAAAATTTTCGGGTCGGGGACTAGAGCAAGACAATCAGTCCATTCCCCATTGGCAGGGCTCAATCTCGGGATTTTCTCAACTTTTCACGTTTGGAGACTAGGTGGTTCACCGATTTAACTTCTGACGCCGAGTGTATTATCAACTTACTAATCCTATCAATAAGTCTAAGAAGGGTATAGACGCCTCTTATTTTCTCAATCTTTTACATGTATGTTAATATACTCCAAGCGTACATTCTTATGCCAATTTTTTTTGTAGATATCGTTTTCATATTGATTTCTAATGGAACAAAAAAAAAAAAAAATCAAGCCATTCCAAATATATTATCGGTTAACTTGGAAATTAAACAAAAGAGAGACATTTAGCAAATGCAGCCACTATTCATAATGACTAGGTTTGCGTCAGGTTTGATGTTGTAGTCAGCGATTGTGCGGCTGTTTTCGAGCTTTGTGCCATGAAAATTTAGATCTAGCTTGTTCACTGGTGGTCCACCTTGATCATGGATCATGGTCTTGACTTTCTTAATGGTATCCGACCCTTTCACCTCTAGGATAAATGTTTTCTGCTTGATAGACGATACGAAAATCCTCATGACTGCATCCGGATCCAGCCGAAGAACCAATTGACGGGTAGGTCCATGGATCTTGAGGTCAATGGTCTCGGAGCTATCCTCAACTTCTAGGTTTATGATCTTTCCTTTCACGGTCTCGAGAGAGATATGCATTGCACCAATTCAGAAGTGAAAAGATATGCTTTAGAATTGAAGTCTTCTCTCCTTCTCTTTAGGGTTTTGAAAAAATAATATCGTTTCTATTCCTTGACGTAGAAGACGATGTATATATATATATATATATATTCATGATATGTATATATAAATAAATATATATATATATATATATATATACTATGTCTTAAACCTAAAAGAGATATAGAAGAATATCTATGAGAATATCTGCAGAATGATACGATATATATATATATATATATATATATATATATACGGTATATAATATATTCGATCATATCCTAATACAGATTCATTTGTTTAGATTATTCCGTTTTTTGCCTTTTTTAGAGAACGTTCGTTTTAACTTAAAAGTAATAAAACGGAGTATTAAACTATAATCTCTTTATTTTTGGAATAAGTTGATATAGAGGTATATGGAAATAAAAATGGTGTAATATCTTGTTTAGTTCTATTAGTATGTGCTTTGTTTATGTATAAATTTTTAGTGGTATAATATTGTAAATTTACAGAAGTTAATTTGTGACTAGTTTTAGTAATATGATATGTCAAAATAAAATTGGAGAGAGTGAAAACGATTTGCACTTTTCAAATAATGTTATGGGCATCGTTTGTGTTCGTCTCAAGGCATTAAGTAGAAAATAGTTGTTGAGTTTGTTGCAAGAACTGCATCAAGCCGAAGTTTCGAATCAATGCAAAAGACTCGACACATGCACGCGGAAAACAGTTGCAATGGAGGTTTGATCAACGAATCATTAATTAGTTTAGCCATTGTAGTGCATGCTATTAATAGGAAAACCTATGATATAGTTGTTTACTTGTTTGACTAATTTTTTACCCCTATAACCATTGAAGGTGATTAATTTAGGAACTCAGTTAAACAACTTCAAGAACGTCGAAAAGAGTTTAAAATCTGAGTTAGGAGATGCAACTCAAGAGCTGTATATCTGTTTTATATTGGAGAAAACGACTTATTCTATCCTTTCTTTGTAAATTCTTCAACTTTTCAATCCAACTCTAAAGAGAAATTTGTCGATTTTGTTGTCGGTAACACAACATCAGTGATCGAGGTAACATTAAAATCGGAAACTGATCTCAAGTTACTACCCTTTGGTGTAAAATGTGATATATATATATATATATATATATATATATATATATATATATATTTATGTTATGTTTCTTAGGAAGTATATAAAATGGGAGGAAGGAAGTTTGGATTCTTGAATGTGGGAGCATACGATTGTTCCCCAAGTTCATTGATCTTGGATCAGACAAAGATAGGATCTTGTTTCAAACCGGCAACCGAATTTATTGATATGCACAACAAAAAGTTTTCATATGCTTTAATGCGGCTACAACGTGAACTAACCGGATTTAAATACGCCCTTCATGACTATCATACTTCTCTATCCGAAAGAATCAACAATCCGAAATACGGTAACTAAACTTGGTATAATTACAAATATGTAATGAATCGATCTTTAGTATAGCTTGAGGAACTTTTTCTGGTTTGTTTGTTAATTTTGAAGGGTTTAAGGAAGGCAAAAAAGCATGTTGTGGAAGCGGACCTTTCAGAGGAATCAATACATGTGGAAATCGAAGGGGACCTTCACAAAGTTACGAGTTATACGAAAACGTGACCGATTATTTGTTTTTCGATTCCTCCCATTTAACAGAGAAGGCTCATCGATAGATCGCAGAGCTGATTTGGAGTGGTCTGCCTAATGTCAATGGACCTTATAATCTCAAAGCTTTAAGCTTACTTAGAATCAGAGCCGGATCTGAGATTATCGGGGCCCTATACAAAAAAAATATTAATATCCAAATAAAATATTTCTTTTCAGAAAAATACAATTTTTTTTAACAATACACATAATTTTTTTTTTTTTGTAAATTAAAATTATAAAAAATCCACCTTAAATTTTTAATGTTTTTATCATATAATTTATCTAAATCTTTATTTTTTCTATACAATAAATATATTTTCCATAAATTAATATACGCATTTTTTTTAGTGGGACCTCTTATTATGTGGGGACCCATTCAAATGTGTCATAAAAATGTGCTCAAATCCGGCTCTACTTAGAATAGCTAATGAATGTTTATAAAAATAAAGAGACGAGGTTGCTATATATATATATATAGCTTGTCTAATCATTTGTTGGACTATAATAAGTTATATAGTACACAAATAAAAGCATCTCCATATAATATCATCTATCATATTATTATGTATCACATTATCCATATTTTTCTTTTGACAAAGAAAACAAACAAACTGTCATTATTTGTTTTTATGTCAAATCTCTTTTATGAAAACGATAATCTTTCGGATAGTACCGATGTTCTAATAATAATTTTTATAGTCTTCGGGTTGCAAAAACCGAAGACTGTTTGAAACCGAAGTCTTTCGGTATTAAAACACCCGAAGTGATTAAATAATGAAACTTGATGCCGAAAGAATTGTATTGATTTTGGCCCAAGCCAAAGGCCCATTTAAAACTTGGCTCTTTTTTATCGATGAAACTTCTCGGACCGAAGACATCGGTGCCAAACGAAGATGATATAAACCGAAGACTTGAGACGATTTCGATCCGAAATGAACACCCGAAACTGAGATTAATGGTGATACCAATGACCTCCGATTGCTTTTCAAAACCCGAAGACTCCATTGTTTAGATTCACCCGAAGTGAACTTTCACCGATGTCAATGGAGATTTCGATTGTGACCCAAAAATGTGCATCCGAAGCTCCGACGCCGTTTAAAGAGCAAGACTTCTATTTCGACTTTGACCCAATGAAGATATGAAGATGACTTAAACAAGAATTCAAAAAATGACCAAAATCCACGATTTTTTAGAGATGTGATGATTAATGGGCTTGAATCAAAGGCCCACTATGCCATTCCCGCGAAAGAACTTTCGTATCACTGCGTAGGACTCATTCGTGTCATCCTGCAGGAATGTCTTTCGTATCACTGTGCAAGAGTGACATTTGTATTACTTTGCTGGAATGACATTTGTATTTCGGTATAAATACTTAGAATTAAATTATTGATCCCGAGGGGTGTAAACAGTCAGCCCCAACTCGATAATATTAGCAATAATATTGCCGAGCATTTAAAACTTGTTTAAAATCATGTTTCAATGTAAACCGAAGACTATAGTTGTGGAACAATTGTGGGACCGAAGACTATAGTTATGGAACCGAAGACTGTTTGAAACTGAAGTCTTTCGGTGTTAAAACACCCGAAGTGATTCAATAATGAAACTTGATGCCGAAAGAATTATATTGATTTTGGGCAAAGCCAAGGCCCATTTAAAACTTGGCTCCTTTTTATCGATGAAACTTCTTGGACCAAAGACATCGGTGTCAAAAGAAGATGATATAAACCGAAGACTTGAGACTTTATTTGGATTCGAAATGAACACCCGAAACCGAGATTGATGGTGATACGAATGACTTCCGATTGCATTTCAAAACCCGAAGACTCCGTTGTTTAGAATCACCCGAAGTGAACTATCACCGATGTCAATGGAGATTTCGATTATGACCCAACCGAAGACTGTTAGCATTGTACCGAAGACTTCAGTTGTGAATACGAAGACTGTTAGATGATGAAAGAATTGTATTGATTTTTGCCCAAGCAAAGGCCCGTTTACAACAAGCCCCATTTACAACAAGCCCATTCCATTCATTCGCGCCAAAGAAGGAACGTTTGATTAACCTAATTTTATTTACTTATATATATGGACTTAGTTGATGAGAAGTCAGTCATATCTCATTCTACTCATTTTCTCCAAGGATCTTCAAAAGGTAAATTCTCTCTTTTTTTTATTTCCGTAGCTTTTCTATTCGCCGCCGACGCCATTTCACGGTGGTTTTAGGAATTTTCGGTGGTTTTGTTCTTCGTGTTCTTGGGTTTTTCGAAGAACATTGATTCGATCTTCGAGAATTGCTAGTGTTGATCTTCTTAGGTGTTGGCTTGATTTGTTTCTGGAAAATCATTAACTTAGATCCGAAATCGTGGAAGAAACTTGTTGTTGGCAAATCCAAATTCGCCAATATGTTATTAAAAATAGCTTCTTATACTTGATTTTTTTTTTATCCTAACCATTTGTTCCTCACTTTACCCCGAAGGTCTTATCCACGTTGATAATCTCATCAAAGATCGAACGCGCGCTAAGTCTTCTCGACAACCAGTCCGTTGATTCGTTATTCTTGTCAAGTTCGTCAACATGTCAGGATTACCTACTGCTCGTCAAAAGGCTGCTACTAGGAAGAAAGAAGTCGATCCTGTGGCTAAAGAGAAAGTTGCGGTTGAAGTTGCGAAACACACTGAGCATAATTTACCTTTGGTTACGGACCCGAAGGTGGTTCAAGAACCTGATGTTGTGTTGGCACTTCTTCGTCCTCCGAGTTCAAGCCTCGTTCCTAACGAAGGAAGAGACAAAGAAAAAAAGGAAGAGAATGAGAATGGTAGACTTAAGAGGAGACTGACAGAAGAAGAGAAATCCAAAGGAAAAGCTGTTGGCGATGGCTTGAAGAAACAGAAAGGTGTCGTCGGTGTCGAGTCGAGACCCTTACTGATATCTTCTACCTCCCCTTCGGACGGTAACGTTCCTGGTGAGGCTTCCATCCTAGCTCTGCGACTTGCAGAATTTTGCCCCGAAGCTCGCTTGCTTCTACTTATACTTGAACATTGGTGAAACCCTTGCTCTTAATAAGGCTCGTTGGAGAAGAGCGAGCTTCGGGGCAAAATCTGCAAGTCGCAAAGCTAGGATGGAAGCCTCATCAGGAACATTACCGTCCGAAGGAGAAGTTGAAGATATCAGTACGGGTCTTGACTCGACACCGACGACACTTTTCTTTTTCTTCAAGCCATCGCCAACAACTTTTCTTTTGGATTTCTCTTCTTCTGTCAGTCTCCTCTTAAGTCTACCATTCTCATTATGTTCCTCTTTTTCTTTGTCTTTTCCTTCGTTAGGAACGAGGCTTGAATTCAGAGGACGAAGAAGTGCCAACACAACATCAGGTTCTTGAACCACCTTCGGGTCCGTAACCAAAGGTAAATCATGCTTAGTGTGTTTCGCAACTTCAACCGCAACTTTCTCTTTAGCCGCAGGATCAGCTTCTTTCTTCCTAGTAGTAGCCTTTTGACGAGCAGTAGGTAATCCTGACATGTTGACGAACTTGACAAGAATAACGGATCAACGGACTGGTTGTCGAAAAGATTTAGTGCGCGTTCGATCTTTGATGAATTTGATGAGATTATCAACGTGGATAAGACCTTCGGGGTAAAGTGAGGAACAAATGGTTAGGATAAAAAAAATTCAAGTATAAGAAGCTATTTTTAATAACACATTGGCGAATTTGGATTTGCCAACAGCATAATTCAACAAGTTTCTTCCACGATTTCGGATCTAAGTTAATGATTTTCCAGAAACAAATCAACAAAATCAAGCCAACACCTAAGAAGATCAACACTAGCAATTCTCGAAGATCGAATCAATGTTCTTCGAAAAACCCAAGATCCTCAAGAACACGAAGAACAAAACCACCGAAAATTCCTAAAACCACCGTGAAATGGCGTCGGCGGCGAATAGAAAAGCTACGGAAATAAAAAAAAAGAAGAGAGAATTTACCTTTTGAAGATCCACAGTTTCCTCCTTTGGCTCTCTCTCTCTTCTTTCTCTTCGACTAGAAACAAATATCACAGATTTCAGAATCAAATCGTTCGCTAATCACTTAGGTTTCGATTGATTACTCCAAATAAAGGAAACAAAAGTTGCGAAAGAGAAGAAGATAGATTTGGAATCAAATGAGCAAACGTGGAGTTTGTAGTGGAAACATTCTAAAGCTTGAATATGGAACATGATTGAAAAACTGGAATCGCTTTTCTTCCTCAGAGAAAGCTACAATTTTTTTTTTCGTCTCTTGCGACCAAAAATCACTCTGTCCTCTCACACGTCGCCACGTATCACTTGTGAGACGTCTCACCGAAAATTTGGCCAAATATTTGCTTTTTTTATATTTTTTTTCATTTATTTTTAAAACTATGAAACCTCTTCGGTATCACCGATGCAAGTGCTCAAGATTAGACCATAAAACAAAATAGACCAAGTACTTTGCCTAAAAAATAAGACAAACATCAAAACATGGGAAGCTCAAGATTAGTTTCGATAATCTTCTTCTTTTACACGATAATCAATTGCAAAGAGAACAACAATCTTATAACAAACCAAGCTGCTTTGTTCGTGTTCGGAGATTCTGTGTTCGATGCTGGAAACAACAACTACATCGTTACTATTTCAAATTTCCGATCAAATATATGTCCGTACGGTCAAACCACTTTCAAGTTTTCCACCGGAAGAGTCTCGGATGGACGTTTGATTCCTGATTTCATTGGTAATATGACAAAACTACTCTCTTTCACTAGTTTTATTTTCGAGATTTTATTTAATGGATTGCTAACGTCGTAGCTGAGAAAGCATGGTTACCTTTGATTCCGCCAAATTTACAACCAAGCAATGGTAACAATCAATTTACATATGGAGTAAATTTTGCTTCTGCCGGCGCTGGAGCTTTGGTTGAAACTCATCCCGGATTGGTAGATATCTATTTTTTTTTTCTTTTCATTCGTTTCAATATAAATGTTGTTTTGACACTTTTCAATTCAAATTAAAAAAGATAACTGTAAAAATTATCTTAAATTAGTTTGGATAATTTATAAACTAAGTATTTATGATAAACTATTAAGAAATGTGTTCATGACAAAATAAAAAAGGAATAAGGTAGACATATAGATCAATGTATGAACTTTATTACTAAAACCGTATGTTATAGTTATTTACCTAATTTTTTTTTTTTTACCACTATAACTATTGAAGGCGATTAATTTAGGAACTCAATTAAACAACTTCAAGAATGTTGAAAAGAGGTTAAAATCTGAGTTAGGAGATGCTGAGGTCAATACAGTTTTATCAAGAGCTGTTTATCTCTTTCATATCGGCGGCAACGACTTATTCTCTCCCTTCTACGCAAATTCTTCAACTTTCCCATCCGATACCAAAGAGAAATTCGTCGATTTTGTTATTGGTAACACGACATCAGTGATCGAGGTAAAATATAAAATAAAGTTATCAAAATTTGGTGTAAAAAGTGAGATATATTTATGTTATGTTTCTTAGGAAGTATATAAAATGGGAGGAAGAAAGTTTGGATTCTTGAATGAAGGAGCATATGATTGTTCACCAGCCTCACTGATCGTAGACAAAACAAATATAGGAACTTGTTACAAACCGATAACAGAGCTGATAAACTTGTACAACAAAAAGTTAGCGGATGTTTTAAGGCGGCTACAACGTGAACTATCGGGATTTAGATATGCCCTTCATGACTTTCATACTTCTCTATCTGAAAGAATCAATAATCCGACAAAATACGGTAACTAAACTTGGTATATATAGTTACAAATATGTTATAAATCGATCTTTAGTATAGCTTGAGGAATTATTTGTGTTTTGTTTTGCTTGTTTTGAAGGGTTTAAGGAAAGCAAGAAAGCATGTTGTGGAAGTGGGCCACTGAGAGGAATCAATACATGTGGAAACCGATTGGGACCTTTACAAGGTTACAAGTTATGCGAAAACGTTACCGATTATTTGTTTTTTGATCCCTCTCATCTGACAGAGAAGGCTCATGAACAGATCGCAGAGCTGATTTGGAGCGGACCACCTAATGTCACTGGACCTTATAATCTCAAAGCTTTATTTGCACTTAAGCTTACTTAGAATCGCTCATGTATATTTATGAAAATAAAAGGCAAGGTTGCTATATATATATACAGTAAAAAATCTATAAATTAATAATGTTGGGACCACGATATTTTATTAATTTATAGAGTTATTAATTTACCGAAAATGGAAATTTTCCATAAAATTTTAAAAATAATTTTTATTTTTATTTTTTAAAATTTATATTATGCTATATTTTTATAAAATTAGTTTACTTTTTTGTTTGTTTGTACTATATCAAAAATAAACAAATTTCAGTTCTAAGAAAAAAATAAACAACATTAAAATGATATATAAATATATTTTAGTCATGTTTATATAGCATATATTAATTTATGATATTATTGGGACCATATATTTGCATAGGATTTCTAAAAACATTATTATCTTATTATCTTATCGAATTGTGTTATATTTTACACCGGCCCGACTCGGGACCGGACAAATTTATTAATTTAGAGAGTTTATTAATTTATCGAGTATTAATTTATAGAGTTTCTACTGTATATAGATTGTCTAATCATCTAATTCATGTACTTTGTGTTTAAATTAACAATTATATTGAATTTTAAAAAATAATTTTTTTAATTTGTTTCAAACCGATCAATGCCAATATACTTGATTAAGCTCAAGATCTCGTTTCATCTTGTTTAAACGGTCATAATGATCTTGATTAATCTTTGCGATAATAAACTGAAAAGAAAATGGCCAAAATTAAGTCCCAAAATAAAACATCTACTTGGGATTAGTCGATTAAAAAATAAAAAAAAAATAAAAAACTTTGGAAAAGCAAACAAAGACATTTTAGCAAATGCAATGTTCGGACATAATGACAATGTTCGAGCCAGTCTTGATGTTGTAGTCAGCTACGGTGCGAGTGTCTTCGAGAAGATTGCCTTGAAAGATCAGTTTCTGCTTGTCCACTAATGGACCTCCTTGATCATGGATCCTGTACTTGACTTTTCTAATATAATCGGACCCATTTACTTCTAGGTTAAATGTTTTCCCCTTAAGTGTTGATACAAAAATCCTCATGACTTCATCTTCACCAGGACCCGAATCAGGATCTAAAACCAGAACCAATTTACGAGTCGTATCTCCATGGATCTTGATGTCGATAGTCTCGGAGGTATCTTCAACCTCTAGGTTTATGCTCTTTCCTGTCCCCGTATTGATCCAAATATGCATTGTAACACCAAAGGGAAAACTGAAAAAGAAACCAGAAAATAAAATTGAAATTGATAATATGAAAGATTTAAGGTTTTAAAAAGGAAAACGCTTATTTCAGACACATACCCTAAAAGAGAAATATGGAGACAGCTAAAGATAAACTTATTACGATCTTATTTTTGAGTAGTACTTTCCTTTTATAACAAAATCCATGTCTTGATATTTGTTTTGCAATTACCCATAAATTTTTAACCGTTGTGAGGGAAACGGCTATTTTCTGATTTTTGTTTTACTATGTTTCAATTTTCAAATTTGATTTCTTACCATTGTGAAGAAAAATGATGCGTGTTGGAAATTGTTTCCCATTTTTTTTTACTTTTTGGCCGTTGTTAAAAGGAAAAGTCCCTTTGGTTTACATTTTCGCTTTTTTAATACATGTTTAAAATTTTCGTTTCACGACCGCTTGAAAATATTACTCCTGGTTTCAATTGAAATCTTAAAATATTTTTGATAATTAATTATTCACAAGAAACATATTAATCAAAAAGTGATTAGTCTTTTTTTTTTGGTCAAAAAGTGATTAGTCTCATTCATATTCTCATTTAGGATTTAATATTACCGGTATTAACGAAGAAGAAGATTTAATTTTTGCGATGTAATAATTTCGCTTTTGTTGTTTTATCGTCTTCCGTATATAAGACACGTATTTCCGTATAATTTATACTTCGCAAAGAAATTATGCAGACTTTGTATTTCCGATTTGAGATAAATGAAGTTTAGTGGGAAGAAAAGAATAGACGACAAAATAGACTAACAAAACAAATGCATGGAACAGTACATTGAAACTTTCTTCGTAAACTTTATAATTATACATATAGACTGATAGATATATAAGACATCATGTTGGTTTCAATTGAAAAGTCGTGAAATTGAAAATTATGCTTGAGGAAAACAACTTGACAACAACAAAAGAAAATACTGTGGAGAATTAATACGGTTCCAAAATATTTAAATATATACAAGTTAAATCTTCACATAAAGGAAAGGAAAACAGAGAAACTACTATTGTATAATTATGAAAAAAACAAACATGAGAAGCTCTCGATTAGCTTCGATCATCTCCTTCGTCTACTTAATAATCTTATTGATAAGCTCAATCAACTGTAGAGAGGAGAATAACAATTTTGTAACAAACCAAGCTGCTTTATTCGTGTTTGGAGATTCTTTGTTCGATGCCGGAAACAACAACTACATCGATACTAGTTTCCGATCTAATTTCTGGCCATACGGCCAAACCACTTTCAAGTTTCCTACCGGAAGAGTCTCTGATGGACGTTTGATTCCTGATTTCATAGGTAACAAAATATACTGTTTTCGATTATTTACTTTCCGAATTTTTTTAATAATCTTTAGTTTTAACTGATGGCTGACGTAATAGCTGAGAAAGCATGGTTACCATTGATCCCGCCAAATCTACAACCAGGAAATGGTAACAATCAATATACCTATGGAGTAAATTTTGCTTCAGCTGGTGCTGGAGCTTTGGTTGGAACTTTTCCCGGAATGGTAAATATCATCAGTTTTTTTACTATTTCAGAAGTGTTGTTTTCGTATAAGTATTGTTAAATGGACATAGTATCAATTTTATTACTTAAATTGACAAGATAGTTATATGACTAATTAGCTATCTTTTTTTTTCCTTTTTAACCATTCAAGGTTATAGATTTGGGAACTCAATTAGACAGCTTCAAGAAAGTTGAAAGAAGGTTAAGATCTGAGTTAGGAGATGTAGAAGCCACGAAGATTTTCTCAAGAGCAGTTTATATGTTTAATATAGGAGGCAATGACTATTTTTATCCCTTATTTTCAAACTCCTCCCTTTTCCAATCAAATTCCAAAGAGAAATTTGCAGATTTTGTTATCGGTAACACGACATCCGTGATCAAGGTAAAAAAATATAATTGAAAAATTAACCTCAAGTTATAACTAATATGTCTTAAAATGAGAGATATATATGTTTTGTTTTTAAGGAAGTGTATAAAATGGGAGGAAGGAAGTTTGGTTTCTTGAATTTGGGAGCATATGATTGTACACCAGCCTCATTGATCTTGGACAGAAAAAATATAGGAACTTGTTACAAGCCGGTCACAGAGCTGATTGATTTGCACAACAAGAAGTTTCCTGCTACTTTAAGGCGACTACAGCGTGAACTATCCGGATTCAAATACGCACTTCATGACCATCACACTTCTCTATCCGAAAGAATCAACAATCCGACAAAATATGGTAACTCACTTTTTTTCGTAAGATCGATCTTTAGTATAGCTTGAGGAACATTTTGTGTGTTTGTTTTGTTAATTTTGAAGGGTTTAAGGAAGGAAAGAAGGCATGTTGCGGAAGCGGACCACTGAGAGGGATCAATACGTGTGGGAACCGAATGGGACCGTCACAAAGTTACGAGTTATGCGAAAATGTTATTGATTATTTGTTTTTTGATCCCGCTCATTTGACGGAGGAGGCTCATCTACAGTTCGCGGAACTGATTTGGAGCGGACCGCCTAATGTCACTGGACCATATAACCTCAAAACTTTATTTGAACTTAATTAGGCTTACTTAGAAGTTAGAATCGCCGATGTATATGCATATATGAAAATAAAAGACGAGGTTGCTATATATTTCTTGTGTAATCATCTTAGTCATGTACTTTTGTGTTTAAAATAAGAGTGATAATGATGATTTGTTTTGTTGATATGAACAATAATATGGTGGATGTAAGCCCATTCATGCCCCTACGGCGATGATTAAATTACGGTTTATTGCCATCTCGAAATCAATTTGTTTTCAAAATTGTTAATCAGATCTAGAATACTTTGAACGACAAATTAAAAGGTCGACAAAAACTGATACAATATTCGACGGATCTATATGTGTGCGATGCAAATCTTTCTTCACTTAAATACTATCGAAATTTTAACAAAAAATTTATTTTAAAATACGATGGAATTGATAAATATCAGACGACAAAAAAGAAGAAGATGAATATCAACTTGCACGTTGAGGAAGAGTCTAAGTTTTTTTTTTTTTTTTTTTTTCTGTCGACAATGTGGATAGAGTCAAGTTAGGTGGTTGGCTTCGATCAGTGAAACTTTAATTTTTATTTTGCACTTAGCATTAAACGCGAATTGTTTAAAACTAATGTGACGACAAAAAAAAAAGTTTAAAACTAATGTAGTAAAAAAGTTAAACCACATTTGGATCACATCTTATTTATATAATAATATATTATTACTGAATTAATGACCACATGATTTGTTTAATCTTATTTCATTATTATTTCTCTGTTGCTTATAATCCGCAAAATCAAACCATACCCACTGCAGACTCTATATATTAAGTTATTAACTACTGATTAACATAATTTCTCCACTGGTACAAACGATACTCTACTTTATTCGTTTTATAATTAAAATCAGCTTAATATTTTAATTCAATGTCACTAAAATGCTTTATAAATAAATTAAATATATTTATTCGAATCTTGCTCGATTACGATTCATTCAGAGTATGTCCTCACTCTTTGAGTTTTGATATATCGAAGTTAGAGAGGAAAATAGATTGTTCTACACAGTTTCATTAGAAATATGAGCCATTTGGTAAAAAGAATCGACAATGGTTTCTAAAATATCGTAAATCCATGTTTGGTCCACCTTGCCACTTGGGTTCAAAACGGTTTCATTATTAATAAATAATTTAATATCGCTGCAAAGATCACTCTTTTTTATTAATAGAGGAAACCTCAATAGAAAAAACAAAAAAGAACGTGACAAGCTAAAAACATTTGATTCCGCAATTTGATACGGTTATAAGCTCATGACCTTTGTAAAACAACCCGATTGATCCCAGAAGATTGATTTATAGAGACTTAGAAATCCTCGTAACCCCGGCTAGACGACGAGCTAGAGACACTTTCTGAGGTTTGAGGCACCCAAAAGTCACGCATTGGTTCACCGACTGGGTAAACCACGAGCTCACGAACGTTCATAGGTTGGATAACATTTTGATCGGCTCCGAAAAGAAGATGACTAAACATTTCTTGCGATTTCTCAGTGTTGTGACGTCCGTCGAAGAATAGGTAAGACCGTTGGTAGTCGCATAGCTTCGAGTGCACATTGGTAAAACCACAACCATAAGCATCATGTGTTCCAACTCCACAGCACGATGAGTTTGTAACGAAAAACCCTAAAAAAATATTAATCAACTTATCGGTTACTGAGTATTCACATGGTATTAGAGCTTAAAATTAACAGAAAACACTTATTTATATTTAACCAACTTACGGTAGTCCTTGCCATTTTGCATCCTACGAAGCATGACATCGTAGAAATCAAAGACGGAGAATTGGAAACCAGGAGAGGCTTTAGCCATTGCGTTCAACATCGGTCCGATTTTCTCATTGTGTTGTTTAGCCAAATTGTTGAGTGGTTCGTAGCATCCTTCCAGCCCGGTGGTGTATTCTTGTCTGACGATCGGTAAACAACCCAATGGCGCTAGGGTTTGGATCAAGAACTTTCTAGCTCCTGAGTTAACTAACGTTATTATATCGGCCTTTAACCTGCTGGTCACGGAAGTAACAAAAGCTTGCTGAGCAGAGGCATCAGCATCAGGGTTAGCCTTGGTGAAATTTAAGTAATCATTAGCACCAATGTAGATCATAAAAAGTGACTTCTGGATCAATTCTTCGGTCCAGTTACCCGCCTTCTTCATTGTGCTGAAATTCTTCACTTGTTGACTTAGAGTCATCTAAAGAAAAAATAGATAATAATAAAAAAACAATATTATAAGTAGTATAATTGCATTTATGTGATCATGCATATAAAACTGAAACATTGAAAACAAAGTCCTGCATATTATGTGGTTCAAGAAAAAGACAGGTATAATTAATGCTCCTTAAAATATACGATTGCATAATGATACCAATAATCTATTATATCTTTAATATACTGTTGCACTAAAAAAAAATTTAAGAACCAGAAAAAAAAAAATTAAGAAATCAAGTAGACTTACAGATTCCACCGGAGTATTAAGAAGAGTAGCATCGGCGACGGCGAAACTAGCTCCGCGTGAGACATTCGCGTTCGGTTTAAGCGCCGGTACGATCTCGTTCGCGATTCTCATGGATTTTGCTGCATATTGTTTATTTTATATATATAGTTATTCATATCAAATAATTAATTGCTCATTACTACACATCTTTGAATTTTTTAACAAAATTTTATACAAGGTGCCGTAAAAAAAAAAAAAAAAAATTTTAAACAAGGAAAAGTATATATCCATGTGCGTTTGGTCGAATAGTCCATATATATAAGCTGAAAATGTGTGCACTAACTTTTCAAAAAAGCATATTGAAAATACTTTTTAACGTTATTTTGATTAAGTGAAGACAACCTCCTCGATGATAATTACAAAAAAATGTTGTTGAAGAAGATTTTTAGTAAAAACTACTATCTTATTACACTTATTTAAATGAATAAAACTACTATCGTATACTACTCTCTCCGTTTTACGAAGATAGATTTTTTGAGTTTTTCACACATATTAAGAAAAACAATTATTATCCTTAAAAAGTGCATTCATTTCTATAGTAAATAGATTTCAAAACATCTCAATCAATAGTATTTGAAATTTTTTCTTAAAAACTAATATCTTTTATGGAAATCTATCTTCATGAAACAAACTCAAAAACTCCAAAAATCTATTTTCGTGAAACGGATGGAGTATGAAATAGTCATTATAGAGTATATTAGTACAGTATAATATTTTGTGTATTAATCACCGTGAAAATGTCGGAAACGATTTAACTTTGAAAAAAAAATATATCTATTTGTTTTTAAATTTAGGAAATTAGTTTAGAGTTCGGTTTAAGATCCAAACTAGAAGCAAAATAATGAAAAAGAAAAAAAGTCATACCAAGAAAGTCCGGTGTGATGAAGCCATCGGAGAATTTGCCGTTAGGTTTGTCCCGGGATTTTCCGTACGGCCAAAAACCTTGAGCGACGTTAGCTTTGGTGAGAAATTGTTTATTTCCGGCGTCTAAATTTGAGTCACCGAATGTGAACAAAGCCACCACCGGGACATTCTGGCCGGAGACGGCGATCGGGTTTAGGAAAAGTGTCAATACCAAAATTACCCCTAGGACACTCACTAAACTACACTTGCTAGCCATTGTTTGAGAGACAGCGAGAGAGAAGACTTGCTTTTTAGTGTCGACTCTTCATTATATTTATATTGCAAACTGTATAGTTTTGCTAACTTTTTGTGCTACTGCATTTTCTGCCAATTACGATGATATTATTTTCTTAATTGTAACGTGTCGCGCGTGGTTCATTTTTTTTTATAGATGCAATACAACTATGCACTAATTAAAAGTGAAAGTGAGTACACGATTATTGGTCAACTATTGTTTCACATGAATCACATCTGATAAATTAGATCTTGATCGTGCATTATGGTGGCTAAAAGAAGATTTCAAATACAAATTTCAATGACATCTTTAAGAAAGGAAATTTAAACCAAGGTGAAGCAAAATAAGACTTGTCACAAGCTAAAAGGTAAAACAAAGCGTAAAAAAAATACTCAATCAAAATAATAGATTAACAAATATATATTAGCTAGATACAGTACAATATAAATTAACCTGATTTACATGATCTTTTTGGTCAGATATAAACAATAGCAACATATCTATCAGTTTTTTATTTTATCTATTTATTAGAACAGTTTCAATGCAAGTCTCTCAAATTTTTTTAATAATTAAACAATTTAAAAATAATAAAAAGTAAAAAGAATTGAAAGGCGTCTCTTCTACTAAAAACGGAGAAACGGAGTTTCAGATGCGTCTTTGCCACTTGTTGTTATAATCCTTGTTCAATATTAATTCAATAATTTAGTAAATGAATAAATAATTCAACTAGATAAAAAATATTAAAATAATATATTTCAGAGATACATATGCGTCTTTGCTCTTGAACATGGCCATTGTGTTTAAAAATATCGTAAAGGTGATTTATTGAAAATCATCTAGTTAATATTTTTTGGATTTATTAAAACGACAAATTAAAGGTCTACAGATTTGTAATAGAAAAGTCGTTAAAATCAAAAGGTTCAGGACAGAAACAATAAGAATAAAAACCAAATAAATTGCTTACGAGCAAGTGGAGTTTTTATATGAAGCATACCTTCTTTGACTCGCAACTATTAACAATTTTTTTTTGGATTGAACTCAACTATTAACATTCTACTTTTTGTTTCTTTTCATTTCATGAATTTCCATATATAATCCATTAGTCACTTGTTAACCAATACTAAACAACAATTACATATACATTCAAACTTGAAAAACTAAAAAACGAAGCGTATTTTCTCCTTATCTTAATGGTTGAGAAGAAAACATCATCTCTCTCGATTTTGTGTTTGTTAATATAACGTGTTCCTCGTGTAACTAAAATATGGGAGACGTGAAAACATAACTAGGCCTTCACAATTTGAAATATTTTGCAATATGTACACAATCATCTCTTCTTCTTTTTTTCTTTTGTTAAAGAATCTTCTCTTTCTTTCCTAGTATTTTTTTTTTTTTTACATAAAAGAAGTATATTATGGGCCAAGATCTATAATATTCCTTGCTGAAACCAGGGCCAGCCCTGAGTTCTTATGGGTCACAAACAAAAATACGAAAATTGGCCGATTTGACCACTAAACTAAAAAGATATTTATGATTTTAGGGCCGATTTGTTATAATAAATTTGAGGGTCGATATGAGGGCCACAAGTATAAGCTTTGCCCTGAAGGCCGGCCATGCTGGGAACAATCTTTTCCAAGGTTTTAAAATCATCACCTTTCCCAACCAGCACTCAGATTCAGGAAAGCAGGACTTCTCACTCTTTTGGAAGGATAAACAAAATTTAATTCATATTATCATTTCTCATGTTTCAATTGCTTGTGTAGTGTACAATAATTTGTGTATATAATTTTTGACAGAAATTTCAAATAATAAAATGCTTACCGAGAAAGTCCGGGACAATTTAACCATCGAAAAATTTGCCATTTGGTCATCTCGAGATAAAGCGGTGAGCAAATGTAGCATTTATAAGGTATAATACACCCAAGCCCGGCTCGCTGGTAGAATAGGCCTTGTGGCAACAATTTTTTTTAAAAAAAAATTATAAAATATTAGGGTCTTTATGCAAAGTTACGAAATTTTGGGGCATTTTTTACAAAATAATTAGAACTTTTTAAAATATTAGGGCCTTTATTGCAACACAAAATGAACCAAATTTATTGAATCTACTATTGGGTCTTGTGCATAAGCATAACCCGCGCATGGTTAAATCCGGGCCTGAATACACCTAGTGCACTCACTAAACTAAAGTTACTTGTCATATTTAAGTCAGATAGAGGATGATAAGGAATAATAGTTCTTTTGTTTGTAACCATTATGTTTATATATTGTGAAATGTTCGCACTTAGCTAATTAAAAGAGTTTTTTTTAGAAATGTTGTTTAAAATTTAAAACTATGAGTCGAAAGTTAGCCTACGAATTTCGATCAATATGTCTGTTTTTATTGTAATACCTAAAAATTAAAAGAATTGTTGTTGGTACCTGATACGGGTTGGATTAAAGTTAACACGGATGGCGCATCACACGGAAACCCGGGCCTGCAACCGCTTGAGGGGTATTACGAAACAGTAAGGGAGATTGGTGTGTGGGTTTTGCTCTGAATATTGGGCGATGCTCGGCGCCGTTAGCAGAGTTTTGGGGTGTTTATTATGGCTTGGGAGCAGATAGCCGTACAAGTGGAGCTAGAGGTGGATTCGAAATGGTGGTCGGGTTTCTTAAGACAGGGATTGAGGATGCTCATCCGCTGTCATTCCTGGTACGGTTGTGCCATGACTTCATCCCAAGGGACTAGATAGTCCATATTTCTCACGTGTATAGGGAGACTAATCTGCTGGTTAATGGGTTAGCTAACTATGCGTTCACGCTACCTTTGGGTTTTCATCGCTTTTCAAGTGTTCCGCTTGTTGTTGATTCGATAATGAGAGAGGATAACACCCACGGTGGATTCAGTTGTAATTGGAACTTTTAAAGTTTTTAATTATATAATCTAGGGACTAAATTTCCGGTGATTCACAAAAAAAAATATAAAATAAACTTGTGAGGCTATTAAACATGATAAATAGATCTTTTATGAAGCATAAAAACCTAAATAATATTTTTTTCCGAAAATTCTCGAAACTCAAAGGGTTAGCCTTCGAAATTAGATCAATTTGTGAGTTTTTACGTAAATACCTAAAAGTTGCATGAAGTGTGTTTTAAATAGAAAATAAACTTGTGAGGCTATTAACCATGATAAAGGGATCTATTGTGAAGCATAAAACCTTTAAAATATTTTTTCCAAAAATATTCGAAACTCAAATGGTAGCCTTTGAAACTAGATCAATTGTTTGTTTTTACGTTTAGACATAAAAGTTGCATGAAGTGTGTTTTAAATAGAAAATAAACTTGTAAAACTAATAGACATGATAAAGAGATCTCTCAAGAAGTATAAAACCCAAATAATATTTTTTTTCATAAATTCTTGAAACTCAAAAGGGTTAGCCTACAAATTTAGATCAATTTATGTGTTTTTACGTTAAGACCTAAAAGTTGCATGAAGTGTGTTTTATATAGAAAATAAATTTGTGAGACTATTAACCATGATAAAGAGATCTCTTATGAAGCATAAAACCTTTATAATATTTTTTTCAAAAATTTTCGAAATTCAAAGGGGTTAGCCTTCAAAATTAGATCAATTTGTGTGTTCTAACATTAAGACCTTATAGTTGTATGAAGTGTGTTTTAAATAGAAAATAAACTTGTGAGGCTATTAAAAATGATAATGGATCTCTTATGAGCATATTTTTTCCAAAAACTCTTGAAACTCAAAGGGTTAGCCTTCGAAATTAGATCAATTTGTGTGTGTTCTATGGTATGACCTAAAAGTTCAATGAAGTGTGTTTTAAATAGAAAATAAACTTGTGAGGCTATTAAACATGATAAATGGATATCTTATGAAGCATAATAACCTAAAAAATATTTATTCCAAAAATTTTCGAAACTCAAAAGGGGTTTAGCCTTCGAAATTAGATCAATTGGTGTGTTATAACGTTAAAACCTAAAAGTTGCATGAAATGTGTTTTAAATTGAAAATAAACTTGTGAGGCTATTAACCGTGATAAAGAGATCTATTATGAAGGATTAACACCTTAAAAATATATTTTCCAAAAATATTCCAAATTCAAAGGGGTTATCCTACAAAATTAGATCAATTTATGTGTTTTTATGTTAAGACCTAAAAGTTGCATGAAATGTGTTTTAAATAAATAAAAAAAATTGTGAGGCTATGAAACATGATAAATGGATCTCTTCTGAAGCATAAAACCTAAATAATATTTTTTCCAAAAATTTCCGAAACTCAAAGGGGTTAGTCTACGAATTTTGATAAATTTGTATCACTACAGGAAATATGGACATTAACATCGGCCGTTAAACGCTATGAATTAGCTATTATAGCGCTTCCTAAAACGTTGTGACATCGCCCATTATAGTAGGTCGGACACTTTTGATAGCGGATTGTTGTTGTGCTATAGTTGAATATACAACGATAGCGTAGTTTACTGTGCAATTGTTAATGTTTATAATAACGTGATACAGATGTTATTAAAATCCGTAATTTGACTTTACCTATAGCAAAGATAGCAAATTTTTCGTGTTATTAGTTTGTTTTTAAATTATTCGAAATTTATTTATTAAAAATAATTACGAATTATATTTTAATTAAAATATAATATTTTCGAATATTTGTAAAAAAAACCATTAAAATTAATACAAAATATATAAATATTAAAATGTTTAGTAAACCATTTCAAATTTCATTGTTTACAAAAACCACAAACATACCTATCAATCTACCACTAACAAGCCTTCACAATCATCCCTAACATAAACACTATCATCATCAAAAGCTTCATCATCCAAATCATCCACTTCTTGGACAGGCAAAGGTGCACCACCTAAATCCTTTTCTGTTTCCAAGTCATGATAGCCTCTAGGTGGTGCTCTCATAACAACATACCAATTTGAATTATCATCTTCCCTAGAATAGAAAACCTGTTTTGCTTGAGAAGGTAGAATGAATGGATCTTTCAAATAGGCTGTTTGGTTCATATGAAGGTTAACAAGAGTGAAACCATCTTCCTCCTTCACACCATTCCCTGTGTTGGCCCAATTGCATCTAAACAGCGGCACTTTGAACATGTGATAGTCGATAAGTAAAATCTCCTTTATCACTCCATAATATGTAAGCATATCAGCGACTTGTCTCATATCTCGAGCACTTGATCTACACATGGTAAATGCTTCATAAGTTACGCCACTGTTTTGTGTCTTCCGCTTAACCGCATCTGTATGAAACCGTTGCCCATTAACGATAAATCCTTTATGTGCTAAAGCAACATTTCTTGGTCCAAATGCCAACCACCTTATCTCCTTAGAATGACTATTTCTTGAGTCTGAATGAATCTGCCACATCAAAACATGAACATGAAGCTAACAATTAATCTGTGCCAAGAAAACTAGACATCAATCTACAAGCTAAGCTAACCAATCATTAAGCAAAACATGATCATGAAGCTAACAATTAATCTGTGCCAAGAAAACTAGTCATCAAGCAACAAGCTAAGCTAACCAGTCATTAAGCAAAACATGATCATGAAGCTAACAATTAATCTGTGCCAAGAAAACCAGTCATCAAGCTACAAGCTAAGCTAACCAGTCAATTTAACAAGCTGTATAACAAATAATCAAGAAGACAAGTTGCAGCTGTAAACCTTTATTTTAAGCCATTGTGGAAAGTGCTCAGTATGGTTTTTCCATAACAAAGTTTCATTTTTAGCATCATTAGCTTGTAATTCTTCCAAATGCATCATGATTGTACATTAAACAACAGTTTTGAGAATGAAATTATAATCATAAATAGTAGATGAGACATAAAGGGTAACCTCTTACTCGACATAAGGACCCAAAGATGCCATGTTCATTAGCACATAGCGATGTGCAATGTCTCTATCTTTATCTGATAGGGTAACTTCTATACCCTTCTGCAGAGGTCGACCTTCAACCACGCTTCTATCAGCCTCAATATCTTCATTGCGATTAACTGTTTCTTGAACTGGTACTGAATCTTTAAGGAACTCTAAACAAAATGCAACGCATTCTCCAGTTAAATACCCCTCAGCCATACATGCTTCTGGCCTTGCATGATTCTTAACAAAAGCCTTAAGTGTTTTCATGTACCTATAACTCAGTCAAGAAATGAATATTAGTCGAACATCATTGCAGTAAATACATATATTGAATCAAATGAGTACATCAAACCTTTCAAATGGATACATCCAGCGAAAGTTTACTGGTCCTCCCAAACGTGCTTCTTTTGATAGATGTATTGGAAGGTGGAACATGATATCAAAAAGGGATGGAGGGAAGAAGCGCTCCAGTTGACACATTGTTTCCACAAACTCTGTCTCCATTGTCATAAGTTTCTCCGAGTCGATGATGCGCTGACACAACCTGTTGAAGTAATTTGTGTATTTGATACAATCAGAGTACAATGGAGTTTCAGCTTCTCTTAACTTTTTCCTAAACTCAGTTTCCTCTACTGCTTCGTCGTCGTTTGCCTCTAATGCTTCATCATCATTCGTCTGATTTGGTTCACCTTCACCCATAGAGAATGCTGTCTTAAAATGACTAAAGATATAAAATTTTATGAGACTGAAAACGTAAGCAAATTAAACAAGCAAGAGGTCGAACAACAAATTTTGCAAGATAATGGTCTGCTACGAATCCGAGCCAACATGGCATAACCAAATCTATATGAGATTGTATATGAACCGTAAGTGTGATGTCAGAGCTCACTAGGATATATGAAATTGAGAGATTAAACAACGAACACTCACTAGGATATATGTTGATTCTAATGGGGTTTTAAACGTCTCGTTGAACCGTAGCTAAGAGAATCAAAGAATAGACCGTAATTTAAACTCTATGAACATCTACGAATACACCAAATCCCATCACAAACACACAAAATCGTTCTCAGATTTAGACATAACCTAAGAACACGGCAACACCAATGGAAATCATGATTCTGTTCTCACTAGTCTAGAGATACTATCTCTATCCATCAAACAAAGCTAGCGAAATCCGAATTCTAAAATGCAGAAGTAATGAAATATAAGTAAGCTCGATAGAATTTAGTGTATACCTTGGCAGCCAAATCCACGTCTTATCCATTTGGTCACGATGGAGATGAATCCGTTCTGAAACTCTAAGCGATTTGGGGAATTTTTGGTAAACCCTAAAGATGAGTTGTGTTCTGTAATTTTGTTTGATATGTTCTTTACACGACGAATCCAAAAAATGAACGGCTCGGATCAGAATAAGTGAAACGAATCAACGGTCTAGGTTCATTAAGTTGCAATCTCGGAGATTCCACACCATTGGCTAAGGACAATATAGGTTAATGCTCATTGGCTAAGAACAAGAACGGCTCAGATCAAAGTTAGCGAGACAGATCAACGGTGTACATTAATCGTGTCAACAATAAGAAAGGACGGCTGAGATCAAAGTCGGCGTTATCTAACGGTGTAGGATTCGTCCTACAATCTGGGAGGTTACTTCTCATTGGCTATTAATGAAAAAATCAGAAAATTATCATATTAAATAGTTTATTAATGAAAAAAATAAATTACTTTTTTTAAAAATTCAATATAAATATTTCAATTTTTAGAATATTTTTTCTTATAAGTATAAAATTTTAAAAGTAAGAACAATTAATATAGGTTAGTATTCCAACTATCTAACTTATATGTTCATAAAAAATAAGGCATAGTTTAGGGTTTAGGGTTTAAACTTTGGGGTTTAGATTTTTTTACTCAAGTATTTATGTTTTATAGTTTAGGATTTAGAATTTTAAACTAAACTTTTGAGGTTTCGAGTTTAAATTTGGGGTTTAGAGTTTAACTTTTAGGGTTTAGGGTTTAAAGATTTAATTTAGGGTTTAGGGTTTAAAGATTTAATTTAGGGTTTTAACTTTAATTTAGGATTTAAAGATTTAGTTTAGGGTTTAGGGTTTAAAAATTTAGTTTAGGGTTTAAACTTTTGAGGTTTCGAGGTTCATTAAATTTTAACACGTACCAATACCATAATCTACTATCACAATACCAATATTACACAATCTAATATCACAATACCAATATCACAATCTAATATCCATAACCGGCAATACAATACCAAGACACAATAAGTTTTACACACATTACCAATATCATAATTATCTAAGTTTCACACGAACTTTATTTTATCATTTGGCCATGCTACAAATGAACCAATTGCATCAGAAATAAATTCAATCTCTGAACTTGGCCTCCAGACCTTTGCATTACCGATCTTAGCCACTTCTACACAGACCTTGCTTGCATTTGGACCTAGGGGTACATGATGGCACGTATCTTCTCGATCTATTGAAATTACTCTTCCTTCAGCTACCTTACGCCCAGAGTTGCTGCAATCTAAAAGAAAACACTTCTGCTTTGGACTTTTGGTGGAACTATTGCTGCCTGGACTCTACAACTCAAAGCAAATAATAGAAGCAAGTTCCAACATCAATGAAATTTCCAACATCAATCAACAGACAAACAAATGAAAAACTTAATTTCAATAACATACCACTGCTTTAGGTAGTGTTGCATCTGGAGTGGTTGCAGCCGTGACATCAATCTTTTGAACTGGCCATGCGATTTTCTCATTAATTGCATCACCAATTACACTAATATCAGCACTTGGCCTCCACAAAGGAGCATTATCATTGAACACCTTCACAACTTGAATACTAACAGCACTTGGACCTAGAGGTATATTGTTAACCCTATCTTTGGAGTTAGATGAGCACACGAGACCTTCAGCAATAACCTCATCGTCTTCATTATCCCAATCAAATATTTTGCATCTTCGAGTTTCACCTTCCTTGTTTTGCTAAAATGTAAGAGGCTAATGATTAGAGATATATCACTTCACTACAAGAAAATTATATTGGAAATTAAATCTTTACCATGGATACATCTTCAGAAGTGACTGGATCCCTATACAAAAGCACTTTGTCCATTGGCCAAGGTATTTTGCATCCAACAGCTTCCTCAAGATATAACACATCTGATGTAGGCCTCCAGAGAGGAGCTTCTGAGCTTAGTACAGACTTAACAAGGACAGCCGTTGCATTAGGACCAATTGGTATACGACCAATTTTGTACATCGGTTCAGCATAACAGAATTCTCCTTCACCAACAACTACTTCTCCTGAATGAATCCAATCCAGTATTTGTACTCTAACTCCTACTTTGAATCCACCACTACTCTCACATGTTTCAGTATCACCATTACTTTTCTGAGATAAGGAAAATAATTTTGTTAATATCTTAAAACCAGACCATTTGACCAAATGTAATGAAAAGGATTACCTTCTTTCCAACTAAGTCTCTAACTAGTCCCTTTAACTCATCAATCTCACTTTTCATTTCTGCCATCTTTGCGTCTCTAGATTGCAGAAACGCTAACTTAGTAGCCGTAATCCCTCTACCAAACCCCCTTACTCGTCCAGGTTTGTCTCTTCCCAAAATCTTGCTCACAGCATCTTCCCTTATGTTATCAGCAGCTGATGTAAAGTTCATTTCACTATCAAGTGATTGTATTTGTTTCTGAGACAAACATTTAAACACAAAAAAACTCATTGATCATGATGCATTACTTACACACAATATAACAAGTTCGAGAATTCTTACAATAGTCTCGGCAAATTCAGGCTTCACAGGTCTACCATCAGCATGAGTGTGTCCCGCAATCCATACCTTACTCCTATTCACCTTACTTGGGTTTAAACTCTTTTTTTTTCTATATAATTAAAGTACATACATATCTCAGTACCATTTTATGCTAACAATATATATAGATATTGACAACTATTATTACCAAATCATCAGCTAAACGAAGCATTCCTTTGCGGCTGGTGGTGTGAGGAATCTGATTTTGTCTCATCTTCCTGTACTTGTTTCTTATTTCCTACATTATAAATATGAGTGTGATTAAATCTATAAGACATGACATATAAACAAGAAATTTACTAACCGTGAAAGCTGTGCTACACTTGCTCCTAACCCAAGAGTTCCACACTTGATTGGATGGGATGTTGCTGGGTTTTAAAGCTAGTCTCTCAGCAGCTGTCTTCGCAGCACGTACTTTTGACACTAGCCTTGACTTCCTAGCCCTCCAGGTATTACACATTTGCTTGAAAATAACATTTTTTTCCATTCTTCTTGCAAGTCAAACCTCCCCTGCATCAAGTACAACAAGCAAAGGTCAAACATGTTTCATATTTGTTAAACAAAAAAAATTGTTGCATATAAATATATACCTGAATTTCTTCCCACAATGATTCTTTAGTCACTGCATCAAGTTTTGTCCAATCATCAAGTGTAACCGGAATGCGTTCACTCACAAGGACACCAAGAAAAGATGATAATTTTACTGAACCAGGTCCAACATGATCACCAAATTCAGTGAAAGAAACTGAAACCTTTTCATTAGGATTTTCAGCCACTTTACGCATCTTTGTTGGTCCTCTTTTTCTTCTTTCTTTCACTCTTTCCTCTGGTACCTGACTTCCTTCATCAGTATTGCTAGGAATCGCATTATCTTGACCATTGCCAACACCATCTTCTTCCATATTGGCAGCTTCTTCGATATTGGCAGCTTCTTCCATATTGGCAGTTCCTTCTATATTGGCAGCTTCTTCCATATTGGCAGCTTCTTCTTCATCGTCATGCGGTTCCTGTCCAGTCAAGCAAGCTTCTCCTTCTATCTCAGAATCTTCTTTCTCATTTTCAGACATTGCTTTCTCAGTCTGATCAGCCTCCGGTGTTACATCTTCTTTGTCATTACCCTTCTCTTCTTCCACAACTTCCGGTGTTACACTGTCAACCAAATCATCTTGCGGTTCTTCAACCACATTATCTTGCGGTGTAACATCTTCTACCTCATCATCTTGAGCAGCCACTTTCTTGCTTCTAGTACTTCTTCTCGTACCCACTTTCTTTGCTTTTCTTTTCTTATTCACCTTTACTGTTGTTGCAGGAGCAACTGGTGGTGTAACATCTTCTACCTCCAAGCCTTGATTACGTCTACTACGACGAGAACCAACTTGACCTCCTCCTCTTGTCTTCGCCATTTCTGAAACTGATAAATGAAGAACAGTTTCAATCAACATAAAATCGAAACCCAAACATCATAATCGAAACCGATAATCAAAATTGAAACAAGAAATGTGCCAAACTTCGACATGCATGTTAACTGAATCTAAGAAACAAAACCCAAATTCAAAATCGATACCCAAAATCACAAAGTTCCGCATCAATGTCCACACAACCCAATAATCGAAACTCTAAATCAAAATGGTTTTTCATTCCAAAGAACAAAGAAGCTACGATTGAATGAGAACATACCTATTGAAGATTCGAGAGAGAGATTGTGAGAAATCGAGTTTAGAGACTGATAAATCAAGTGGATACAGTGGGAAATCGAGATCGAGACTGAGAAAGCTAGTGAGATCGAGAGAAATCGAGTGAGAGTTGCAGAATTTGAGCTCAATTTATCAAGAAATCGAGTGATATCGCAAGAGAGAAGAAGTTTTTGATCTTTTTTGCTGTAGGGAAAAAATGATAAAGGGATTTTCGGTTTTTCTTTTATTTTGCCTTAGCCAAAATTTCACATTTTTCCCTCTTAACATTTTCAATAGCGGGACATTAAACTTCAGAACCAGAAAATTGGCCGCGTCAATTTCATATAATCCCGCTTAAATCATTTGTAGCGTTTACAATTTATGAAACGCTATCTTTAAATCGCGATTCATTCAAACATAGCATAGACCTAAAACACGCTATCTTTTAATGCTATCAATACCCATATTTCCTGTAGTGTATGTTTTTACGGTAAGACCTTAAAATTGAAAGAAATATGTTTTAAATAGAAAATAAAATTGTGAAGATATTGAACATGATAAATGGATCTCTTATGAAGCATAATAACCTAAATATTTTTTTTCTTTCCAAAACATCTCGAAACTCAAAGGCATTAGCCTTCGAAATTAGATAAATTTGTGTATTTTTACGTTAAGACTTAAAATTTGCATGAAATGTGTTTTAAATAGAAAATAAACATGTGAGACTATTAACCATAATAAAGGAATCTCTTATGAAGCATAATACCCAAATAATATTTTTTTTCAAATTTTTTTGAAACTCAAAAGGGTTAGCCTTCGAAATTAGATCAATTTGTGTGTTTTTTGTTAAGACCTAAAAGTTACATGTAGTGTGTTTTAAATAAAAAATAAATTTGTGAGGCTATTAAACACGATAAATGGATCTCTTATGAACCATAATAACCTAAATAATATTTTTTCCAAAAATTCTTGAAGCTCAAAAGGTTTAGCCTTCGAAATTATAATTTGTGTGTTTTTACGTTAAGACCTAAATGTTGCATGAAATGCGGTTTAGTGGAAAATAAACGTGTGAGGTTATTAAACCTGATAAATGGATCTCTTATGAAGCATAATACCCAAATAATGTTTTTTCAAAAAAATTCGAACCTCAAAAGGGTTAGCCTTCGAAATTAGATCAATTTGTGTGTTTTTACGTTAAGACCTAAAAGTTGCATGAAATGTGTTTTAAATTGAAAATAAAATTATGAGGCTATTAAACATAATAAATGGATCTTTTATGAAGCATAATAACTTCAACAATATTTTTTCCAAAAATTCTAAAAACTCAAAGGGTTAGCCTTCAAAATTAGATCAATTTGTGTATACTAACCCTCTATAGCTATTTAGACAATTACGGAAGTTCGCATAAAATAATCCAATAAAATATTTAACCAAATATTAAATTCAACCAAACAATTCAATTCCAGAAATAATAAAAATCTAGCAACCTAAACACCATGTTCCACTAGACTAAACAAAACAATTTAAACAACCCTATCATCCTCTTCACCGGCTTTGATTCCGCGATCACACATTTCTATTACATGCAACCCATGGAAATAAGAGTTGCATGTACAATTCTAAAACTTAGAAAAGCTAATAATAATTAATGTGGTCATTTAAGAATAAGACAATTGTGAATGTGGAAATCATCCATTTAGCCGAAGACACTAAAATTTGATTACATATTGAGTAAACGAAAATTATCTATCTTTCTAAAGAAAACTATTTTTCTGAATTTGGTTTAAAAGTGCATGTTTTCATATAATTTCCAAAAACCATAGGAAAACATTATTTTATTTTAATCCTCAACAAATTAAGACTTATGCATTACAAATTCTCATAGCTCAACTCGTGCTTGATCTAGGGAGATAGCAAACATTGAGTTCAAGAACTAGCATCAATGTCATGAACATCGTTATGGACTAACGATAACTTCTTCTCCATTGGATCTTCCCAAAACTCACGCATGGGCTCACCAGAAGGATAGGTAATAAGCTCACGAATGGTCATGGGTTGTATAACGTTTGGATCGGCCCCAAATAAAAGATGTGCGAACGATTCTTGTGCCTTCTCTGTGTTATGACGTCCATCGAAGTAAAGATATGATCTTTGATACTCGCATAGCTTCGAGTGCACATTAGGTAAACCGCAACCATATGCATTATGCGTCCCAACACCGCAACATGATATATTTGTAAATGAGTACCCTGTTTAGTCACAACAAATATTATCAAATGCTAGTTCCAAGTTTAAACCTAAAAGGATATTAATCATAGTATTTTTTTTTTTAATCGACAAATTATATAGATATACTTACGGTAATTCAGGTTACTTTGTGTCCTACGAAGAATAACGTTGTAGAAATCGAAAACAGTGAAGTGAAAACCCAGATTGGTTTTCGCCATTGCGTTCAACATTGGTCCGATTTTAGCGTTGTGCTGTTTGGCTAAATCGTTGAGTTTCTCGTAACAATCATTACCGGTAGTGAACTCTTGTCTTACGATAGGTAAACAACCTAATGGTGGTAGCATTTGTATGACGAATTTACTAGCTCCCGATGAATACAACAACTACGGTTAACACATTGCAGTAACAAATCAGTAACTCGTATTAAAAAAAAAAATCGATTAATTTTTAGATCGAAAAAATTACTTACGCCAATATCATTCTTTAATCGGTTAGTAACAGAAATGACAAAAGCTTGTTGAGTAGAAATATCAGCATTAGGATTGTTCTTAGTGAAGTTGTAGTAATCTTCAGTTCCAATTTGTATCATGAAAACTGATTTCTGAATGAAATCTTCTTTCCAATTTGTTATCATGTGACTGAACTTCCTCACTTGTTGATTCAAAGTCAACTAACAAAAAATTTGTAATATCATTAATCATTTGTTACTCAAAGCAAAAACTCTCAAATATGTATAAAGTGAACTTACAGATTCTTTGGGAGAGCCAAGAATAGAAGCAGAACCGACCGCGAAGCTGGCTCCTCGTGAGACGTCGGCGCTGGGTTTAAACGCCGGAGGTAAATCATTTGGAATCCCCATGAACTTTGCTGTGATGATAATTTATCTCTAGTAAATTATACAAATCTTTGTTCATAACTATAAACCAATAGTCATTCGATGAATTCAAATATTTTCTATCAATATTTTCTTTTGAAATTTGTAATTTATGAACATTTATTAGTACAATTTAAGTACTTAGAAGAATTAAAACAAAATTTAAATTGATGTTTATGGAACGGAAAAAGTACTATATTACATAGTTATATGAAAACAAATAGCTACAATTGTTTGTTTTTCAAACTACTCTTGTTTTTACCTTCTCTAAATAATACTAGTTGAGTGGAAAACATTATCTCGCTCAATATTTTTAGTATATAACGTGTTCCTCGTGTAATTACAGTATTTCAGAAATAAATATGATCAATGTCTAGATTACTTTCTGTTTCTTTCCTATCATTTTCATGTTCGAGTTGCTTGTTTAATATCTCATTTTATAATTGATATAACGTGAATTTGGAGTTTCCTAACCATGTTCTTAACGCGTTTTCGGAGCCTTTGGAGTTGTTTTGAGTTGATATTCAGGCCATACTTCAAGAATTTGAACCACATGAGAGCGGAAAGGAACTTTGAGCAATTTGAGGCGAAAATGGAGAATTCTGAAGTATGGACCGACCGGTCCACTTACGGACCGACCAATCAATCTGACGGCAATTCGAAGACCGAGCAAATGGCACATAGACCGACCGGTCTGCTCGGTCGGTCTAGCCACTGGAAGAAGCAGACCGACCGGTCCAATCCTGGACCGACCGGTCCACTTGCAGATTTTTTTAGGGATTTTTCCTTTTCCGTTTTATCCTATAAATACCACTAGGTTTTATTCTTTTGGACACACCTTTTATTCCTGCACGTTTTTGGAGACTTTTAGAGAGATTTTAGAGCTTTGTATTGGGAGAAGATCTCAATCCCTTTGGAGAAGATTTCTAAACCCTACTCTTATTTCTTATTCCATGATTATGCAATTCTATTCATCCATGATTTCTGCTTTGTTCTTTATCATGTCTGAGTAGAACCCTAGTTAGGTTTTAGGGTTTTTCGATGGATTTCACCGATTGAATCAGACACAAATAGGTTGCTTATCCTTTATCATCTTCATCACTGTTAGGCATAATGCTAGGATTGAATTGGCCATTTAATCACTAGATCTTAGGTTGATATGCATTCCAAAAGTTTGCATATAGCTAGAACTACTGTTGATGAGTAATGCATTATAACAATCGAAAGTTTAGTTATAAAGTATTATGAACTGATCAACCTGAACGTATAATGCTTGTCTAGGATAGCCGTGACCATGCGAAAGTATAGGCTCTCGGATCTCTAGAGAAAGTAACTGTTATCACGAAAGTGGAGTAGTTTATAAAAGTGTTTGAGTTTAAGATGCATGCATACTTAGAATCTGAATAGTTGTCTGGTTCATGATTGTGATTTCCTGAGAATTCCCTATTGCCTAACGTTTTTAATCATCTGAATTTACACCGTTTTTAATTGCTTTATTGTCTTTTAAATTTTGATACAATCAACCATCTCGTTCCTGCTTAGCTTAGTTTAAGAATCTATAATCTGTTGCGTAAGCCATTGGTCTCTGTGGATTCGATCCCAGAATATACTACTGTGATTGATGTGCACTTGCAGTTTTATAATTGGGTAAAACCTGACCGTATCAAGTTTTTGGCGCCGTTGCCGGGGAACAATTGTGTTTGCCTTCAGATTTGATTTGAGAATTTTGTCTAAGCAACTTTACTAACTTATTTTTGTTTTTGTTTTTGTTTTTGTTTTGATTCTAGGTACTAGTCATGGAGGTAATGGATAAAGCTGGTGCTCTCAAAGACCAATATGGGCGTTACTTTTTCACGAAGAACTACAATGCCGGTCGGCATCAGAAACCCCCTCAAGTCTCTTTTTACCAATCACCTCCTCCACCTCCAGCTGCAAATCCCAATGATGAGCTAAAAGCTATGATGCAGCTTATGCTAGCTAATGAGCAGAAGGTTTCCAGTGATATCTCGACAATCAGTGGGCGACTAGAAGCAGTGACCACTCACCTGAAGGTGCTTGACACTCAGGTGACACAGAATGCAGAGGCTTTAAGGGATTATCATGCCATGTCTATAATGGAAGTTGATTCTGTTTATATGGCTGAGGAGGAGGAATGTGTGAAGCTAACTGAGGAGTCCAATGATGTGTTACATAACAGGACAGTGAAAGAGCTTGAGGATCCTGTTCGTTTTGAACTTCCAGTCCAGATTGACTCTACAGTCTTTCCTCGCTCACTCTGCGATTCAGGCTCAGCCATCAACACCAAGCCTAAGGTATCGCACCCTCGACCACCTAAATATCTCATGGACCCTATATCTCCGAAGCAGCTACTTGGATTTCAGAAGATGGTACGAAGAATTCCACATGCACTGACCTTTGAAGAAGCTATAGAGTACCGCCCTCTGCTGAGTCATTTCCGAGATTGTAGAGAAAGTATAGAAGAGATCGAACTACTGTTTCTCGAAGCAAGAAATCCACCGCTGAAGAAATTGGACAGACAAATGGCTCAAATGACCGCAACTATTAAGAGATCGGATGGAACTCTTCCCGGACATGGTGAGGTGAATCATAGGAAAGAGGATCATGTAAATGATGTTGAGTTTAGAAGTGAAAGGGTGTTAGTCCCGCCTACAATCACAACCTCCCACGCGAAGGCTAAGGAGAAGGTTACCAAGCATCAGGCTCAAGAAAGTGATTTTTCTAAGGATGATGTGCATAAGGAGATTGGTTCAAGCTCAGGGACACACCAGGATGCTGTTCAAATCGATGTTGAGAAAAAATCCCAGCAAGCACCTGCTTCTTCTGCCGAGCACCTGCTCGCACAGGGTGCTCCCATGAAAATTCCAGAAACTTCGCCTGATCTCCTTGATCCTGATCCTGACCCTGATCCTGATCCTGACCCTGATCCTGATCCTGACCCCAAGCCTCCTGAACAAAATGAGACAAAAGCAGTTGAGATGTCACCCAAGGAAGCAGCTACACCTGGTAGTTGCCACAAGCGGAAATTTTATGACATAACACTTCATCCACCTCTCAAGCGGATTAGAGCCGATTCAGGAGTTGTTGTCATCCCCACCGCTGCATACGTGATTGATCCTGGAGATACTTACGGGGTGTACTCCAGAGGACCGAGACCACCACCTGAGCAATGGTATGTTCTTTTCGAACTTCTTCCCTCTCCAACCGGTACTCAGTCTTACCCAACCAGCGGCCACCCTGATGTTGCTTACCTGCCTGATCCGGAGAAGCCGGGACCCGTGTACCACATGGGACCGCGGCCGCCATAACATTCACCTTGCCGCAAGAGTCGAGCTAACGACTTAAAACAAGCGCTTAGTGAGAGGCAACCCACTTGTAAGTGTATATATATGTTCTTTCTTTTTCATTCTTTTTTCGGTTTTACCTTGGTTTTTGTTTTTCTTTTTTGGTTTTTCCTTAGGATTCTCGTCACAAAAGTTTGGAATCGGAGCCAGCACACTGGACCGGTCGGTCTCCCAGTAGACCGGTCGGTCTTGATCCTTTTCTCAATGTTCGGTCCCAGTAGACCGGTCAGTCTGTTCGATCGGTCTACTCACTGGAGAACCTGGACCGGTCGGTCTCACTGCAGACCGGTCGGTCCCTCCCGCGTCCCACGGATCGGCTGATACCGATGCTCCCACGTCCCGCGGATCGGTCTTGCACGATGCACCCCAGACCGACCGGTCCCTGTATCAGACCGGTCGGTCCACTTGGTCTCAAGCCAACAACACGCTTTTTCCCACCCCTGACCCATGCCCAGACCCGTGCCATGTCCCGTGCCCAAAGTTCTGCGGACGAAGTTAGACTTTCATTTCTTTTTCATTTTTCATTTTATTTTGTTTCTTTTAATAGTCTTTCCTTTGGATCTATTTTCACACCGGGTCGGTGTGAAGTAAGTCTGGGGGGGAGTACTATTCGTACTAATTATATTTTCAGTTTTCTTATTTTCAGTTTATTTTAAACTTTTGTGAATTGAATGCGATTCTAGGACCACATGATGTTTGCTAACTCTGTTTTTAGATGAACAGTGACTAACCAATGCAATGGGAAGATTAAAAACCCCATAGGCGGATCAGTGTTACCAGAAGGCTCCCGTCTCCTTGAAAGCTAACGCTGATACTAATATGCTATTCTGTTTTTCTTAACTCAGGGAATTCGAAATCGCATAAGAAGTAGCAACAACGTTAGGAGTCCTATCCTTTTTCAAACACTATCCTCTCTTCAGGGCTCCTAATGGCCAGGCTCATTTTTAGTCTGGTACCACACCCTTACCTTAACCATTTTCTTTCAAACCTCATGCATTCTATTGAAGACATTGACATGCACTCAAGCGCAAAAACTCCGGAGAGATAGTCTGGCCAGCTGATCATTCTAAAGACCTCCCGGTACAATTTATCAAACTTTCTGCTTAGGATCTTGTTAATAGTGGCATTTCTTTATTTATTTTTCGTTTCTCTTTTCATCATTGTGCTTAGAAAAAGCTAGAACTGATCCCCAGCATTTTCATTCAAAAAGAAAAAAAAAAATAATAATAAATAAATAAAAAAATAAAATAAAAAAAAATAAAAAAAAACTTTAAAATGCTGAAAGGGATCAGAATAAAGCTTAGATTTTAAAAGAATATCTATTAAGCACATTTCTATTTCTTGTTCTCCGCACTATTTCTTTAGATAAGCAGAAAGTTAGTTTTTTTTATAAAAGAATAGGAGGTCTTAAGTTTGAAAAGTTGTGCATCATCCTTGGACTTAGTTCTCTTGGGTTTTTGTGCCATGACTTGCATTCGGCCGCGACTGAGGTTAGCCTAAACACTTATTACCACCATTAAACAGCCTAAATCCCTAACCCTTATGCGACGGACATTTTCCCTCTGGTAAGATTTATGGACCCTGGTATAGAAGTCGCTGAGACATATGAACTTGAGTATGGTAACATTGCTATGTATTTGGCAAAGTACATGAAGTACCATCTTGGTTTTTGATCTGTTTATGAGTTTTCAGGCGGTTAGCATTACATCTGTGGGGTCCTACAGGATTGCATTCAGCTCACAAAGGTTAGTACGGTTTTTATAGCTTCCTTGAACTTATTTCTAGTTTGGCTTCACTTGAGGACAAGCAAAGATCTAAGTCTGGGGGAGTTGATATAACGTGAATTTGGAGATTCCTAACCATGTTCTTAACGCGTTTTCGGAGCCTTTGGAGTTGTTTTGAGTTGATATTCAGGCCATACTTCAAGAATTTGAACCACATGAGAGCGGAAAGGAATTTTGAGCAATTTGAGGCGAAAATGGAGAATTCTGAAGTATGGACCGACCGGTCCACTTACGGACCGACCAGTCAATCTGACGGCAATTCGAAGACCGAGCAAATGGCACATAGACCGACCGGTCTGCTCGGTCGGTCTAGCCACTGGAAGAAGCAGACCGACCGGTCCAATCCTGGACCGACCGGTCCATTTGCAGATTTTTTTAGGGATTTTTCCTTTTCCGTTTTATCCTATAAATACCACTAGGTTTTATTTCTTTTGGACACACCTTTTATTCCTGCACGTTTTTAGAGACTTTTAGAGAGATTTTAGAGCTTTGTATTGGGAGAAGATCTCAATTCCTTTGGAGAAGATTTCTAAACCCTACTCTTATTTCTTATTCCATGATTATGCAATTCTATTCATCCATGATTTCTTCTTTGTTCTTTATCATGTCTGAGTAGAACCCTAGTTAGGTTTTAGGGTTTTTCGATGGATTTCACCGATTGAATCAGACACAAATAGGTTGCTTATCCTTTATCATCTTCATCACTGTTAGGCATAATGCTAGGATTGAATTGGCCATTTAATCACTAGATCTTAGGTTGATATGCATTCCAAAAGTTTGCATATAGCTAGAACTACTGTTGATGAGTAATGCATTATAACAATCGAAAGTTTAGTTATAAAGTATTATGAACTGATCAACCTGAACGTATAATGCTTGTCTAGGATAGCCGTGACCATGCGAAAGTATAGGCTCTCGGATCTCTAGAGAAAGTAATTGTTATCACGAAAGTGGAGTAGTTTATAAAAGTGTTTGAGTTTAAGATGCATGCATACTTAGAATCTGAATAGTTGTCTGGTTCATGATTGTGATTTCCTGAGAATTCCCTATTGCCTAACGTTTTTAATCATCTGAATTTACACCGTTTTTAATTGCTTTATTGTCTTTTAAATTTTGATACAATCAACCATCTCGTTCCTGCTTAGCTTAGTTTAAGAATCTATAATCTGTTGCCTAAGCCATTGGTCTCTGTGGATTCGATCCCAGAATATACTACTGTGATTGCTGTGCACTTGCAGTTTTATAATTGGGTAAAACCTGACCGTATCAATAATCATTTATGTAAACTTTAGCAATAGCAACTATTTGGGGACAATAATTTTTAAATGAAGAATAGCTAAGTAAACAAATACACCTCAATCCACAAATAATATTTTCTTCTCTATTTTATTATCTTCAGACTACATGAAATCAATTTAAAATAAAATGAAATTTTTGGAGAGAAAAAAACAGGATGGAATAATTTAACTTACCGATGAAGTCCGGGACAATTTTACCATCGGAAAATTTGCCATTAGGGTCATCTCGAGATTTACCATAAGGCCAAAAGTTTTGAGCAACCGTAGCTTTTGTGAGAAACTTTCTATTTCCGGCGTCTAAGTTGGAATCACCAAATGCGAACAAACCCACCGCCGGAATATTCTGCCCGGAGACGGTGGCAAGGTGACGAAAGAGAGTAAATACCAAGAATATCCCTAGTACACTCACTAAACTACACTTGCTTTTCATTTTGTTTTAGTCGGATAGAGAGAATGATGATAAGGTATAATAATAAGCTCCTCGATACCTATTATTATTCACAGTTTCTCACGTTTTATATATGTCTTTATCTATTGAAACTAATTTCATTTCTAACCAACGCTTTGCAAAAGACAACAACTTTTTTGTAAAGTTGTTCTTTGAAAAAGGTGATGCTTTGTATTTTGGAATGATTTCTTCCAAAACTCTTAAATGACAATTGACAAACCATATGCAGATAAATATAATATTTTTCGTGATTTAAGAAGTTAGCATAGAAAACAATTCTCCTCTTCTTTTTTAACACTATTATATAACGCATTCTCTCAAATTTGCATGCCAAAACACCAAATTAGTTTTCTCAACACAGTAAGCTATGAAATGCCATTCATATTATTCGTTATCTTTTGCCACGAGTTGAGCTATGATAATTTGTAATGCATTAGTCTTAATTTCTTTTTAAGCAGCAAAACTCCTTTTAACACATGATAAGTGAAAATATTTACTCTCACAATTTTGAGACCCTTAATAATCAATCACTTTATTGAGATCTTAAAGATATATACGACAGAAACCCAAAATTCGTGGGTCTAGCTGTGACAAGATAAACAACAAGTTGATTTTTCATATTGGTGAAATATCAGGTTTTTTTTTTTGGTCGAAAGTGAAATATCAGTTAGAAGACATATATGTCATATAGAACAGTACCCAACATGTGAAATTATTGTGAATACGTGTTTGGTTAAAAAATGTTGGTGGAAAATTAGTTGGTTATTGAGTATATCTGCTAATGACAAGATGTTTCCATGATTCACATTATTTAATACAATTGTATTATACAACCACCAGCATGCATGCATGAATACATTTTTCCAGCACTAACTTTCCGTGGTAAAAAAGAAAAAAAAAAGGTAGCCAAGTAAATGTACACAAAAAATTTAAAAATCCTAATAACTAATACCAGATAAGATATGCAAAGCATTAACTAACTACGGACAAAACAAGAGTAGAAGCGACAAGATTTTATTTTTTCAGTGGCAAAATCATTTAATCAATTATATCCAGATTTCGATGGTCGAGGGAGCTGATCCATAAAAGTAGTTACCAATTTAAATGCAAATACAGTAATGGTCTTGATAAAGAAGGTTCATTTTAGATTAAAAAAATACTCCACTACAAAAGGATAAAACTACAAACTCAAAAAAAAAAAAAAAAAAAAACGAAAACAAAATAAACCATCCAAATTATTATGAATAATTAAAAGACTACGTGAATCAGTAAAAAACCCTGCAAATTTATCACTCATCGGTATGATTACAGAATTTATATTTGTTCCTCACTATATTTTTGTTAAAATTGTAAAAAAAGTGTTTTATTTTGAATTCGATACATCAATTAAATTTAAATTTGTAGGATACTTGTATCGAAAACTATACTATAAGGCCAAGATTATTGCAGACCCCAAGGGATCCAATTGTAATATAAAATTATTAAAACACACACTCTCTCTTCCTTTTACTCAACTTTATACTTTCTCTTTCATCTTTTTACTCAACTTTTATTAATTTTATATTTAAACACTCTCTTTTTCTTTTAGATACTCTCTCCAAAAAATCTAATTTTAGACACTCTCTCTTCCTTTTTAAACACTCTCTCTTTCTTTTAATCAAATTTTATTAATTTTATATTTCAACATACCCCATAACAATAATCTCTTTTTTCCTTTTACAACCATTTTCATAATTTTATATATACTTTAGACACCATGCTCTAAAAAGCTATACTTAATTTTTTTTCTAGAAGTAATAATATCTTAGATGTAGTCACTGATAAGTTAAAAATGAAGTTACCATCAATTTTTTTTTTTTAATACTCCATTACTTAATACTTAATAATAAACAAATAATTCCACCTTAGAAGAAAAGTCGTCACTGTAAAATTTATTTATTTAAATATGAGAACGTTACTCGCGTGGCTTCTTCTTTAATATATTTATCTCCACCGTGATTTCTAAATAACCACCGTGGAACAAAACTCAAAATCAAATCGTAGAAGACGACGACGAAAAGCTTTATCTCTCTTTACGATCTATCAAATGGCGAATTCTAAATCTCACTTCTTCTTACTACCATTTCTTCTTCTTCTTCTTCTTCAATTCTCTACTCTCTCTTTAGCTCAGACGCTCTTCTTGTTCGGCGATGGTCTTTACGACGCCGGAAACAAACAGTTTCTCTCTTCGAATCGCGTCGACGCAAGTTTCCCTCCGTATGGAGTTACCGTAGGTCAAGCTACTGGACGGTGGTCCGATGGTCGGATTGTTCCTGATTATCTCGGTAAATCGAATTTGAAATTCGAAATCCATGGTTTAGGGTTTATGATTTGAAATCTGAACATTTTTGATTTTGAATTTGATTTTGAGTAGCTAATTTCATGGGTATACCTCAAATCCCTCCGATTCTTCAAGTCACGGCGGATTTCACTCACGGAGCTAATTTCGCCATCGCCGACTCCACCGTTCTCGGTTCTCTGCCGGAGACGGTCAGTTTTTTTTCCGATAAACCGCTGATTCTTAGAATTAGGGTTTGTAGCTAAGCCTACATCTGGAATTGGGTTTGATTAAGAAATGATTTTGACTAGAAAAATGTGAAATTTTAAAGGAGTAATTTAGGCTTTTGGGGAATTTAGGTTAAGTTGATCTATGAATGGTTTGTGTTACAGATGACTTTATCACAACAAGTGAGGAAATTTGTGGAAAGCAAGAACAAATGGACAAATCAAACAATTTCTGAAGCTATTTACTTGGTCTATATTGGCTCTGGTGATTACTTGAACTATGCGAAGAACAATCCGAATCCTTCGGATGATCAGAAACAAGCTTTTGTGAATCAAGTCATTAATACTATAGAATCAGAAATCAAGGTAATAACATATACAGAAGTTGCTACATTATCTTAGCTTTGAGTTTTTTCGATTTGTGTTTTCATGTTATCGGATTTCAGGGAAGTTACTACATTATCTTAGCGTTGAGTTTTCGATTTGTGTTTTGATGTTATCGGATTTCAGGTGGTTTACGGTTCTGGAGGTAGGAAATTCGCGTTCCAGAACTTGGCTCCGTTAGGTTGCTTACCGTTTGTGAAGCAAGCGAACGGTAATGTTCAAGAATGCGTGAAATTGCCTTCGGAAATGGCGGAATTGCATAACAAGAAACTGTTGGAGCTCTTGGTTGGACTTCCACGACAACTCAACGGTTTCCAATACTCGTTTTACGACTTCTTTAGCTCGATCCAAAACAGAGTCATCAAGCCTAAAACTTACAGTAAGTAATGGATCCATCATCATCACCGTAACCGTACTGATCTTTTTTTACTAAAGTTTTGAGATTTATCCTTGTCTATGTAGCGTTTGAGACAGGAATCGCTGCTTGTTGCGGAACTGGTTCTGTTAATGGAACCGGTTGTACGACTAACAATGTATGCACTAAGCCTGAAGATTATATCTTCTTCGACGGTAAGCATTTGACTCAAGAAGGAAACCTTCAAGTTAGCCACTTGATTTGGGGAGCAGACGCGAAAGTGATTGGACCGAGTAATCTCAGAGAGCTTCTATTCCTACCTAAGGACATTGCACTCACCTTAGCTGAAATAAACGAGGCTGTCGCCGCAATGAGACCGAAGCAGAGCAAAATCGAGAGTCTTTGTGATATTAAGAAGATGGAAATGGAGATGGAGAATCAGTGGGTTTATCAAGTTGGTCAAATTGGTTCCTTTCTGATATAAGAGTGTGGTTGCAATATGAATAAAAGCTGAGAGAGAGTTTAAGAGCTATTGTGTAACAACTAACAAGTAACTACAAGAAAATAAAACTAGACAAGAAAACTGAAACATCTTTTGTTTCTATTTAGTAGTAATAATAATTTAATAAAAGAGTTTTGAAGGAGAAAAAAAAGCCCGTCAAAATGTATTTTTTCCAAGATAAATAAATTTTCAAGCTTATGACAAAAAAAAAAAAAAACTGCCAAGCTAAAGAAATGCAAGTTAAATGTACTCAACTCCCACAATATAATAACCTTTGGTCGCGTATAGATTTTCGATTGGCTTTTAAAAAGTTTTTGGATTTTTTTTACGTAAACGCAACCATAAAAATGTTCGAAAACAATCTTTACTGCGGTATAATTCACAAGTCTGTTTTTTTTTTAACATAAATCCATTCATTAGTATAAAGTTACCTTGTAGCCTGGTGGTTATCACCATCCAAATGACACCTAATGTATGAGGGTTCGACCCTCAGTGGTTGTGTGTGTGTAAATGCCTAGTGGGCCGGGCTGTGGCTCACATGACAAAAAAAAAAAAGTTACCTTATAATGGAAAAAGGCTCTTGTGGAATCTGTTTTGCTAAAGAGTGTGCATACACAATGACGTTTTCGGGATAAACTCGAAATCATTTGATGTCACTAATTATACCATAGCAAAAATTATTAATGTCACTAATTATACCATAGCAAAAATTATTAATGTACAACTTTGTACGGATGCCTCATCCGTATGACAAACTATCGCATCTGGAACTACGGATTGTAGCGAAACAACCGTATGCTTTGGATATGGAGGACTTCTCCTGAGTTGATAACCATTCTCTTTGCATTAATTAGCTAAAGCTTTTGACATTGCCTTTTTCTTTGCTCATTTTCCTTTATTCGTCTTCTTCCTATTTATATGTTGTTTTATTTATTGCAACATCATTCTCGAATATAGGCAAATATTTTTAGACTTAAAAAAAACAAATGCATGTTGTAATTTGACAAATGCATGCACATGGGGGACAATGAAATTTTTTATTTTTTTTTTGGTCTGAACAATGAAAATTATTTTGGGAGTACTATCAATATCAGATCAGTGCATGGACCCGCAAAATGGTTTTACTTAGAGCATGTGTAATGGTAGAAACCCATGAGGGTCTCTTACTAATTTGTTTAATATATATTTTGCATCATTGTATTTTTAGAATTTCTTGAAGATAGGAAAAAAAAATGAAAATTAAGGTAGAGCAAATCACGATGAAAGCAAAAAAAATATTAAAATTATAGCAGAGCAAAAAAAAAATAATAATAATAAATTCACGATGGGAGGAAGATCGGAGAGAGAGGAGAGATTTTTCTCTTTTGAATTGTTTTCATTAATTTTTTCTTTGATAACCACTTACCATCCGCCACGTGGTTTCAGAAACGTTTATGAAGTATTGGTCGACATCTTCGAATAGGGACAGATTTTCTCGTACTATATATCTCACATGGAACAATACTAAATATATATTTATACCATATATACATATATAACAAAAAATATATGTTCAGTAATTTTTCTTTTAGTTATTACAATAAAACTGAAATCTAGTATGAATCAATTTGATATGGTTTAGTTTCTGATTTTAATCAAAATGATTTTAACTTTTATTTCTTTTTAAATACATTTTTGGAGTCGTGTTATGTAAATGTAGCTTCTATGGGTAGGTATATCATTCAGGTCATGTAATTTGCACCTTTAAAAACTATTCTTAATTGTTTTCTTTCATAATTTTAAATTTTAGTTACTTTTAAGATGACTTAGCTACTTCTCTACTACCACTCATAATGCATGAACACATATCATTCCGGAAAGTATTCTTGAAAGTTTTCAAGTAACAAAGAATATGCACAAATAATGTATGTTTTCTTATAGTTTGATTGTAAAAAAAACTCCATAAAGTCATATTTGATAAAATTAACGTAAAACCACAAATTAATTTGTAGATAACTTCAATAGTCTAAAATTAGACACACACGTAAACATATCTTTATTCCAATGACAACATATCTCACAAACACACAAACATAACTTGATGTAATTAAGAAAATACCCACCTGCAAGTGGTAGTTTACTTAGGGTTTCACAAACCTCCTTATTGGATCACATTTACTAACATCACACACACATCCATAATAGAAGTAAAGATCTTTGGTTACGCGGAATTGACTGCATAGAAGTAGAGATCATCAACTCGTTCGTTGGCCGGATTCTTACCTCCATGCATGAGAAGGCCTTTCTTTCCATAGACCGTGGCAGTCGTGGAGGCGGTCCAACCACGTGGTCCCGGTCGTTCATCTCCTCCTCCAAACTTCTCCCAAACTAATGTCTCTGTGTCCAATACAAAACCCTCATTGGACAATGTCCCGGGGCCAAGATGGGCCTTTGGGTCTGGCTTCGTTTCACCTCCAAATATAAATATATGTTTACCTAGTACCGCACTCGCGAAAACGCTTCTTGCGGAAGGTTTTTCTTCGGTAGTCTCTACTTCAGTCCATTTTCCAGAAGCCGGGTCATAGAATTGCACATGATTAGACTCGTAATCATTCATCCCTCCGACTTGAGTCGAAGTCGCAAACCCGTAAACCACCCATTGCCTCCCTTGAACCACATGGAACCCTGCTCCTCCTCTTTTCTCAAACTCTTCTCCAGGATCAGGTAGCTGAGACCATTTCCCATCAGCAATGTTAAACGCCTCTATCGTCCTAAACCGCACCGGGGTTGTCATCACTCCTCCTTTGCTCACTCCACCGAATACATACACATTGTTTTCATCAGATGCCATCGAATGGTAAGTACGAGCCTCAGGTCCTCCTTCTTCATCAAGTTTGGTCAAGAACTTCCACTCGTTTTTAACCGTGTCGTACGAGTAAAAGTCTTCGAAGTCCTTGTTTTCATTGCGGCCTCCAAAGATATAGAGCTTAGTTCCCACGGCCACCATGCGGACGCCTAAGCATTTGATCTTAGGGATGTCTCCTTTCGCTTGAGCGATTGACCAAGTGTGAGTGTTGAAGTCGAAAACGTAAAGATCTTTGTCTATGGATTTGTTTGGTATTAACTCGCCACCAAAAGCGTAGAGCTTGTCTCCGACCACGCCTATGCCATGTGAGCTTCTCTTTCCTGGTCCGTCTCCTCCTTTTTGCTCAATCTATAAAACAAAAGGATAAAGATGATGCAAGTATTTGTTTATTTTACCTATTTACTATAAACTCCCTTTTTTTGTTACACCATGATTAGTATCTTGATTTAACGTTAGACCTTTAATATGATACTTATTATTCATATTGATAAATAAGATATTCAACGTTAATTCATCAACTTCAAAAATTTTAGTTAATTAAATTACAACAATTACCTTGATCCATTCGCCTTGCAAAGTCGGAGCCATAGCTGCAATATAAACTACAAAAGGCTTGTTTTGTTTTGTGTCCTCTTAGCTTCTTTACATGGTGTTCTATATATATGCCAAGAACTATACGTACGTGTCAAAATATTTTCAATTTGGAGGTATGTTAAAATTAAGGGTGGGCAAACAGAGAAATTGAGAACTACAACTTTTGGGAATCTTTTTTTTTTTTTTTTTGAAAATAAAAAAAGACATTTATAACTTTTGGGAATCTTGTCGAAACGAAATATGAATTATCTCATAATACTAATTAAGAAGAATGCATGCAACATTCATAAAATCATACTATTAAATATAACGATTAGTTATTTCAATTTGAGATAAATTTACTCTTTTAGTTTAGACGAGTCTCATAACACCACATATAAGTTGGCCCGGTCCTAGACGCATTTGGATCTAATTTACAATGGTTTTGATATTCAACAAATTCGCTTCTTTTCCTGAGCAGTAAGGCACACCGTAAAGGAAGAATCAGACCGAAGGATGAGTGGTCAGATAAACATGTAACTGAACCAACAAGTAGGACATAAAACCCAAATTTTTGTATTAAAAATTCGGATTAGGCACAACGACCTAGTATTTAAATACAATTGAACTGATCTTCGGTCAGAAGGTTAATATTATATATTTACTTCGTGCATTTGATATGTAAACAATGTACATAAGAAAGACAGTGATAAAGTACAATTGTGCAACACACATTGTCTAATTACGATATATACATGGACCATCAACAGTGCAATGAACAACTAATCGTGAATGTGTTGAAGAGCGTCAAGTGAACAATGGAAGGTTCCAAACCAAGAAAATCGGGTTTGGCAGTGTGATGATTATCGATATATGACTTAAAAGTGTTTTAATCAGCTCGACCAAAACTGGCATACCGATCCGTGTTCGAATGTCAATTAAATGATTAGAAGAACCATTATCTTGAGGTAAATGTATTAAGAATAATATTTTACAGACCTATCAAAAAAACAATCTTTCTATCAACAATTTTTATGTTTATCTACAACAATTTCGGTCTATCAAACTCTAAAAGAGAACAAAATTGAACACAAAATTACATTTTGGACCGCTTGTCAACGACACAGCTTTTGTTTGAGACCGAAAAACAAAATGCATATTACACGTTTTGCCAAGTCACCATAACCACATGCATCCCGATCCAGTGCGTGGCAGGAGGTGGTCTTGTCAATCTTAGAGCCATGGGCTCTGAAACATCTGTCACGGTAACACGAATATGAAATACGTGTGTTATTAGAGCAAATTTGTTTTAAGGTTGGACACAAATACAATATTTGTTTCTAACAAATATATAAATACCGGTTTTAAAAATGGAGATAAAATGTTTCTGGTTAGTTGCTCGGCAATTTTAAATGATTTATTATGTGTTTCATTGTTATTGAACGGATACTTTATATAAATATTAATTTGTTCAATACATTACAAACTTGAGTCATGGGATAAATTAGAAGTTTGCGTACAAGATAACATGTTACAAATGTTCAAAAATCAAAATGACGGATTAGTGAACTTACCTATTGAAAATATATTTGTTGTCTTGTTATCAATTTACTCGCGTTGTATTACTATTTTTTATTATTGCCATTTTATCTAATTTGTCTTAAAAAATTGTGACTACAACTCTGAGTAAATATATCCTCTTGTTGCAAGACCAGAAACTTTGATATTTGGACCCAAATAATTTGGTGCAAGATTTACTTCTTGTTAACGCTAAAATTTCATACTAAACACTCGGAATTACAACTTAAACTACCCACTTTTACATACTAAACCCAAACAATAAGAACCGAAGCAAGATCAACATTGTTTCAAGTTTTTCAAGCATGAGATTCAAATAACAAGTTACAAACTACAACAAGTCTTGCTTCCAAACTACTCAAGAAACCGCAATTTGAACGGTCTTAGGCTTCGGCGGCTGCGGTGGAAGCTTCTTCACGGTGACTGTTAAAACCCCTTCTTGATACTTAGCCGCAACAGCCGCCACATCAGCATCTTCCGGTAACCGGAATTTTTTAACAAGATTTTGTGGAAGCCTCCTCTCAAGTCTAATGTACTTGCTTCCTTCTTCATTTTCATCTTCTCTCTTTCTCTTCCCATTGCTCTTTATCATCAATATCCTCCCTTCCTCCACAGTAACCTATATTCATCACCAAACAACATCCCCAATTCATAAAAACCCTAATTTCAACATTAAAACCTAATTTTCTCCATTTACAAACCATCACCAACAAAAGAAACCCAAATCATAAAGCAATAAACTTCACCATTTACCACCACCATCCTAAAATGCTCAAATCATAAAACCCTAATTTACCAAACCAATCAACAATTTCCAAATCATAAAACAATCATTTCACATCATCACTAACCAAAAACAATACCCAAACCATAAAACCCTGAATCTTCAACAATTTACCAGTAACCAAAAATCCCCAAATGAGAAAAACCCTAATTCCAACAATTACCAACAAATCTCCAAATAAAAAAAATAAAAAAAATCTAGAAAACTTTGAGAAATTCAAACATACCTGAATATCAGATTTGGAGATTCCGGGAATGTCGAGATAAAAAATGTATTCTTTAGGAGATTCCAGAATGTCGATTGGAATATTGTTATTTCCTCCACGAGTCTCGTTACCGGCGCCGGAGCCGGTAACCGGAAAAATCAACTTCTCAATCTCCGGTACACCAAACAAGTGGTTAATCGCAACAGTGCTCATTTCTCCGATCAAGAAACTAATAACTGGAACAAAAACAACAAAAACCCAGTTAGAAATTTCACGAATTTCGATAAAGTTTCCAGATTTCCGGGAATATACAAACCCAGATTTTTCCCGGGAAAATCGATAAGAGAAACAGAGGAAATTTCGAGACTTTACCTGGAAAATTAAGAAATTCTTTTTCTGGGTTGAATTTTTTCTCTTCTTTCGAATTATTTGTTTTGATTACGTTTGAATTATGCGGGTGATGATTCTCCGCTCCGTAGTTATATAAACTGAGAGACACTAGTAAGCTGGAAAGTTCCAGAGAAAATTTCTCGAAGCTACTAGTAATCTGGAGCGTACACGTGTCCATGACGATAGATTCTACGCTGTATCAGAAGCTTCCACGTCATTTTTCTATCTTTATTGGGTCTTGGAAGCCCATTGGACCTCGTTTTTCAGCATTTAGCTTTTTTATTATATTCACTTAAATTATAAAAACAACAAACTCAAAGCATTTGTTTGTTCACTCAATCTTAGTATGTTTGTTAAAATTTGTTCAAAATTACGATGTTTAAAGTTAATTTATAGAGGTTCGTTTGCAACTCTCTAAAAAATTAGGACCGATTTTATCTAGAAAATAATTCATTTTTTAATGAAAATGTGCAAAACATACTTTTCTAGGCTTCATAAATATTCAAAGCCGAAATCATATTATTAGTCGGTAGCAATTACGGAACAAAAAACAATCAAGCGTATCATTATCACTAATTGCTATTATGAACCAGTAAGTAGTACCCATTGCAATACCAAAAAAAGAAGAAGCCAACTTAGGTAATTTTTTGACATTTGAAATCAGTAGTGTGTTATGTGTACATATATATATATTCCTAACGAAAAACTAATTTGATACATTCATAACAAAAACGAGCAAAACCCATGAATCTGAATATTTTTTTCTAAAAAAAATTCAATTTTACCATAAAATACCAAATCGAATATTCACAATTCACTTGGTTTGTATTCTTTGTTGTTGTTTTAGTTGTTTTTCTGTAGTTTGAGGTTTTGTCTCTCCCGAAATGTTTAAGTTCTATCCGTCAGTCTTTTGGTTCCGCTTGGTTTCCGGTTGTTCACCAACTTTATATCTAGATTTGGTCCGATGTTGTATCCGATTTTCGAACCGGTTTTGTATGCTCACAATTTCTTAGTAATAAAATCTTTAGATGACAAAAAAAAATATATATATATATATATATATATTTACAATTCTGAATTCTCTAAATAATTGCCATTTTTGTTATTAAAGGAAAAAGTAATGGGCAATATCGTCAATTCACAAAACAATCGGGGTCAATAACGGAAGATTAAACCAATCCGGTGACCTTATCCCCTTCGCCGGTCAGATCTAAACAAAATTCTCAGATCCAAAAAAAAAAAAAAACTTTCTCCGATCTCAAAAATTCTCTCCAATGGAAGAAGACGACGAGACTCAATCTCTACAATCTCCGGTTGATTCCTTTTCACCACCACCACCACAACCACAAACTCCTTCTTCTCCTCCACCGTCGAATTTACCTACAAATTCCGTTACGGTCGCTTCCGTAACACCGAAACCTAAATCGAACGCTTTAGCTTTAGTCGTTCATCGGAACGGTCGAACCAACGGTGGTGGCGGAGGAAGCAGCGGCGGTGGTGGCGGAAGAGACGATTGTTGGAGCGAAGAAGCTACAAAGGTATTAATCGAAGCTTGGGGAGATCGATTTTCAGAACCAGGTAAAGGAACTTTGAAACAACAACAATGGAAAGAAGTAGCTGAGATTGTGAACAATAGTGGTCAATGCAAGTATTCAAAAACTGATATACAGTGTAAGAATAGGATTGATACTGTTAAGAAGAAGTATAAGCAAGAGAAAGCTAAGATTGCTTCTGGTGATGGACCTAGTAAATGGGTTTTCTTCAAAAAGCTTGAGAGTTTGATTGGGAGTAACATTACAATGAAATCTTCTGAAAAAGCTCCAATGAGTGGTGGTGTTCTTGTGAATAGGAATATGTATAAACGTCAAGCTAAAGGAGGAGGAGGAACACCGATTCTTCAACAACGAAGCTCGGATTCGATGCGTTGGCATTTTCGGAAACGAAGTGCTTCGGAAACCGAGTCTGAGTCTGATCCTGAGCCTGAGCCTGAGGATTCAGCTGAGAGTTTGCCACCGTTGCAGCCGGTTCAACCGCTTTCGTTTCAGTTTCCGAAACGGTTTAAGGTTGATAAGAGTAGTGGTGGTGGTGGGAGTGGAGGAGTTGGGGAAGTGGCGAAGGCGATTTTCGGGTTTACGGAAGCTTATGAGAAGGCGGAAACCGCAAAGGTTAAGTTAATGGTTGAATTGGAGAAGGAAAGGATGAAGTTTGCTAAAGAGATGGAATTGCAGAGAATGCAGTTTTTGAAAACACAAATGGAGATAACTAAGAACAATCAAGAAGTTGAAGAGAGGAACAAGAGAGGAGAAAGAAGGGTCGTTGATGATGATGATGATGATGATAATGATGATGATGATCGCAATGTCAAGAATAATGGCGATGTAAGTAGCTAACAAAATTGAAAAAAAAAAAAAAATGGTTTCTTGTGATTTGCTATGATATAAGTTATTAGGATTTTGATGTTGTCTCTTGTTGTTGTGGGATGTGTAAATGCAGAAGTTATGACATGACTATGACTATGATCATCATCATGTTGTTGTTGTTTCTTATCTTAATCTCAAACATGGATAAATTAAAAAATTCTCGAATGTTTTCAAATGATCACTAGTATTTTGTAGTCTATTGATTTGTGCTAGTGTGTAAAATGTTTTGAAACTTCTTTATTCTTGTGATTAGAAAAAGATAGCATAATCCTAAATTCAATAGTTTTGTGATTCTAAGTTAAGACACAACTTAACAAAATATTGGTTAGCTATTTTGATTAGTCAGCATCATTATCCTTAAATTAAAAAACTCCTTAATTAAGCTAAAAGCTAATAATTAACCACACTAAAAATTTTCAATGCTTCTCTTTCTTTATCCATTAATCTCCTTTCTCTACCTCTATAAAACCAATTTCATTGTACAAGAAGAAAAATAATAGAGACAATAACTTTTTTTTAAAACACAAAATAATTTTTGAAAATATATAATATATTGTTATATATTTTTTTGTTTTTTGATCGGATGGGGTTCCTACACAAGTTGTGGGATGAAACGGTGGCCGGACCGACGCCGGAAAATGGTCTCGGAAAATTGAGAAAACAAGATTCATTATCCACCGTCCGATCTCCTCCTCTCTCCACCGATCAAGTCACTAGAAGCATAATTGTTACCAAGGGTCGTGTTCGTGGTCTACGTAAATTGAAGATGGACCCGGGTCGTGTTCCGGATTCTCCTACCGGATCATGTAGCAACCCGGGAACGCCTTTAACCCGTATTACATTTCTCCTCCTTCCTCTAAAAACTTCAATTAATCACATTAGTGAAATCATAATTGCATTAAAATATCTATGGCTGAATTCTACATTTTTGGATAACACAGTTGTATATATAGTCTTTTGAACATAATACTAAATTTAACGCGTGTTTCTTACATATATTATTCATATCATACGCTAAAAATTTGATTTCGATTTATCACCAAATTTTACCCTATTTTCTACTTACCATTTGACTATCTAGCAAACTAATTTATAATACACAATCGTTAAATAAGTTTAGTTTTTTTTATATATTGATTTGACGCATATTTTTAGCATAAATCATGTGTTTTTAATCCGATAAGACATTATTGTATTCTACATCGCTCTATTTATTTAAATCACATACAAGAAAAAAAATTATCGATTACGATTTATCACCACATTTATTTACCATTTTCAACTTTCAATTTGGCTATTAAGCAAATTGATCATATATTATAACCTTTGATTATTACAATCAAACCCTCACATTTTGGTTTAAATCACAATTTTATGCAGCTGGTACACCATGTGATAATTTGGGACCATTCACCGCCGATAAAATCCCTTCCTCCGGTGAATCTGATGCCTCAAGTTTCACAACTTATGAATGGTTATTACTTTATCTCTATCATTTGATTTCCTAATCAATTATCTTATGTATTTTAAACATACTCTAGCTTCCTTTTGTTTTGATGCAGGATTTTGCTAAATGCATTGGACCGTTGAACAAGAACGAGAAAGAGAGAGTGAAATCTATGGGGTTTTTGTGTAAATATAAATCAACCTTATGCATGTAATTATGTAAATATTTACTGTTATGGTCACTGTTAAACTATGTCTCTATAACCAAATTATGTTTTTATAACTATTTTCTTTTGAGAATTATATTTCTATAAATATTACCAATTTTTTTTTTGTCAACATTTTGGATTAATCTCAACTCAAGCGTTTACAAGCGTTCGGATCCGAAACGGATGAAACTGAAAGTACAACAAACATAACACTACAACAAAGGCAGGTTACAAACAAGATAGAGAAAAAGAAGATCCAAGACATGGTTGAATCAACTTTTGAGATAGATAGGGAGGCAAAATCCAAAACTTCCTTCGAAATTCTAGGGATTTCGTCCGAAGCTTCATACCAATCGCATCTAAACACCAAATTTGAACTAGTAAAATCCCCGTCCACGAGACTTCGACTTGTTGTAACTTGGCTAAAGGCAGACTTGGAGTTCGCATTCTTTAAACCCAAGACCATAAAATGGTCCATCATAGCTCGCTCGGCACAGGCCATAAGCGTAGAGCTTAAACAAACTCGCCTCATGAAAGAGGAGAGACTTCTCGGTTTAGAAACCGGAGCCCAATCACCTCTTATACAGAGGAAAGTAGGACGTGTGGGATTATTCACAGAAGAAGAATCAAACACACATGAATTAGTCAACCAGAGGCAATTCCTTTTCGCATAAAACCATGCTAAGCAAGTGAATCCAGCTCTAGATATGAGTCCTAAAACATATCTACAAGCTAATCCGCTTACTATTATGATTAAACTAAAGGCTTGAGGATTTAGAAAATCAGACCTGTGCCACTTTGTTAAGGTTACAGGGTTTTGTAAGAACCCAGAAAACTTGGGAAACCTCACATTGGAGGAGATGATGTTGCTCTTAGAAGCTTTTGGCGAACAATTATAAACATTAGGCGGGTTTTCTTCAACCTGATAGCCACTATCACTTGGACACTCCTTTCTCAGGAACTTCACCAGCGAAGCAGTGACTGGCGAGGTTGTGATGGAGGCACAGAGAAGGAGGAGCGTTCTCTCCAGGCTCGAATTGGAGGACAGATGGTTTAACGAGCCTTGTAACTTGAAAGGGGCGTCGAGAGGCTGATGCGGAGCTAGGATCTCAGGTTTACCGTCAGAGACAGAGGAATAAGCAGACCCGACTATAGCGGCTGAGGTTGTTAAGGCTCGTTGGGATCTTATGACATAAAGCCCACTGGGCCACAAGCCCAACAAAGAGACTTGGTGGACCAGACCCACTAACCACGAGTAAACAGCAAACTCAGAGCTTGCGGTTGTGAGAACCGTATAGTTCACGGCGGAGCTTGGTGGCTTGCCGGAGAGATCTTCGTGCTTCCAAGGCCAGCAACAAAGAGAGAGTAAAACCGTCACAAGGAGATCTCGGTATTGAGGCCGAGATACGGGATGGATTCTGAGGGAAGTTGAGAACGAGCTTGAACAGAGATACAAAGGGACCAGATCCATTGAACCGGAGCCTCCAACGGGGTCCGGAGGGTCAGGAGGTTCGGAGGGAGGATCCAAAATCAACAGATTTGGGCGAATACCACGAGGCGGCGGCTTTGGAGGAGGGGGGAGTAATGAAATGAATATTACCAATTGGTTTTACTTTTTAAGTAACAAGTACATAACTCAATGTGGCTTTTCTAACATATATGTAACAAACAAACTACTTATCAGTACATAACCACAATATTCCTACTCTAACAACATCAACATTTGCACCCAAACCAAATCTCTCTTATTTGATGTTAATTTTATTACTTGGCTTAGGATCAAAGTAAGACCCATAGGTTACACAAACTGAGCATACAAGCTTTAAGTAAAGGAGACACATACAGAACAAAGGTCTAGAAAAGTGATAAAATTAAGAAAGAAAGAAGTGAAAAAAAGTAGCATCACACCGAGCTGCGAGTTTATTACTGATAGTACATGAGCTGCTGATGCGACGCAGCTACATTCTGAAAACCGCCATCGTACATACCCGCACTAGCTCCAGCTACATTGACTCCAAGACCTGCTTGTCTTAGAGAATGTTGAGCCTGAGGATGATGCATCTTAGCTAGATTCATATGTCTCTCGTACGCTAAGAGGTCCATCGCAGACATACCCTGGACTGGAACCGGGACTGGTGGAGGAAGCGGATTTGAAGCTGTCCCTGATGGAGTTGGTTTGTTTCCCCATGAACACTGCATCAAAAAAAAAATACTGGTTAGGTAAAAAACCGGCTAAAACTGTAAATCATAACCGAAATTTAGTACCTTTATCGGTCTACTAAAGAGGAAAGGCTGAGAATTTCCCAATTGAATAGCGAGAGCGGCTTCTTCGTGAGTGTTATATCTCACGAAACCAAACCCTTTGTCTCGCTGGACACGGACTTCTTCGATGACTCCAGCGCCGAGTTGATGGAACATACGGTGTAAGTCAAGCTGACTTACCTCTGGAGCGAGGTTTCCTACGTAGACAGTTGTGTATTGAGGATTGTTTTCAGGAGCATCTTCGTTTGTGATCTCTCTACCGTCCTCTGCACAAATATTAAATCAGACGTTACAACGTTACGAAAATATAACATAATTTTTTGGGCGGGAATCGAAAGAAGAACCTGAAGAGGCGTTGTTTGTAAGTTCCACGACGCTTTTTCCATCAGAGCTAAGCTTATCCTCGCCAAAAGCAGCACCTTTTGTCGCCCAGTTGCATCTGATTTGTCTGCTACTTAACCATTTACCTGAGACAAGGTAAAAGCAAAACAGTTACGATACAAGTATCGAAAAAAGGAAACTTTTAAAGCTCTATAAGATTATTCTTACCGTTCATTTCATTAATGGCGGTTTGAGCATCCTGCAAATGACATTTGAACATTTTCAAAATCAAATATGAAATTACGAACAAGGCTAAAACGGTCACTCGTGATTAAAGGAAAACAAAACCTGCTGGTTGCGGAAGGAAACAAACCCGAAGCCTCTTGAGCGTCCCGTCTTCTGGTCCCACATCACTCTTGCATCCCTACAACAAAGAATAACAGATATTTGATCTCAGACTATGATGAAATGTCTGGAAACCAACTAGTCACTTAAAGCAGAAGCTGACCAAGCACGAGAACTTACGAGCAGCTGTTAAATGCAGAAAAGCTATCAAACAATGCTGCATCAGTGACCTCAGGACTGAGATCTCCAACAAAAATGTTGAAATGACCTGCAATTAGCGACACAGTCTCTCGTAAGAACAAGCTAACAAAATTACGATTTACGATAATTAATTCAGTCCCTAATGATCAGAACTTACTTGATGTATCTTCCCTTTGACCAGTAGCATACGCCCAATTAACTTTGATAGGTTGTCCAAATCTGTTAAAACTCAAATATTTAGAATCTACGAGAAACGTATGAATGATACTAAACAAGTCGAACATTAACTATCAATGTCAAATGCTTACAAATGCCTTCCGTTCAGCGACATTATAGCCATAGCAGCCGATCTTCGATCAAAATAGTGAACAAATCCATAAGACGACTGTAAAATGTAAAAACATGAACATTTTAACTCAATGAAATTAATATAACTAAAAAAAAAAAGCGAGTTTTCGGAAAACTCTACCTTATCTTTTCTGATGAGTTTACAGCTTTCAATAGGACCAGTACTAACAAAAATCTCTTGAAGAAGAATTTCAGTAACTTGTGTATGAATGTTACCAACATACCTACAATATCAAAGAACCAATAAACATGTCAAAAACTCTAATCACCTCAAAACTCTAAAATGTTTGGAATTATTCAATTAAGAAACACTCACACACTACGACAAGTACTTGGATCAAAACCAGGAGGAAGATTTCCACTTGGTAATGGCTCCATCTACAACACAAATGCAAAATCATAATCAAACATTGTAGAGTTAATTACAGAACAAAATACCCAAAAATCACTACTTTTCCTAATCACAAAACAAACATAGCAGAGGTAATTACAGAACAAACTACCAAAGAACACTACTTTCCTAATCATAAACAAACATAGCAGAGGTAATTACAGAACAAACTACTAAAGATCACTACTTTCCTAATCATAAACAAACATTGTAGAGGTGATTACAGAACAAACTACCAAAGATCACTACTTTCCTAATCATAAACAAACATTGTAGAGGTAATTACAGAACAAACTACTAAAGATCACTACTTTATCATAAACAAACATTGTAGAGGTAATTACAGAACAAACTACCAAAGAACACTACTTTCCTAATCATAAACAAACATTGTAGAGGTGATTACAGAACAAACTACCAAAGATCACTATGTTTCTAATTGAAACACGAAACCCTAATCCCAAAATCAAAAAAAAGATAAAAACTTTACAAAAAAAGACGAGCTTAAGAATACAGAGATTAAGTACCCATGACTCAAAATTTCATAACCAAGCCCTAGTTTTTTTCGAATTAGAAACAAACCCAAAACCAAATTCGGACAATTAGAGACAAAAAAACCTGAGGAGGAGGAGGAGGCATAACAGCAGGATGATAAAGAGAGTGATGTTGCTGCATCATAGCTTGTTGAATCATAACTTGTTGTTGTTGCTGCTTAAGCCTTGGATTCTGCATTTTTTTTTTCTCTCTCTCGCTTTGATAGATAAAATATCTGTTTGTTTTCCCGAGAAAATAAAACTTTAGGGTTCTCTTCTCTCAAAATCAAAGTAGAGAAGAAGAAGAAACCAAAAAAAAAAAAAAAAAATAAGAGAGGAAAGAGAAAACAAAAATTGCACGCTCTGTGTATAAGGAGTAAAGAGAGGCCGTACGAAACAAGTGACCAATACATAGGAACAGGAGTTAAAGACGATTTCTCTTTAAGACATAGTCATTTTTTCCTAATCTCACCGACTTGTCATATTAGTTTCCGTGAACGACCAATCATTGATTTTTCTTCCAGTTTATAGGCCCAAATTGGCTCATTAGTTGAATATCATTACGGCCCGGCCCAGTCTAAACACCAACTTACCAAAATAACTGAAATTAATTCATCTAATTTTAATTAGTGTTTAGGTTTTGGACTTTTTTTTTTCTGAAGTACACTTTTAAAGGTTAAAACCCACACTATTTCTTGACAAAAAAAAAACCCACACTATTTTTCTTTAAATAACCTAAATTGAGAAAGTTATTTAATAGAGAAATTTTCTAAAATACCACAAAAAAAAGTTTTTTTTCCAAAATTACCACCAATTTTCAAAAGTTCCATAAATACCACCAAAAGTTCCAAAAATACCATTAATTTTCAAAAGTTTTAAAAATACCACAACCTCAAAAATTAATTTTCAAGTGATTAGAATTTAAATTTTTGGTTTTGGGTTAACTATTGTACAATTAAGGTATAGTTTTAGGGGTAGGGTTTAGGGTTTTAGTTTTGAATATTTAAAGTTAATTTTAATTTTGTGTTATTTTTAGAACTTTTGGAAAAAGTGGTATTTTTGGAACTTTTGAAAATTAGTGGTATTTTTGGAACAAAAACTTTTTTTGGTGGTATTTTTGAGAATTGCCCTATTTAATATTAAGAGTAACATAGATAATTGGTAATTGTTGTGTTAATCCGTAATGAATTTTAATTAAAAACTCCATGAGTGATTACTCAAAATAATCCATTGTTCGTTTACTCCAGGAGTATTATTAAATGTTCTATACTCTTGCATAATCCATTGTTCGTTTATCCTTTTATGTTTGTTCTCTATTACTATGTCGGCAGGTTACTTTAACGTTACTATAAAGAACCAATCTACTAATTTAGATTCTTATCTCAATAAGATTAATACATTAATCATATTTATCCAAAGACAAAAGCTAGTGACAGTAATGATATGACAGTAATGATATCACTTGAAAAAAAAAAAAAAAAACTCCATTATTAAAGAGAATAAAAACTCGCCGGAAGTTTAACGTCGCCGGCGATAATTCCGATGTTATTATTATTAAACAAACCAAACCAAAAAAAAAACACAACCCACGAGCTTCCCGTTGAATAACTCTTTTGACTCTTTTCCCAAAATCCAAAACTTTTGCCTAATTTTCTTCATTAAAATAATCTCAAATCTTGGATTTTTCTTTTTCATTTTCATTTTCATTTTCATTACAATCTCCTTCAAAGTTTCAGTTTTTCTTTCTGGGTTTGATTCAATTTCCGATTTTGAATCATGGAAACACCGGAGAATCCTACCACTGCCGGCGATGATGATAATTCCGACGTGTCACCGTTAGAGACGGCGGAGAAGATAATACTCCGGTGGGATTCGGATTCAGAGAAGAATTTGATTTTCCAAAGCGATCGTGAAGAAGTGAATCAATACTTAAAAGCCATCGATGAAATCACAAAACACGTCTCCACTACTTCAATCTCCGACAGTAGTAGTAACTCAACGACGACGATACAAATCGCCATGGCTAGACTTGAAGATGAGTTTCGTAACATTCTTCTTTCACAACAAACTTCAAATTTCGAATCTGATTCACTTCTCTTAGATTCATCATCTTCTTCATTCGCTTCTTCTTCGCTTGAAGAAGACAGTGTTGGTGGTGTTCATGGTAATGAAGAAGATGAACAAGATCTGGTTTTACCAATCGGGTCGATCGGGTCGGGTTCGGGTTCGGATTCGGGTTCGAGTCGATTATCGAATAGTAGAAGAAGAAGTAGTTCGAAATCGACTACGAGTATACGAGAGATCGATTTGATTTCATTAGAAGCTGTTTCTGATTTAAAGTCGATTGCTTTAAGGATGATCGTAGCTGGATTTAGTCGTGAATGTGTTCAAGTATACGGAAATGTACGAAAATCCGCCATTGAAGCCATTTTTAAGCAATTAGGGATTGTGAAATTAGGTATTGGTGATGTACAAAGACTAGATTGGGAAGTTATCGAAGTGAAAATCCGTAAATGGATCCGTGCGGCTAAAGTTTGCGTTAGGGTCGTTTTCGCTAGCGAAAAACGGCTTTACGAGCAGATATTTGGCGAAGAAGACGTAGAAAACGGTTTCATGGAGATTGTGAAATGTTCTGTTTTGGAACTTTTTACATTTCCTGAAGCTATAAGTATAAGTAGAAGATCACCTGAGAAACTATTCAAGATTCTTGATTTACACGATGCGTTAACGGATTTGTTACCGGATATGGAAGAGATCTTTGACGAAACGGTTCTTGTTCAAGCGACGGAGATACAATCGAGGTTAGGTGACGCGGTTAGAGGTATATTAGTCGAGTTTGAGAATGCGGTTTTTCGTGAGCCTTCGGTTGTACCTGTACCTGGAGGTACTATACATCCATTAACAAGGTATGTGATGAATTACCTAAACTTGATATCAGATTATAAAGAAACTTTGGTTGATCTCATTATGACGAAGCCGTGTCCCGGTTTGAAATGTACTAATGATCCGAATAAACCCGATATGGATCTCACCGAGCTACAAGGAATGTCTCCGTTAGCTTTACATTTGATATGGACTATGGTTATGTTACGGTTTAATCTAGAGGAGAAGTCATTGCATTACAAAGACGAAGCTTTATCGCATATTTTCATTATGAATAATATTCATTACATTGTTCAAAAGGTTAAAAGCTCGCCCGAGTTAAGAGAGATTATCGGTGATTTGTATTTGAGAGTGCTTACGGGTATTTTCAGACAAGCTGCGACGAAATATCAGAGAGCTACTTGGGTTAGAGTGTTGAGTAGTTTGAGAGATGAAGGATTACATGTGAGTGGTAGCTTTTCTTCGGGTGTATCGAAAAGTGCGTTAAAAGAGAGGTTTAAAGCGTTTAATACAATGTTTGAAGAGGTTCATAGGATTCAATCGACTTGGTCGGTTCCCGATATTCAGCTTAGAGAAGAACTTAGGATAGCTTTATCGGAACATTTGATCCCGGCTTATAGATCGTTTATCGGACGGTTTAGGGGACATATAGAAAGCGGAAGACATCCCGAGAACTACTTGAAATACTCTGTTGACGATCTTGAAACCGCGGTGTTGGATTTCTTTGAAGGATATACTACAGCTCCACATTTGAGAAGACGGTCTCAGTGAAAAGACGAAGAAGATTGGAAAAAACAAACCCGAAAATCGTTCTTTTCTGTTCCGGTGTGTGTCTGTCTACATTAGAATTAGCCATAATATCATTCTTTGAATTCTTTACTTTTTCATGTGGCAGTGTTTCATATTGTTTCTCTAGTTTCTGGTGAATGATCTTCTTCACTTGTTGTAAGCATATTTGTTGTGTGTGTGTGTTGTTTGTTTGTTTGTTAGTTTCCAATACTCCCATTTGTTGATAACATGTTTGATTTTGTGTTTGTAACTTTTGTGTATGATTTTCTTCTTAACCATGCATTTTGATTTCTTCTTTGAGCTAATAATCACAATTCTTCTTTGAGAATTCAAAAATTCTTTAACCAAATCTAGAATTACTGGAATTTTTACAATAGTAAAAAATAATACTTTTAGATAATTTTAAAATAATAGAATGGTGTTTTAGATAATTTTAAAATTTGTAGCCATGCTTAAATACAAGAGTTAAAAGACACATCTATATATATATATGACGGAACGAGTTTTTTTCTTGAAAGATCGTAACCGTTGAAAAATGCATCAAAAAGATTACACTTTTGAAAAGACCATAGAGCGGATTTTTAACTAAAAGCCACTTCCTAAGAATGACTATAAAACGATTATCCTATTCCCAACTCTAAACGAGATAATCTTAATAAAAAAACACAACTTTTGAAAATAACTAATAAATGACATTTTAGCGAAAAATCACTAACCCTAAAACGGATGTCATATTCGCAACTATTGACGAGACATACATAATGATAAGACGCAACTTTTAAAAACAACTACGAAACAGTTTTTCAACGACAAATCGCAACTCAAATGAAAAGATACAAACCCTTAGAAACAACCACTATATATAAACCGAAAAAAATTAACAAAAAAAAATATATATATTCATTTGGGTTTACTATTATAGATAGATATATAGAGTCCAATTTTAACATAAAACGAAGCCCATTAGTCCAACGTATAAGGATTGAGCTACATGTCCGAATCTTAACCTTAAAATGTTTTTATTATCTTCTCCAAAGCTCCAGTTCCTCCAAATCTCCTATGAGTATCGAGGAAGAACGCAGAAGAACATTATTCGCCCGTAAGATATCTCTATCTCTTGGTAGAAAATTCTGGATTCTGAATCTCACCGATCGGGTCAATGTATTCATTCTGATAAATCTATGCATCACAGGTACAGGGACATATGTCTTATGGGACATGGTGGATTTCCCCGTCGACGAGGATAAGATTAATTCGTTTTATCGTAATCTGAAATCATCTCTCGGTGATCAGGGCTACTACGGTCAAATCTTTATGAAAGGTTATGGTGAAAAAGAAAACCCTCCTGCATTGGAGGTGTATTTCACCTTCCGACAAAATCGTAGTCGACTAGATGAATTCTTTAAACACTAGTACTACTTTACTATGTTTTACTACTTATATGTAATCTAACAATTCTCTGTTTGTAAATTTTTTTACAGGCACTAGATTTGCGAGACATAATAGAATATTAGTGGACATGATTGAATTAACCCGTAGGCATCCTCAGGCAAATCTCATGTTGATCATGAAAGGCATGGAAGAAAAAGACATTGAGTTTGTCAACATTATTAAGAAGGTGGATAAAATAAATTACAACCTTCTCTTAGTAACGGGTGATAGAGATGAAGACATACTCGCATACTCGGGTATACTGTATCGTTTCACCGTATGGCGGTGGACAAGGGTGTTAGATGGAGGATGGCCTACACTACGCCCTACCTCTAGGGAAGAGGATGATGACTCGGATTTTAGTGATGATGAAGAGGAGGATGATTGTGATTCTAGTGATGACGAACCTCAAAAAATAATTGATGCGGTCGAGGATGGCCTATCTATCACTAGCAGCAAAGAGGATGAAGAGTATGGAGAGGATGATTCTGATACTAGCCAGAAGATACTTGGTGATGTCTATTCTAAAATGTTACTTTGAATTTGGTTTATGTTTCTTCTCTTCCAACTTTGTTCATTTGCAGTTGGATTACTCTTATATTTCCCTTGTGTAACTTTTCTTGTATTGCTATTATTTTACTTGTGCAACTTTTTATGCCTTGGGTTGTTGGACATGAACAAGTGGTAATTTTACACCCATAAGGTTTGATGTTAATTTATTGCATTCTTAATGAAGAGTCTACAAGTGTTTTCATAACAAGAGAACAAATGAACATTACAACATATATTTAGACCACTGCAACAAATTTTATAACTAAATTGATTACCAACCCGATAATGAGTTGGGTATGTGATATGGGGCAGAATCGAGAGCACGAGAGATCCGACGGCTGAAAAGAAACTAGTTTATTGGACAAGACCTAAATAAACCTTTGATAAGAGTCGTCTCCCCCCATCCGCAGATCTAACCCTAAATAGATTTTTTCTTTTTCTTTTCTTCCCAATTCTCCAGTTTTCGGCAACATGGAAACAATGGTCTACACTAGAGGCATGAATAAGGAGGAAATTCGTGTAAATTTCGCTAGTAAGATATCTCTGTCTCTTGCTCGAAATTATATATTTATGTTTGGAGTATAGATTTCATCTGAATCGTATTTATCTAACCAAATCGTAATTGTTAGATGCTGAAACAGGCGTCTACTGGGACGTGGAGGATTTACCAGCCACCGATATTGTTTCGTTTAATCAGAAAATCAGATTAGCTCTGGCTAGTGCTGGTTATCATGGCAAAGTGTCAATCATGGCTTATGGTGGTAAAGAGCGACAAGATGAATCCTATAGGATTGCCGGAATCACCTTTGTGACAAGAAGTTAAAAACCTTTCCTTTACTTTTTACTCTTTTAATTTTTTTTTTTTTTAATTACTCTTATGACCTATTTTTAGTTAATTTAGATGTTTCTAATCTTTGATTTCTTGCATTTACAGGCTCTAAACGTCGTAGAATGCATAAGATGTTAGTGGACATGCATTTTTGGTCTGCGGAAAATCTTACTAGTGCACTAACAAACGTGATGGTAATCGCAAAAAACATCATGCCGGATGACGATATTTACGATTCTGGTTTCGAGTTTTATCTTGCAATGATGAATATAAGATGCTACAATGTTCTCTTAGCAGTGCCTGATGACTTCCAACTAGAAAAGATGCCATATCAGGTGAACTACACAGTATGGCGTTGGAGTAACCTATGTTGTGGAAGGAATCCTCTAGACCATAGCCTAGTATTTCGACCATATCCACCACCACCGCAACGACCACTTATCTCAATGAATGAGTGAGTGAGTGAGTGAGTGAGTTCTCACCACCATATTGTCTAGTCATGTCTCTGTGTGGAAAAAAAATGTTTTATCTATCTCATCATCATCATCACCATCAAAAGAGCCTCCCTTGGTTTGTCCTATGTGACATAACGTTTCTATTTCTTCTCTTCAACTCTTTTGTGTATTGGTTTCATCTTAGATTATGGTAATGTATCCGTCAAGGTTGTTTAATAAAATTCTAGATGGTAAAAGAAAAAGATTGCTAAAAGAAGCATTTTTGTACAATTTTACATCACAGAATGGAATCATCATGGTTTTTTCTGGATAATTTTTTATTTAAAAATAATCTATCAATTTATGACCCTTTTGTTTTGGCCAAAAGATACAAGTTTGCTTGTTACATATCAAATTATAGCGTAACCCTTCGTTTGCTTCTATTCCCAACACACATAACTTTAGTTTTCAAACAAATTGAAAATAATGAAAAATCATAAACTATGATTAATAATGGTAATATTCGACGAACCTTCTTTAGTCATTATCTTCTCCAAGGCAAGCGATTTTTATGTATGTTGGGACAAATTATAAATTTTACTTATTCAAATCCGAGGTTACTTGCACGCTTTAACTTATCATATTCGTGTCTATTACCCATTTGTTCATCTTCGTGGCCTGCCTCCATCTCCCGTATCCATAAGCTTATGTTTTACCGTTTAAAACATTGGTTTTAGCTAATCAAAGATACAAAATATTGCTTAGCTGGTGCTGACTGTCTTAAACTGAAATGGCAGTGATTAATTGGTTTAAACTTATGCTGACGTGAAAAATTAACGAACAAATCAAATATTTTTCTTATTTTCTTTCCTTTCTTTAACCGATTTAACGTTTTATTATCATGTGAAGAATATTTTCAAGAATCTTTCAAAAATTCTTTCTTTAAATACCGACGATTTAATTTGATCTCTCTCTATCTCTATCTCTATCTCTCAAAACACCTGCAAATCAAAAGTTGAATCCAAAACCAAACCAAAACAAAAATATTTAGCTCAAATGAAATATTTTTCTTGCTCTATTTGAATTTCTTTTCCAAAAATTTTCTCACTTTTCCATTCATTTTCTTTATAAACTGATTCTAATCTCAAAGCTCTTTTACGGCGAAGCATAAAAGAGTGGGAGAAAGAGAGATAAAACAAAAAAAACATTTACATACATATCTATTACCAGAGTGCAACTCTGTTTTTTATGTGTGAACTCTGTTTTAGTTTGGTCTCTGTTTTTCCAAAAACGTTAAATTTGATGTTTTTTTTTTAATTACAAAGACATGTCTGCGAATTCTACGGCGGCGAAGTCGTCGGAGACGGAATTCACGAGATGCGAATGTTGCGATATGACGGAACAATACACGGCGGAGTATATACAGAGTATTCGAAATCTCTACGCCGGAAAATTTATCTGTGGCCTTTGTTCCGAGGCGGTGAAGTACGAGATTTTCCAGCGACGAATCGGAGTCGAAGAAGCTTTAGCGATTCACATGAGGTTTCACGGCGAGTTTGTTGTTTCTTCTTCGTCTCCGACGGTTGATTTCATATCGGCGATGGGAGAGATGTTTAGGAGAAGATTTGTGATTAATGTGCTGAGAGTGACGTCAGCAGCGCCGGAGCTACTTCCGGCGAGAATTACGAAGGTGGACGGTGGGAGGATTTGTGCTGCGGCGGTAATTGGTGGTTGTTTGCCTGCTTTGTCCGGAGGTGTGTAGATCGGAATATTCGATTTTCCGGTGAAGAGAAAGTGTGCGTCGTCAGTGTGAATGCAACGATTGTATATTTTAGTGAAAAATCGAAATGAGGTAAAAACTCAGCGGTAAATATTTAGTAAATGTAAAAAAAAAAATCGGTAAAGAAATGTAAAACTAACTGTTTATATGAAAATGTCAAATGTTGAAATGAGTGTTTGATTAATGGAAGTTTTGGTGTGTATTTGAAGGCTCTATTTTTTATTTTGTCAAACTTTATTTTATAAATTAATCTAGAAATGGAGAAAATAGATATCAGGGAATGATTTTGATTTGTTGGTGGTTAGATGCAAGGTGATTGATTTGACATATAATAGCAGATTTCAAAAAATGCCATAAGCGTGAAAAACTACGACCTGATCAAAAGAATATCTTGACCTTAAATGAACGAATGGAGCAAATTCACTCAACTTTCTCTAACGAGACCAAACAGAGTTGGAATTTAAAACTACCAAGACATGTACCAGATACATTTTCACACTTGATGGGGTATTCAATAGCATACAGAGACAAGTAAGAAACTTGAAACTCACGTTAACGAGATCATTATCCAAATTATACCAAACTCCATTGATTTTTCCTCAAAGTTAGATCATACGTAGCAAACATGATCATAAGTTTTAAAAATCCGATTTGTGTTGTGGAGCTGTAAAACAAATTAAAGAGCAGATTGATTTTATTTTATGCCCCCAAAGGTGCAAAAGCATTTTTCTCAACCTGAATTGAATATTTTGATTGAAACAGGAGAGCGGCAACGGTAGGAGCTTCTTCACCTTTAGAGATTCAAACAACACTTCCACACCCATCGAAGTGGGAGTAGAGAAAGCTACAGAAAAAGAAAGAAAGAAAACATGCACACTCCCTGCGCAGGCATTACCCTGTTCAGGTTCAAAGGGACTTTCTCAGCCTGGTCCCGGATAGCCCGCTCTTTCTTTTTAGCGGGCTAACCCTGGTTTCAAGCACCCCTGGTGCTTTTTCACGTCAAAATCACACTCAGAAGTAATTAAAAACATCAACTTAGCTTGTTCTTTATTACTGACTCCAACTCGACAGGAACATACAGTAACATAGTTCTAACGATTATTAAAAGACATAGAGAGACTACATAGCTTACCGACAGTTTGTACGCCTTTATCATGTAAACACGCACCAAGACTTGAGTAAGCGATGTCTTGTTTCATCCCTGAGAAACCATATGTACTAAGCTTATTCACCTGAATACTTGTAAAATAGCAAGCAGTAACTAATATGTTTGTTAAGTGAGAAATGACTGACCTTTTTTTTATTTGAGAGCAGACTTGACATAGCTCTCTGGCAAATAGATTTCTCCGCCCACTTCACCGTGCTGTTCGCCGCTAATGGTTTTCTTTGCAATGTTGAACTCTTCACTCATAGCATCCATTCCTTGTCTGATGGCTTCTTCAGCACTGCCGTAACCATTCTCCTCTGCGTACTTACGGATGTCTTCTGTTATCTTCATAGAGCAGAATTTTGGTCCACACATGGAGCAAAAGTGGGCAACCTTGGCTCCATCGGCTGGAAGAGTTTCATCATGGAAAGACATAGCAGTCATTGGGTCCAACGACAGAGCAAACTGGTCCATCCATCTGAACTCAAACCGGGCTTTGCTCAGCGCATCATCCCATGCCTGGGCATGTGGATGCTGTTTAGCTAGATCAGCTGCATGAGCAGCGATCTTGTATGCTATAACCCCAGCCTTCACATCGTCCCTGTTTGGTAGCCCGAGGTGTTCTTTCGGAGTTACATAGCAAAGAAGAGCTGTCCCCAAGGCTCCAATATTGGCAGCACCAATGGCAGAGGTGATGTGATCATATCCAGGGGCGATATCAGTAGTCAAAGGACCAAGAGTGTAGAACGGTGCCTCGTTACACCATTCCAACTGCTTCTGCATATTCTCTGGAATCTTGTGCATTGGAACATGTCCTGGTCCTTCATTCATCACCTGAAAAAAAGTCAAACCAGTATTGAGAATATGTATGCAAAATACAATCTGGAGAAATGAATATAAGTTTAAGTAGTTGTAGTAGTGTATACCTGCACATCTTTTTCCCATGCTCGGCGAGTTAGTTCACCTTGAGTAAGGAGCTCTGCGAACTGAGCAGTGTCATTAGCATCATATATCGAGCCCGGTCTCAGACCATCCCCAATGGAAAGAGCCACATCATACTGGTTACAGATGTCTAGAATGTCATCCCAGTGCTCGTAAGCAAAGTTCTCCTTGTGGTAAGCTAAGCACCATTTAGCATGAATGGATCCTCCACGCGAAACAATCCCGGTCATACGCTTGGCAGTTAAGGGAATGTAACGCAGCAAAACTCCAGCATGGATTGTGAAATAGTCTACACCTTGCTCAGCTTGTTCAATCAGAGTCTCTTTGAAGACTTCCCAACTAAGATTCTCAGCAATTCCATCCACTTTCTCAAGTGCTTGATAAATGGGAACGGTACCGACAGGAACAGCTGAATTCCGTAAGATCCACTCACGTGTCTCGTGGATGTGACGACCAGTTGAGAGATCCATGATTGTATCAGCTCCCCACATTGTTGCCCACTGAACCTTGTAGACTTCCTCTTCAATAGAGCTCGCAACAGCCGAGTTTCCGATATTCGCATTGACCTTGACCAAGAACTTTCTCCCAACAATCATCGGTTCCAACTCTAGATGCTTCTTGTTGGAAGGGATAATCGCCCGTCCTCGTGCAACTTCTGATCTTACAAACTCAGGGTCTAGTTTCTCCCTCGTAGCACAGTATAGCATTTCCTCAGTTATGATCCCTTGCTTAGCATAGTACATTTGAGTGTATCTCGGTGTTCCTAACTTCTCCCGACGATCAATCCACTCCTTCCTTAGCTTAGCAAGCCCTGTTTGGAATGTTTCATTTGTTATTATTAATAGTCACACAGAAATCCAAAAGAGAGGTTGAATGCGTAAAACACATACCATTGTGTGGGTTAACATTCTGAGGACCACTAGTGTCGTAATTATCAAAAGCGGGCTCACCACGAGACAAATGAACACGTCTAAAGGGAACTTTAAGCACATGATCAGATTCTTCATGAACAACTTCCCTGAAAAACAATCAAAACCAAATCAGTGATTTCACAACAAGAAAAGAAAAACTATTGGAAATGTAAAATGAGTGTAGGAATTTACTTGTGTTCTTTAGTGCTCTTAGGAAAACATTCTTCAAAAGATGGGATTGGTTGAAAATCAGGAGAAGAAGGATCAACAGTGTGCTTTCTCTGCTTAGCTCTCTCTGAATTAGTCGTGTTCGACGGTGGATCAAACGTCAAAGTGGCTCGTGTGCTTGTTGTTGTTTCCTTCTTGAATCGAGCTTGTACAACCACATCGAATCCAGGTAACAAGGATGAGTTTGGAAGTTTCCGCCACGCAGATTGATTCTTGTTGTTGCATACCACCGACATCAAGGTACTGTGTACTGAAGCCATAGCTGAGATATACATACAACGAATACGAATCAATCACATTGTTGTTTCCGATACGAATATACGATCAATGGATTAACAACAACAACAACAACAACAAAGAGCCGATTATTGCAACTACCGCACAATCTAAGGAAGAAAACAAACAACAAAATCTCATGCACGTAATCTCAAGAACAAATCGGAAATTCGCCAGAGAAAATCAATCGAAACGAATCAATCACTGTTTCCGATACGAGCAATGGATTAACAACAACAAAGAGCCGATTACTGCGACTACCGCACAATCTCATGCACATAATCTCAAGAACAAATCGGAATTTAGCCGGAGAAAATGACGACGAGTATGAATCAATCACTGTTTCCGATACGATCAATGGATTAACAACAACAAAGAGCCGATTATTGAAACTACCACACAATCTAAGGGAAAAAACAACAACCAAATCTCGAGAACAGATCGGAATTTCGCCGGAGAAAAATCAACGAAACTCATCAAAAAACAAGAACAAATCGGAATTTCGCCGGAGAAAAAATCGATCAAAAACTGTTGGAAGTTGCATGCAACAGAGGAATCGTACATGGAAGAGGAATCGAACCTGGAAGAGGAAGATTCTGGATCTGATCTCGTAGAGGGAACGAAGAAGAAGATGGTTGGATCGTTTGAAACTCAGTGAAGCACACTGAGTCACGCGGAGTGTGATGATAGAAGAAAGAAAGAAACGGTCCTTAAAGCGAAGGCTTGCTGACGTGTCCCCCCTTCCCAGATATTTTTAGTAGTACTATATGATAAGATACGTGAGGAGCTAGATGAACGAGTTAATTACATTTTTACTATTGCAGTTTCGTTTTGGTGTTGTTAAAATTTTGGTCGTTTTAACCCCAAATATAAATTCATGAAAACATAACTCAATGGTGTGTGCAATGAGTTGAAATCGCTACTTCATGACTTTCGTTGTCTTAGTACGATTTTCACATCTATTTTTCTGCTTTTATCTCTTGTTTGGCAAATGTTTTAGCCAATGCATTAGTTATATATGGTCTTGTATTGATGAACACTTCCTCCATCGTTGGAGTTTGAGATTTATAAGATCTTTCGGTTGGGTAAAAAAAAAGAAAACATAACTCAAAAGGAATCAAATATCTATTGTGAAATGTTGGCAAATATATGACAAGTGAAAAACCATACAAATTTATTTCTCAAATATATGTTGTTCACTCACTCTAGAAAGCGACATTGATATTTTGTTTTTGGCCATATATAATGCATACGAATATTATTGACACATACTATTTCAATTTTATTGGGGACGTATATGACAAATATTATCGGTTTACTTTGTGATTTTGATAGGAATTATAAGAGTCTAGAAAGATCGAAAACATACTTATAGAACCTGATTTTATCCTAATTATTGTTGTCATTATTTGCTTACATATGTATTTCTTGATTAAGTGGAATCTTACAATATTGCATGTGCCGAATAGATCAATCATAAGATTAATTATTCGTACAATCAGATTAGGATTTAGTGGGACCTATTTTCTAATCTAGTCTCGTCTTCACTAATCATTAATCGTTAATCGATATTTATAAATTAGAGGAAAATAATAGGTTCCACTAATTTTTTTAAATAACATTGATAACAAATATAGCCGACTACCACGAAAAGAGAATTGTATCACCATAACGAATCATTCTTCGTAAGATGCGGTATACATTTATTCAAAATGATGATTTCCTTGTATATACGTATTCATATTGTCAAATACTTGATGTTTTGATATTTTGATTATAGTTGACAAGAAAATAATAGTATTGTTTATTACTTTGATGTTGCTCTTGTGTTTCTTAAACCATCTGGCCTTTTGGGGATTTTTTAAGGTTGGAGATAACATTTTCAAACGCACATTGACTACTTGCATCAATTATACTCGTCTTTAACAAATGTATTCATCCGCTACTTGATCATCTTCTTCTCTCTTCGTCGTCGTCATTTTTGGTGGTCCTCCAAAACAACAACAAAGAAAAAATTGAGACTAAACCAACTAAACTATACTTAGTGAGACTAAATAATTAATTTACTAAATACTTACTGGAGAATGGCTTGGCATTGTATGGAGATAGTTGTGTCCATTCCTTCTCAAAACCAATCCAAACTCTAATCTTATTCTAATCCACAGACAAATGTGGAAATCATGTACGAAACACAAAAATCTAATTATGTAAAACGTCTCTTTTCAAACTCATATAATAGCCTTCAGTGGCCGAAAGTGCGAGATGTGGTTTCTCAGGTTTCCCGGTATACACCAACATTACCGTAACGTTTCTCCTCCTTAGTTTCCTCATTGCACTTCCAAGGTCTCGATCGCGAGAATCACCAACACATTGCACGGTCGTTGCGGAGTATGACCGACCCGAGTTGGAATAACGCTCATCTCTTCTGAGATCTTATCACAAGCTCGGTCAGAGGTTCTTCCGTACGTGATTCTGGGACCGCGTGTAATCTCTAAACCGCAACGACACACTGTGTGTTTGCTCGGCAACTCTCGTAGAGTGTAGGCATCTCTTCTAGTAAGACTCAAAATTTTTAAGCTTCGGGAGAATATGGAAACTACCTGCTCCGTAGATGTGCAAAATTCTATATGAATTATAGCTGGTGACCAAACGAATAGCCTTTTGCAGTTCGTATTTGAATTTCTTCATATCAAAGTTTTTTGGGAAGTCTTCCCAACTATTCTCAAAGTCGAAAGAACATAGATTCTATACCGACGGTCTTCGCGCGGATTTCGTACAAACTCTATTCCTCAAATTTTTCCACGCCAATAGTGGTAATCATCTAACTTCTTGACTTTATGTTTATTTGCTTTTCTAAATTGTTGAGTTTGAATGTTTTTCCTGAAACATTAATATCAAAACAACCAAGTGACGAACTGATTGTGAAATCTATCGAACAATAGGAATGACACTATTCATTTCCCACAAACATTAAGTTGATCTTTTGAGACATCGATTTCTATGAATGTTTTCCAAATATCAATATTTTAGATTGGAGCATCATTCTCGTGTTACATTAAAAAAATCGGCTTAAAAAAATTAAGCAAAATTGTAAACGTATAAATATTGTTGGCTTCGCCATTCTCAGGATAATAGTTTTGTTTTTATTGGACGGCTCTGAGAAACAAGAAAAATAACAGCCAAAGAATTATATAAATTTACAAATTATAGACCATTTGATAATTTCTAAAATTCTCCAACTTATAGAAGAATGGTTTTGCTTTTTCTTGGTGTTGATTTAAGGTAAATTAGTTGGTTGGATTTTGCATGCATGCTTATTATATCGCGAGCATATATGATTCATCTTCTATGAAAATTTTCACTTTAGAGCATTCATGTTTGCAAATAAGTGAATAACTATGCCTTATTGTCCATTTACCGTCTAAAATGTCACATGTAAAGATTATTGGAATGAAAAACGAGAATAGCTTCAACCGAATTACACGCATTATTAGTCCAACTAATCGTTATCTTAAGAGTCACGACTAAACTTTAGTTTAACAATCAAGTTTAACTTTATTTTATTATTACTAATATTAAAGATGGTCCAACCCATACAACAAACATCGAACCAAATACAACCCGTCACGGTAAATCTCTGAAATTATTAACCGAAGTTAATTCCCTGTGCTAGAGGCAACTCATTTCCATAGTTGATTGTACTGTCAAAAAAAAACAAACCGGTTCAATAACCAAAACCTTAAACCGGAAATTTTGCTAAAAATGAGAAGAAACTCTAGATTGGTTTTCTTACCAAGTGGAACGACGCATATACTGTTTCCATGAGTCACTTCCGGCTTCACGACCACCACCAGTCGCCTTTTCGCCACCAAAAGCTCCTCCGATCTCAGCTCCATTTGTCGGTATGTTCACATTCACAATCCCACAATCACTTCCCATTGGTCTAGTAGTAAAAAACACCACAGTGAAAATTTCAGTAAACTAAACCGGATAAAATAAGAGAAACTCGGTTTTTTTGGTAGCCCTTACCCGATCCATTTGAAGATGTTTTCGGGTTTACGTGTGAATATCGAGCTGCTTAGACCTTGAGGAACCGAGTTGTTTATCGCAACAGCTTCTTCAAACGACTGTCCAGAAGAAAATCGTTTTTAAAAAAACTTGTATTCCGAAGAAAATTTGATGTTTTTTGGGAGAAATTTTTACCTTAAACTTTAGAACGTATAGAACCGGAGCAAATAGCTCTTCTTTAACAACACTAGCATCCGCTGATATCTCGATTATGGTAGGCTCCACAAAGTTACCTTCACCTTCGATTGCTTTACCTCCCGTTATTATTTTACCGCCCTGCAAATGCAAACTCTTTTAACGGTTCTTGAATACGCAAGAAAAGCATAGAAAAAGTGAGCTACTTACTTGGGATTTGATAACTTCGATTCCTTTCTCAAAGTTCTTCTTCGATACAGAAGTATGTAGCGGTCCTAACAATGTCCCTTTTTCAAGAGGATCACCGATTTTGACTTGTTTGTACGAAGTAAGTAGTTGCTCAAGTACTTTGTCATAAACACTCTCATGCAAAAGCTTCAAAGACAATAAAAGCATTAAGCAAAAGGAACAGTATAATCATCGAAAGCGCTACGATAAGATTAGATTTTATTACCAGCCTACGACAAGTTGTGCAACGTTGACCAGCGGTTCCAACCGCAGCAAACAGAACAGAACGAGCAGCTAGCTGTACGTCAGCGTCGTCCATGACTACGATTGCATTGTTTCCACTCAATTCAAGCAATGTTTTTCCGGATCGAGCACTCACAGTTTGTTGTACCATTAAGCCGACCTATGCATAATCGAGATATTCAAACTACGAGTACGCTTAATGTGTTTGGTTATGAGGTGACAGATCATAGTAGACGAAAGTACCTTAGAGCTTCCGGTAAAGGATACTAAGGGAATGCGTGTGTCTTTGGCTATTGCTTCACCAATTTCAGCACCACCACACATGGCAGTAAAAATGGCACCGGGTAAATTGTTCTTCTCTAAAACTTCAGCAACTAGTTTGGTCATTGCGATAGTTATTAACGGTGTAGTTGGAGCACCTTTCCTGTGGAACAACGTGTATTCATTATACTAATTAGACCCAAAGGAACGGAAATAAACGTCACTGTAATTCTCAAAGTCAAGACTAATATAATTTCCCTAATTGTTACAACTACAACATTGATGATTAGTAAAAAAAAAATCGACGTATATAGCAATTTAGCTTCTGCAAGTACAGAATTGTTAGGTAATCCTCAAAGCTAGGATAAGGGTCAAGGTTATTACTTACCAGACTACGCAGTTGCCGCAGACCAGTGCAATACAAGCATTCCAACCTGCAATATCACAACATTGTCCATAAATTTATCGAACGGAAAGTGGAAGCAATTAGCTAGACCATAATGCCACAGTCTAATATCGTTCCTCTGTTTCATCAATACTTGAATTTGGACACAAGACTTACCAAGAACTGCACATGGAAAGTTAAACGCCGTGATAACACCAACAATGCCAAGAGGATTCCACATCTGCGTTACAATATTCCAAGCATAACGTTAATCATTTCGTAAGAAAAGTATTCTACACAGCTCCAACAGAAACAAAAAAACTCGCAATTCACCTCTAACATCATGTGATTTGGGCCTGTAACATAGAAATCAAATGAGTTAAGAGACAAAGCTTTAGGAGAAATTTGACCAAGACAACTCATACACTATTGTTACTAGAAGCCAGCACTCACGTTCTGAAGGTATGACCGATCCATTGAGTTGTCGACTCAACCCCACAGCAAAATCACACATGTCAATCACTTCCTGCAAAAGTTGCACACAACATGTTACTTCAAGCTATATCGGAAAGTGATCTAAAATTCAACTAAGTTATGCAGAGTAAAGATACCTGAACTTCTCCGATTCCTTCGGCGAGAATCTTTCCCATTTCAAGCGAAAGAAGACGGCCAAGATAGTCAAGTTTCGATCTAAGTGCATCTCCAATTTGTCTCACAATATCACCTCTCTTTGGAGCAGGAACCTGGTCAAAGATATTTCCTTAGTTAGGTCCAATTTGCTTCATAAAAGCAAAATTAACTTAATGAAGAAACTTTTTAACTTACCTGCATCCATGTCTTCGCTGCTTCTTCGCAAGCTTTCAAACCAATTTCATAATCTTCCAAAGATGCCTCAACAACTTCACCTATTGGCTGCATGCATCAGTCAAATTTCATAATCCAACTTATAAACTATTTCAATCCACAATTAGCAAGTATCAAAATTTTCAGACAAATGTTCAAAATCATGTAAGAAGAAGCCAAAAAAAAAAAAAAAAAACCTGATTGTTTGCTGGATTCAAAGTGGAAACAACAGGTCCATTTCCTTGCCATTTGCCACCAACATAACATCCCAAATTGTGAGAAGTCAATCCAATCTCACTCAGAAACTCATACTCTTTGTTCGAAGAACCCATCTCTGCAAAATGATCAAACCCCCAAGTACATGAATCAAATCAACACATATCAAAAACTGATTTAAAGTAAAAATCAAGAATCAAAAACTCCAAAAAAATCGAAACTTGATCAGAGAAAACCACTCACTTATTGAATCGTATCGAAAGATTGGATTTTTCGATTGTAGTTTTTGACCACGAGATCTTTAAAAAGGAGTGAGAAGAAGCGAGAGAGACGTGTACGACTTCAATACTAAAACAGCGATTAGGTTGGAAGAAGACGAAAGCTGAGCTGCTGTATCAATCCAAGCATTTTGTCTTTTTTTTGTTTAGCTTTACTCACTCAGATAAAAAAAAAAAAAAAATGGTTTCAGACACGTGTCTATTTCCCGGGTTAAAAATCAAAACCCGAATAGGATCCGAATTCATAAATCGGAATCCTAGGGTTTGGATTTGGTTCGGTTTGGTTTGCAAACGTAATTGCTTTATTTTGACCGGTTAGTAGGTGATGGACACAAGAGTATGATTCAATTAGATTTAAATGCCTATGTTAATTTAATTTACATACAGACATTAACATAGACATTTAGAAAGAAAAGAGGTAGATTAAAAACCTATTAACATTCTAACTTATCTTAATCACAAGATAAGTAAACATCACCTATTGGCTCCATCATTTAAATTAAGCACAAAAAAAGTGGATTTTTTTTAGCACAATATAGAGTCAAGTAAACTCATTCAATAGCTTGGACATGGAAGTGAAAACCATTCACATCCTCAAAACAATACTAAACCAAATTCAATACTAAACAAAGCAAGGTTGAGCTATTATTTTTCAAAATGGTGAAAATTCCTCCCACGCTTTATTAGCCGCTTCATCTGCTGCATCCCTCGCCTTTTTGTTTGCCTTCCGTCTGGATTTTTGGCTATTGTTGCCTTCCGTCTGAATGGTGATGAATGAATTGTAATAATCATTTGGTAGAAGACCCGAGGGTATTTCACAATTCTCATAATCATGCCAAAACTTGTTCAGTTAAAAAAACATTGATATTATAATTACAAAGATTGGATTGTTGGAATTGCATAATTATTGCTGGAACACATTGTTTTATGAGGCCACATGAAATTAGTAGAGCATTTTCACCCTCTTCAATGCTCAAATAGCCTGTAGATTCACCGAATTAAGATAATCACTATAACATCAAAGATAATCTCGAGATTGAGATTCAAAAAAATTCATCAAACTTTTGTAAATTATTGTAATGATATGTGACATCTATCTACGTCACCTAGATAAATTATTGTAATAAGTGACTGGATTATAACGTATATGTGACATTACAACACATAGAGATTACAATTCAATCACTTTGAACGTTTTGGTTCATAAATTACAATCCTATCACTTCGGATAATATCGTATCACTTCATTTACATTACGATAATTTATGAATCAAAATGGGTGATTTTAATAGGTGAATGTAACCTGTGCAAAGACTGTTCAATTCCCTTTGATGGAACTCAAGGATTTATAGAAATCCTTGTGCAAAATCTAAGATCATTTCCATCAGAGTATTTAAAGGAGTTGTTAGTGGGGTTTCTTAAGTATTAAAAAGGAAAAAATAAATGATAAATCAAAGATTTACTCAGAATAGTATATGTAAGTAGAGATTTAAGAACTATAATTGTGTTTTCTTTTCTCCTTAGTTTTATCCATCTCCGACGCTTAATCATTAAACCCTAAATCCCCAGAAATTTTTTCTTTGAATCTCTCCCCAATTCTTTTCACCATGAATGTGACACTCTACCATGACGAGGACACTAAGAGGTTTGTTATCGAACCAATTTGTCACAAGAATAAACATTATTCTTCGAGAGGAAATTGATCCTGAGTTGAATCTGGTTTCTACAAGAGAATATGGCTCATTTCCGCATTACGACAATACTCTTCTTCATTCCACTTCAAAAATTCTGATAATGTGACTTTTTCCTTCAACTATCTTCCGCTTAGAGAGCCTCAGTGTGTCAAATGTACAATTCGAGGTAATGTTTTCACTTGAGATTTTGTTTTGAATCTATTTCAATTTATAATTTGATTTTTTGTCTTGTCTTTTTTCTAGAAAATGACAAACACAACTTATCTTATCTATAGTTAAAGGATTGGATCCAGAATGATGCATATTATGAGCTTCAGCAAATGCATAACGAGCTTAGCACTATTTTGATTTGGACATCTAACGAAGATTTTATCGACAAAGTCGAGGAGTTCAAATCTTGGGGATACATAGTCATCTTCTTCGCTAATGCAGATGTTGAATTCTATTGGTGAGGCGAATGCAGTGGTTGTAGCCAAAGTCAGCCGAAAAGCCCGACGAAAGGCAAACGCAAGTGGGAGAGAAGCAGCAAATAGGGAATTTGAAGCACTTTCACCGTTTCAAAAATTATTAGCTCGACGCCCACTTGGCTTTGTTCCAGTGCAGCTGTCAGACAATGATCGTCGGTATGGAGTTTACGCTCTGTTTGATTTTGAGAACGCTAGGAAAGACTTCCCACCCAATTATGATATGGAAAATTTCTTAGAGGAGCTGCAAACTGCTATTCGTACATTCTTTAACAAGCTATATAGAATTCTCCACATCTACGCAGCTGGTGATGTCTCTTATTTCTCGAGTGTTATAAATTTTGGGAGGCTTAGGAATGATCCAATGTACACTATACGAGGGTTATCAAGGAAATGCGCAACCTGCCATTGCGGTACACAGATTTCACGCGGTCCTAGAGATGAGTGCTTATCCAAATCGGGTCGGCCATACTCAGCAACTTCCGTGCAATGTGTTGGTGATCTTTTGGGATCGAGACCTTGGAAGTGCCATGGTGAAACTAAAGGCTAGAAACGTTAGGGTAATGTAATGTTGGCGTATCCTGGAAAGAGAGCAAGAGAGCAGATGAACCTATTTAAAAATGTTTTCCATTCATTGGTTAGGTTTCAATTTTCGGGAAACGGGATATCGACGTCTATCAACACTATGCTTAATAGTTTGATAACTCGACCGTATCCCACATACTTATCGATGCCGGTAGAAGACCGTGACAGCTGGTTCCGACAATTTGCAGTAATTTCATAATTTTGTATTTTACACAATTCGCGGTTTTATTACATTAAAATTATAATTTCATAATTGTTAAATTTATTTTTCTTTCCAGCAAGATTTTAATTGGGAGAGACATATGACCAGTAGGGTTCGACGGGCGTTCGACACCAAGGCTGGTAGATTGTACTCGCGCAAGATGAACGAGTGGAAGGACCTCTAGAAGGACGAGAAGATTCCTCGGGATATGAAAAACCGTACCGAGTTATAGGGTCAACTCATTGCGTATTGGGAACAGGAGGCAACTAAGGCGACCTCTGCCACCCAATTTTCGAACCAAAAGAGCGACCGGAAGGGTAAGGGAGAAACGAGCCATAACCTCGGAGCAACGAGCAAGGCGACTCGTGCACAACAACTGGTAAGTTCCTATATTACAATAATTAATTTTATAAACGCTAACGTATTTGTTTATTTTTCAATGGTAATAGTACCAAAAGACCGGTACGCGTCCTTCAAATCTGGAGTTGCTCAAAGATGCGCATACAAACCGCAAAACTGGTGAAATTCAAGATCCAGTTGCTCGTGAGATCGTGAAAACCGTGGAGAGGCTCGGTGAGGAATACCTCTCATCCCAACCGATCGTTGAAGGAACTCCAACGCTCACCGAAGTTCCATTCGAGACGATCAACGAGATTACGTATGAGGTTAGTAATGATTTCAAGTAGTAACGAATTTAAAATAACTTATAATACTTATACGTTTTAACATTTGGAGTTTTATTTTCTATGGTAGGCTACTTGGAAGACCAAAGATCGTGTCTTCGGTCTTCCGGAGGACAGTTCAAGCTCTTCGGTTTCTTCATTCCGATTTCACGGTGATGACGGGTTGCGGGCACAAAACGCTGAGCTTCTCCAGCGGGTGAAGGAGTTGGAGGATCAGCGCGAAGCAGATGCACAGCGCATTCGTGGCATGGAAAGCCGGATGGACGAGTTCTTCCGTACTTATCGTCCACCACAGTAGACTTTTAAACTTTTATGTATAACTTTTGTTTTAAAACATTTTTATTCTCATTTTAATTAATAATTTGAATTTTTATTTTCAATTTAATTTAATTTATAATTTTAATTTTTGTTTTATTTAATTAATTAATTTTCAATTTAATATAAATATTCAATTAAAATTAATTTTTTAAAACATAATTCTAAATCCGTCGGAAATCCGTCGGTTTCCGTAATCCGTCGGAAATCCGTCGGTCTCGTACACAGACGGATTTCCGACGGATTCGATATTCCGTATACGGTATACGGAATACGGTATATGGTTATGTAATCCCGTATTCCGTAATCCGTTACAAATCCGTCGGAATACGTACTCCGACGGATTTGTAACGGATTTCCGATATACCAATGTTCCGACGGATTTCCGACGGATCTGCAATTTCCGACCAGTTAGAAACGACGGTCAGCAACCGTCGGAAATCCGTCGGAAACACTCCTATTCCGACGGAATTCCGACGGTTTTGACCGTCGGAAATAACACATTTTTCTTGTAGTTCCGACGGATTTCCGACGGTTTTGGCCGTCGGAAATGACACATTTTTCTTGTAGTGATATACTATTTTTTTTTTATAAAACATATCAGTAGACATCAGTAATAAAGTAAACAAATAGAATCATAAAGCCACTTCTTGTTCAATGAGAGCTAGATTCAATCCTCGGTATTTGGTATCTCAAAGACCAGAAATTTTGCAAGATAAGCGAGTGAGAGAGAGAGAGAAAAAAAAAAAAAGGGCGAAAGAATTAATTTACTTAGTAGTAGTAGAGAGATGTTGGAATGCAGTGACTCCCACTCTACTTGAGAAGAACGTTCTCTATTACCAAACGCTATGATAGAAACGTCATGACCGTAATAACCTTGGTTACAATGAGATGTTTCGAGATTACGGTAAAACGAATCAATCTTATCCTCCTCGACTGGGAAATCCACAAAGTCCCAGAACACGTATGTCCTTTTCCCTGGAGACCTGCATAATAGATTTTTTCATCAGCTTCAAGAATGCATAAAATTATTACGAAATTGATTAGATTGAATATATAATCCGCAATTTGAGAGCAAGAGATAGATATCTTACAGCAGATTCTTCTCGGTTGTTGCCCCATGGTGGAGAAGAAAAGAAAACACGATTTAGGGCTGCGAAAATTTTATTGAAGAAAGGGTCGGGTGGTTTTTTTTTTCCTTTAGGAGGAGGACGACGACGCTTATTAACGGCTGAGACCTTCTTGGCACAGAAATTAGTTTCTTTTCAGCCGTTGAAATAGCTGCTTTCGTTGGTTCGGATAAAGGCCAAGTTGGTCTTAATAGCGTTTAAAGCGGTGCGGTGTTTGTGAGTTGCAGTATCCACATCTGCTTTGGTCAATTGTTGCTAACTTGTAATAGTGTCCATTTGTGCTTAGCGTTTTGGTACCCGTAGTGAACCTTGGAATCATCATAATGTGAAAATAGGGTTTCTAAACATTTCAAGAAATAACGTTTGAACACAAGAGTTTAAGATGAAAACAATACACAAAAGAGTTGAAGAGAGAAACATTATTGTCACATAGACAAACCAAAGGCTCTTTTGATGAGATAAACATTATTTTCCACACAGAGAACTACAATCATCTCCTGCGGCGGTTCCCTGGTGGTGGTCTATATACTAAGCTATGGTCTAGAGGACTTCCACCAGCACATAGGTTATTCCAACGCCATACTGTGTAGTTGTTGCACTTGATTGGCAACTCTTGTAGTTTGTAGTCATCAGGCACTGCTAAGAGAACATTGTAGCATTTTGCATGCAAGGCAGAAATGTATTCCTGGAAAGTATCGTCGTCACGCCACATGATAAAGTTTTTCGTGACTAGCATCAGGTTTCTTGGTGCATAAGCACGATTTTTCCCTGCCCAAAAATACATATCCGCTAACATCCTATGCATTCTAGCACGTGAAGAGCCTGTAAATTCAAGAAAAGCAAAGATTACATACATAAGTAATTAAAAAAAAAAAAAGAGTAAAAAATTAAAGTAAAGCTTAACCTCTTGGCACAAAGGTGATTCCGACATTCTTATAGTATTCATCTTCCGGTTCTTTCTCACCATAAGCCGTGATTGACACGTCACCATGATAACCCGCATTAACAAGAGCTAATTTGATGTTATGATTAAACGAAACAATATCTGTGACTGGGAAATCCTCCACGTCCCAGTAGACGCCTATTTCAGCATCTAAGAAGGCATAAAACAATTACTATTCAGATGAAAATCTAATCCAAATATATGTGTGATTTCGAGTAAGAGATAGATAACTTACCAGCGAATTTTTCACGTATATCTTCAATTTTCATGCTTAACACGCTGATACCCATGTTGTCGACACGGAAGATGGAGAAAACTGGGGAGAGATTTAAGGTTAGATCTGCGGCTGCGGAATTTTTGTTGAATAAAGGGTCATGACTATTAAATTAACGTTTAAATTATTACTAATCTTTCAAATACAACAGTAAACCGGTGACGGTTTAAAGACTTTAAAGACTTTAACTCTAAACAAACGAATTTATTAATTTTACAATAATAGTTTAATGAAAGAAATAACCAAATATATAATGAAAAATGAATAAGCAATGATTTAGTTTATGTATGACTTATATATATACTATGTAAGTCAAAGTGATGCAAGGAGTTGGCAGGAACCAAACGTGGTACCCAAACACTCCGTGCACATCGATCAAGGCATCAACGGAAGCTAATTTAATCTGCCACAAACTGCTACGTCGATGCAGCGTGGATTGCAAATACCATGGACTGTGGGTTGGGCTGGATTTTCTCATCACAGAGTAATGTTACTATGTTCCAAGGCATGACTACACTTAGGTGCTAGTTGCAGAGGCTTTGGCTCTTGAAGCTGCATTAATGGCGGCCTCCTCACGCGAGACCAACGAAATCAATATTTTTTCCGTCTCTCTATCTCTGATAAAAACTCTCAATTCGGGAAACAATAGATCATCGAGCTGAAAAGCATTCTCCATGACATCCATTGGATTGTGAGATCTTTTTCTTTATCTATCACTTTTAATTATGTATCGCGTAATCCCAGTCTCGCGGCAGACGCTTTTGCGAAAATCCGCTCTTCTTTCTCTTTCTTCTACCTAGTGTGTAACTTTGAATTTTAAATAACGAAAATCATGGTTTGAACAAAAAAAAACTATTAATTTGTTGAAATGATATACCCATTTTTTTTTTGGTTGAAAAATGATATACCCATATAATATATGATAAAGTATTTTCTTTGATTTTTAAATTAAATTTTGTTTTAAAATATTTTCAATTTTGTTTTCATAACCTTTTTTTTATAAACTTGGTTTCATGTTATGTAAATTGATTTTTCTTAAACCGAATTTAAATCAAACCGAACTAAAACTGAATCCAAACTAAATTTAAACCGTACTAAACCAAACCAAATCAAAACCGAAGTATACTAAGTTTGGTTGACTTGGGTTAGAATTTTATAATTAAAAACCAAATAAACCGAACCTAATCGAATCCAAACCGAACCCATATTAAACCAAAATGGCCATAAGAAATGTAAACCAAAACAAAATAACATATTTTCAAATGCACATAGGCGGCTTGCATTAGTTATACTAGTCCTTAACAAATCCCATAAAACTTGAAACGGGAAAGGAATAACGTTTGAAAACAAGATGAAAACAATACACAAAAGAGTTGAAGAGAGAAACATTACTGTCACATAGACAAACCAAAGGCTCTTTTGATGATGATGATGATGATATAATGTTTCAAACCGAGGCTACTCTTGCATTGACGTTTAGGTGGAACTTCCCTTGACATTGTCATTGTCATCATTCTCACCCTCATCCTCGTCTTCGTCTTCATCTTCATCTTCATCTTCATCTTCATCTTCATCTCTCAAAGGGGGTCCTCCACTTTTTAGGCTCGACCAAGTCCATACGTTGGTGAAACAAGAAAGTACATCTGATGGGTATGCGGACATGTCTTCATCTTCATCACCAACTACTAAGAGCAGATCGCAATAATCACAATTTTTTTTCACCTCTTTTATAATGTTGGCAAACTCAATGTCTTGTTCCTCCGGCATGCCTTTTAAAATCAACATGTAAGTTGCTTCATCTGGAGATTGCACATGTGTAGCACCTTTTGTTGTGTGGCTTTTTAAAGCCCATATCCAACTCCCCTCATTAGTATGATATTGTCCGCTTTGGGCCCAAGTGGCAAAGCCCGCACGGATTTATCTTTGGTTTCTTTTCCAAAAAGCCTCATACTAATTTGGTTGGATTTTACTTATATATTAGACATATCTCGTCTAATCTTCAGATGTGAGACTTGGATTGATATCCCAACACCTTTAACCAAGTCCATTAACAACTTATTCTGTCTCGCAAATCTACTCCTTAGTAGTAGTAGAAAGATGCTGGAATGCAGAAACTCCCACTCTGGTTAAGTAGAACGTTCTCTATGACCAAACGCTGTGAAAGAAAGGTCACCGTAAAAATCCTCGTTACAGAGAGATGATTTGACATTACGGTAAAACGAATCAAACTTATCCTCTTCGAGAGGGAAATCCACAAAGTCCCATAACACGTATGTCCTTTTCCCTGGAGAGATGCATAAACAATTACGAAATTTGATTAGATTGAATCTATATAATCCGGAATTTAAGAGCAAGAGATAGATATCTTACAGCATCTTCTTCTAGGTTGTTGCCTCATGATACTCATGGTGGAGAGAAGTATTTGGAGAAGAAAAAAACACGATTTAGGGTTGAAGAAAGTGTCGAGAGGTTTTAAAGAGGACGACGATGCTTATTATATTTACTCTTTAGCAATTTCATTTCTAATGATATTTACTCTTTAGCAAAAAAAAAAAGTGTCGAGAGGTTTTTTTTCGTTTTTTTTAAAGAGGACGACGACGCTTATTAACGGTTAAGATCTTCTCGTTTATTTTCAGCCGTCGGATATCTCTTTCCTTCGCTATAAATCTCCATTCTACCCCTTATCAGTCACACACCCAATTTTCGGTCAAAACAGATAAAAGTTTGTTCATGTTCATGTATATACAGGGCCGGCCCTGAGGGCAAGCGGGCAAAGCTCATGCTTGTGGCCTTCATATCGACCTTCAAATTTATTATAACTAATCGGTCCTCAAATCCTAAAAATTTCTTTAGTTCAGTGATAAATCGGCCAATTTTCCTATTTTTGCTTGTGGCCCATAAGAACTCAGGGCCGGCACTGTGTATATATATAGAAGATGCTTCATAAGATTTGTTGTACCACAAAACAGTTGATACATAACAAAGATTGAGTTTTTGCTCCAAGTTGAAAAAGAGAAGCTAATGGAATTTTGGTTCATCTCCTCTCTTGTTACAAAAAAACACTTGTATTCAATAAAACTAGTTTTCGACAAACAAGATGAAAACACAAAGCCACCAGATCAAAAAAACAAACAAGAGTTGAAGACAAGAAACAAGAAATGATCGACAAAACTTGGGATAATTTATTACAATAATTAACCTAGTTATTGGATCATATCAAAAAGATTGGTCGGCAATCATGTCTGTTTTGATTGAAAAGCTTTATTTTCTTTGTCCTCCAATGTAATTAAGCATTTCAAAAATGCCTATTGACGAACATAGAACCGGGAAAGAAATAAAACTGCAAATCATTTGAACACAAGAGTTTAAGATGAAACACTAATGCACAAAAGAGTTGAAGAAGAGAAACGTTATCGCCAAATAGGACAAACCAAAGGAGGCTCTTTTGATGGTAGTGAGACATTATTTTCCACACAGAGAACCCAAAAGAGGCTCACTCATGGTGGTGAGAGAACGATCTCACTCAGCACTGAGATATGCTGGTCGTTGCGGATCAACCATATGGTGGTGGTGGATATGGTCGATATACTAGGCTATCGTCCAGAGGATATCCTCTGGCCAGTGCCGGCTCAGTGGGGAAGGCATGGGGTGCGACGCCCCTAGGCTCCATCCCGTGTCTTAACAATTAAGGGGCAAATTATTTTTTATAAAATAGCAAAAAATTTAAAATTAAAATTGAAAAGGATCTAAATTTTTTTTATAATGTATATAAATTTTTTTTCATAATACAATTTTGTAAAAGAAATTAGTAAAAAAAAAGAGATTTGTAAAAAATATCATCAAAAATATATTTTAGAGGCTCAAAAATTTATTTTGCCTTGGCGCCCATAAAAATATTGAGCCCTCCAGCACATAGGTCACTCCAACGCCATACCGTGAATTTCAACTCATATGGCATCCTTTCTAGTTGGTAATCATCAGGCACTGCTAAAAGAACATTGTACCATCTCAAATATAAACGTCCAAGAAAACGGTTGACCTCAATTCTAACAATATCGTCATCCGGCATGACGTTTTTTGCGACTACCATCACGTTTGTTAGAGCATGAGCACGACTGTGACATGCCCACAAAAAAAATGTCCATTGGTATCCTATGCATTTTACCACGTATAGAGCCTGTAAAATCAAATATTACATACAAAAGTAATTAAAAAAAAATAGTAAAAACAAAAAAGTAAAGGAAAGATTTGTAACCTCTTGGCACAAAGGTGATTCCGGTATTCTTATAGTAATCATCTTCTGGTTCTTTCTCACCATAAGCCCTAATTGACACTTTACCATAATAACCCTCATTAGCAAGAGCTAATCTTATATTTTGATTAAACGAATCAATATCAGTGACTGGAAAATCCCCACGTCCCAATAGACGCCTGTTTCAGCATCTAATAACAATTACGATTTGGCTAGATCGTATTGATACGACTCAGATGAAATCTAATCCAAAATTTTATAATTTCGAGTAAGAGATAGAGATATCTTACTAGAAAAAATTTCACGTAACTCCTCCTTATTCATGGCGAAGGGGCTGACTCTGATCATTGTGTCGAACTAGGGAGAGATTTGGAGAAGAAAAGAAAACACACGATTTAGGGTTCTTGAAGAAAGGGTCGAGGACTCGAGAGTATATATTTTTTTTTAATAGGAGGCTAGGACGACTCTTATTAAGGGTTGAGATCTTCTTGTCACATAAACTAGATTTTTTTTTCAGCCGTCGGATCTCTCTTCCTTTGCTAAATCTCCATTCTACCCCTTACCACACACCTAATTATCGGAAAAACGTCTCAAAGGCTCCTGAAACACTCTCCTTCTAATAACAATTTCTTTTCCAATTATTTTTAATGTGAAATGGTGGTTGTTTACGAAAAAACCCGGAGCTCCGAACCGAGATCCACGACATATCCAAAAAATATGTTTTTCTTTTATACCCAAATTCAATTTAATCCCCAAATTGAAATAAAACCCTAAAATTCTATCTCTTTCGATTAAAACTGATATTGTGTTAGCAAATTCAAATCTCATCTCTCTTAAGCAAAGGGTTTTGCAATGGCAAGGATAATGTTCTGCAAGAAGAAGAAGAAAGCGGATGATGGAGAAGGTACTTTTGGGGCTCCGACGACGACAACCTCACCGGAACCAAAAGCTCCGGTGGTTGAAGAGAAAGACGATGAAGACAATTCTTCTGGAAATCGAACTCAAGAGACCGAAGAAGATGAATATGGAGGTTTTGGTTCGGGTAATGGAGAAGAAGAAAATTGCAGTGAAGAAGAAGACCCGAAAGAGAGAGAAGAAGATTTCCCGCAAGCATCTAGGGCAATGGAAGGAATCGATCCGCAGTCCTATCAAATGGTAAGTCTGATTCACTTTGGGATGATGACATGGCCATTTCTCGAAGACGCAGATCGAGAAAGAAGTGAAGTGATGCAGAGAAAATTGAAGATATTAGGTGGTGGATACCGATGAATCTGATGATTCAATGCCTTGTCAAAAGCTTGCTTTGATAAAGAAGGAGTAAGTGAATGAACGTAAGAAAGAAACGGGATTGATTTGCAATTGAGGAGATATCATTGAAGGGTATGACAAATATTGATTTTATTAGATTTGAAAGTTATATTTGATTTTATCTATTCTTGAATTTGATTTCCTTTCATGATTCGAAATTTTCTTTGTTCTTCTGTGAAAACCAAATGTTATTTACTTGGCTAGAAGAAACCAGGACGAGTGCATATGGCTCTGAATGATATTACAAACAAGTCAAGGATTCATTTGAAAGCTTTATCGACACTCGTCTGTGGACACTTTACAACATATGTTTTAAATTTTTTGTTACAGACTAGTTAATGTGGACAGTAATATGTGTTAGCAGGGCAATTTGTGAGTGTTTATTCGAGATTGAAAGTTAAACACAAATTTCGAAAGTAGAAGAAGGTTCAGGATACAAAGGATTTTTTATGGAAAGTAAAAACATGTAGTACAATACAAAAGTTTAGAAATACAATTAAACAGAGTACCATTAATACCATTACATTCAATCCAACTATCTCTTTAAACAGAGCCATTGTCGAATCCTCCGAACATAGACATTTGATCCCTCTTACCCATATATCTGCAAACAAGTTAAAGATGAACATAATTTCTAATTTCACAAAAACCCCCAAATTCCCAAATCCCTAAATTCCAATTTCACCAAAATCCCAAAATCCCCAAATTTTCAAATGTCCAAATCGGATAAAATACCTTCGATTCTTTAAACTGGGTCGTCAAATTCGCCTATTTCTTCGGTGGAAAAACCTAGAAATGGAAGAAAAAGAGATGACAAACAAAGTCTAAGTCTATTTTTTAACATACAACAATAAAACACAAACAAAGTCTTAAAACCATTACTAATAACAAAGCCAAACAATAACATACACGTCCAATAACATTAACAATAACAAAGCCAACAATAAAGGCTATAGAGAAGTATCCAACTTCAACTAGTTTGGTCAAGATTCTTATTACCATACAAAAGCAATTCTAATAAAAGGTTTCAAGAACTCAAAAATCAGAGAAGTTTTAGGCATATCATAAGCTTGTTCTTTTCTTGTTTTTCTCGGAGAACCAAGTGGTGAGTTGACTCTTTTTGGATATTGTAGTTAGACAAAGTACGGCCATCCTCTAGCAGTTTACCGAAAAAGATGAGTCTTTGCTCGTCGAGAGGAATCCCTTCTTTGCCTTCTTTGCCCTGTGTCAGAGCTTTCAAAATCGAGGGCTATGGTCTTTTTTGAAAGAGTCCTTGTGCACATTTGCATCACCATCTGGAAACAAAGCACAACTTCGTTAGCACACACACATTGCAAAAACATCAGTCTGTTAAACACAACACACTAAATAGCCTTGCAAAGCAACCTTCAAAGCAAAACCAACGAGAGAAAGCTAACAATTTCTACCACAAAATCAAAAGAAATTCTAATAAAAGGTTTCAAGACTCAAAATCAGAGAAGTTTTAGGCATATCATAAGCTTGTAACACATCCTTGAACCCAAAGTCATGAATATGCTTATTGAATCGCTTGAGCAGCTTGTACCAAGTGTTGTTCAAGTAACTTGTTCGTGAACACAACATTACCCCGGATAAGCACAAAGTTCCTTGAGTTCTTTTTGCTTTGTAGTCTTCAAGACTAATGAAAAGCATGAGAGACACTTAACATACAACACCGGATCATAAACCAAGAAGCATTTAGTTTTGCAACAAAATCAACTAGCACGTAATTGTAATGAAGTTCAAAGGTACAATGATACACTTAACAAGAATGAAGCTCACATTGAAGAAGATCAAGTAAAGATTAAGATCGCAAAATCAGCTGCAATTACAACATCAAACTAAATAGAAGAAATCAAATTATGATCCCACAAAAAAAGAACAAGAACAAGACTAATAATATGATTACCATTGAGATGCCAGTTGCTCTAACAATCGGTAAAGATAAACAATTGAAAGACGCAATCAAAACAACGACATTTGAGGAATTTCCAGAGCGTTATTATATTACATCGTCCCACATCAAATTGAGTTCCTTTAGCGATTTACTCTTGGATCTCTCTAAAATCCATGATGGAATGTAAAGGTGTAGGCTTTTACGGTGTGAATAAGTTGCGAATCCCAAATTTCTGACTGAACAAAGCGATGTCCATCAGATGTGATTTTCCTTTCTCAAAGCTTAATTCCAGAATTTTGTTGCGAAGAAGATGAAGAAGATGATCGCTTCGTGAAATGTTGTCTAGATGGGCAATGAGAAAAACAAGTAGAAGATGAAGAGAGCTTTTATGAAGCTAGGCTGGAAATAGAATCGAAAAACAGAGAGATCGACGACGAAGAAATTTTGGGATCCAATTTTCCCGATATTAGATCTGATTTTGGAAGGATGGATTCTCATTGGTCCACTTTTTCTAAAATCTGATTGGCTGATTTTTGTGATAATTTTTTTAAGAGAATTAGTTTTAGTAAGGGCAACTTGGGTTTTGCATAACACAATAAATAAGAGAGTGTTTTAGATAATAGAAGAATGTGGTAAAGAGGAGTAAAGAGAGATTGGAGTGTCTGAGAAGTTTGTCCCTAATTATCGGATGCCGATTAACTAGTGTTTTTACGCCATTCGATTCGACATGCACAACTGCACACATTAGTCAAACGAGGAACATAATGAAAATCATGTCTACGGCAAGTCGGAGGTAAAAGTGAATTATTTTTTATTTATTATTTTTTTGAAAATTCTGAATTATTTTTGTTGTATGGCGATATTAGTATAATTGTTGAAAGTTAGCAATCCGTAGTTTATTTCTTTCGATAAATGTGTTCTTAATCGAAGAATATTTATAGATCTTATTCGGAAGTTGGTCAATGAACAAAGAGAATTTGTGTTTGGCAATTTCACCGAATGGGTGATAGCTTAAAATAAAGATCACATCGTATCGATTGCGAATATGTAGAAGAAAGGTAAATGGAGTTTATATTTTTTTAAACGAGTAAGTCTTTAAGAAAAGAAAAAAAAGCATTGTTAAAAGTCATTTTCCTTTGTTTTTATAAATTTTGATTGTGAATTTAGTAATAATAATTTATTTTCATATATGTTAAGTAATCTTCAATTTTATTTAAATAAACAGCTAGATGTTAAAAGGAAAAAACATACTTTTTATCGAAACCTACAATATAATGTTTGACAAAATAAAAATTATAAGCTACTTCGCAATACAAAAGTTTCTACAACTAAAAAAAACACGAAACGTTTGACTAAAAGCAACCACTATAACATCAGCTTGTCAATGATTCTAATTAAGTTTTTGGTAGGTAAGAAATTTGATCTGACTTGTAATCTTTACTCAATTTATATTTCAAGTCTCATTACTATGATACATACTGTAGTTATTATTGCTAATTTTGATCCATTACTGGTTAGAATTTGGTTCATAAAAAAATTTGTCGTGTATATTTGCATATGTCACTCACTCAAAGCATTTTTACCTTTTTTTATTTGGCTTCCTATAACTACTGTAGCTTCAGAATCATCTTTCAGTATTGGTTCTCGTGTTCTAAACAAATACCGGAGCCGACTTCTTCCGAAACATGTTCAAGCTCTACTTTGTATGAGATCATGGTTATTTGGCGTTTCAAGTGATGAAAAAGGTAAATCATTTATATTTACTATATTAATACTAGTTGCTAAATTATCCAAGTTAGTAATATACTTTTCTTATTATTTGTAGACATTGAAAGTGATGAGAAGAACAATGAAACAAATGGATCTAAGGAGGGAGAGGAACCGAAGAAAGATTGAAGTGCTTTTTAAAAATAGTTTTATTGATTTTATGGTTTTTCTGTTTTATTGGTTTTATTATTTTACTAGTTTATTTTAATATACATTGGTTTTATGGTTCTTTTATATTATTGGTTTTATGGTTTCTTTCTTGTTTAAGTTAAAAACTTTTGTTGGATTTATAATAATTTATGAATTATGTGTTGGGTTTTTATAAGTTTATTGTGTGATTCGATATATATATGGGTACTCATTTAACCCATTAAGCCAACGGGTTTCATATAAATGGGTTTGAGTATGAAAATTCTACCCATATAATAAATGGGTTGGGTTAAACCCGCCCACAAAAATCTCGAACCCATGCGGTTTTGGGTAGGGTTGGGTCGGGTTACCCATTTTGACACCCCTATTACCTACCCATAAACATGCTCTAAGCTATTGGATTTGGATCTAAGGCCGTTGTGGTAGATCTAGCTTGACCGTGTATTGGATTAATGGATTTATTGTATTCGAAAAAGTTGAGATTAGTGGGTTAAATAGGCTGACTTTAGAGACTTAATAATGTTGACCCATTTGTTTCGTTATTTGGCACTTGTACATCATCACGTATGTATGTGGTAGTGCGATATTAATATACAAATTTAATTGTTTATTTGATTTTTAAAATTTTCATACATAAACATACTTTTTTCTAAACCTACTATATAATGTTTGAAAAATTAAAATTTCCACGCAAGTTGGCAATAAAAAAAGGCTTTAAAGCTAGATTATGAGTGAATTGGTTGGTATTTTCTACATATTAATCAAAGGGTGTTTTACTCTATAAGACACTTTTTTATTTTTTGGTTGCAATTAAGGTACTTCTTAAAGGAGGTATACTTATTGTCATGTTAATGACTAAAATGCCCTTATTCCACTGAACGAGTAAATTTGGTGGTTTGCACAGATCTAGTTTTCTTTTCACTTCCTTTTCTTTTTACACAGACTTTTCGGTTTCTGAAACCAAGAACAAAAAAAAATTCCTTTGATCGGCGATTTTCAGAAGTGCTTAATGGAATTGAAGGCTCGTCGTTGGTCCCCGTTAGTTCAGAGATGTCGGATCGAGCAAGAGCAAATGCAAGCAGATCTGTAGGTAACAAATGTTTTCGGATTCTAAAATTGGGATTTGTTTTCACGAATTATGTAGTTTCAGGTTTTGTTGGATACAATCTCCTTTCTATGTCTTTGTTTACGAACTGATATCTTCTGGGTTTTTGATTTTGGTAGTTGATCGAATCTAATTGGAGGGATAAAAAAAAATCATCAGTAAATGAGATGATTTGGTGATTTCAGAAATTAGGACCTTGAGTTGTACACTGAAAGAATCCAAAGACTGGTTCATCAAGAATGGTGAAGTCGACTTGGTATATATCAATGGAAGAGTTCTGATGGATTGTGATATGTGGATAGTGCCTTTGTGAAGAAGGTGAAGAAGGGATTGTTCGCTGAGCACTTGCCGTTGCTTGATGATATTAGCGGTGTACCAAATTGGAAGAAAGTGAATAGCGGGTTGCTCAAGATGTACAAAGTCGAAGTGCTCGAGAAAGTCCCCATTATGCAGCATTTCCTCCTTGGCTGGCTCATCAAATGGTATGCTTCTTCTTCCTTTCTTTTATCTAATTTTTAGCTGATCACTCTCTAGCTTTTAAAAACCTTTGGCTGTAACGTTTTGTGTATCGGATTTATCTATTTCTTATATTGATTTCTGGTATGAAAATTCATGTTGAGTGAAAACGTTGAGAATTCATAGATGGCATATCAGATTTAGGATAGTGGTCCCTGGTCTTATGAGTAAATTAATTGGAAGTCGTAGCTTCTCGATTATTTTTGTATGATGATCTTGTTAGCTTCTCGTTGAAATCATCCTCGTCTTTTCATTATTTGTTCTTCGCTGATTTCTCAGGTTTACCCACTTGTCTAGGTTTTGTCCTAATTGAAATTGGAATCGTATTTTCAAATTTGGGAACGAAAGTTGTTTCTTTTACGCTATTCATTGTGACCCATGTATAAGTTGTGATTTGGGTTTCGTATTTTTCTCGATTTAGCTCTGTTTGACCCTAATTTTGCTAGTCTAGATTACACAAAGGAAGTAGCTTTAGTAAACTAGTAGTGATAATTTGAGATTTTCTTCATGCATTTGATTGTATGATTGATTTGGGTTTGTTGTGTTTGCTAAGCAGATTAAACAATATATTTGGAAACTTAAGATCTCATGTCTTATCGATTACTAATGACCGGATTAAAAACTGAATATCGTGGTAATTGGTTGTTTCTTTAATTTGATTCGGTTTTGTAGGGCGCATGTTGAGTGGCGTTGTCTGGATGATGGACAGTGGGATTTTGTGGTAGATAAGCAAAAGATGGCTAGGGTTGTGGTATTACTAAACGTCTCAGGGCAACCAATCTAATATACCAGTTAACCACAACGGTCCACCATGACCAATCCATGGATACCTAACCAATACAACATTCACCCCGACAGAGTACCTATCCACAATATGTTATCCACATCATTCTGTCCAGCACACGCATCCCTTATTTGTCCATGACCATCTATCAACTCTTCCCTCACTTTTAACCGAACAAAATGATTCAACTTTAATTTTTTTGTCTTTCTTCTTCTTCAAATGTGTCGGCATTGTTATTGTAGTGAAGAAAGTTTCAATTTTTTCATCTTTGTAAGAGAAACATCATTCCTTTTCCTTCATTATCTCTTTGCGTTGAGATTAGGTTATAGATCTCAGAATGGGACCCAATATTATTCATTTAATGGTTTTTCATCTGATTTTGCTTTGATTCATCAAGATTGTTCTTTCTCTCACTCACTAGCATCCTACATTTAGGATGTAGTAGTTTGAGCCACTCATGGTAATCTTATGTGGTTTGGAAGTGAAGTAGTGGTAATGGGAAATAAGGTCGAGATCGGTGGACGACATGTTGTGGATAGGTACCCCATTTTATTGGTGGTGTACAGGTTTGATGTCCCATGGATTGATCATTGTGGATGGTTGTGGTTTACTGTTATCCATCCACGACGCATATGAGAAGAAACCAGAGAATTTCTGAAAAATCTCCAAAATAATCCGGTGGATTTTTTCAAAGATTGAGGAAACCCAAAAAAAACCAAGTTTCCAACAAATTCAAGTATCAAATCCTATAAACTAAGTTTACAACTAATTCAATCATAAATAATGTTGAATTTGATTCTGAGATCATCCTTGATCTCGTCTTTGGTTTCGTCCTCGGGATCCAAGAGCGGGAACTTAGCGAGCGAGATCATCCTTGATCTCGTCTTTGGTTTCTTCGTTGATTTTTGTTTCTACGGATCTCGAATTTTGTGGTTGATGGACTCCATTGCTACTGGTTTCACCGATTCTTATGAGTGACATAGACAGAAAACAACACAAGTGAGGAGAAATCTCAAGTACTAATGACAATTGGTGAAATAGGCTCAACTATTATACTCGGAGATAGCAAAAGAGGAACTTGCTTCACATAAAGAAAGAAACTCCCACTGTATAAAACGATTCAACAATCTAAAGAATTTGATAAAAATTGGAAATAATCGGAAGACCCACACACACAAAAAGAAAGCAGCAAGATTAGTTGTGGATTTGGAGTCTACAAAGACTGATTTGGTTCACCAATCAAGAAACATTACCAAGTCCAACAAATCCGAAAATAAGCAATCAAAGGATTTTGCGGTAGATTGAAACTTAGGCAAGCAAAAAAATGAATAAAGATGGAAACTTTACATTGCAAAATGGAATCTTGATGGTGACCTTGAGCAAGGAAATGAAAGAAGAAGAAGAAGAAAGAATAAAGATCGGTGAAGGAAGGAAGGGAGAGAGGCAGGAGATGTGGGCGTGATATTTTTCTTAGTGAGAGGAGGACTATTTTGGTATTTTGAAAAAATAAATACATGAAAAGTATACTTCCCGTGTAAAGTATGTTGTGGTAATATAAGTTGTGGAAAAAGTATCTTGTAGAGTAATAATTCCTTAATCAAATTCGGATTTTGATATCATGCTTCTGTACATTTCTAACTCAAAATTAATTAGTTCATACCTTTTATATATTTTTTTTTTTGCTAAAACAAAATATAAAAGATATGAACTAATTACTTCAAACTAAAAAAAAAAATATAAAAGATATGAACTAATTACTTAATTTACTTCAAACTATTATATTGTTATATATATATCGTTTATGTGAAATTCTTAACACATTTGAATAGCGCTACAACTAAAAAATACGAAACGTTTAACTAAAATTGGCACAACGGTCATGGATCTGTTAAATGACAAAACAATCGTTATTTTATTCTAGAGAAACTAATTACGATATATATCTACTCTCAGTCCAAACACAAAATAACAAGAAGTTGATGACGAAAAGAAAAGAATCTAGAAGTCAAATATATCATTTTCTTGGGGAATGGTTCACAACTTATAGTATAGTTTACACTACAAGAAAACAGGTGCATTTGCGACGGAAATTTGCAACGGAATTAAATCGTCGCAAATTTGCCTCCTAGTTGCGACGATTTTGCGTCCAAAATGTAAATGTCGACGCAAAATCGTCGCAAATTTGCGTAGGAACTTGACGACGCAAAGCGTCGCAAATTGGCGACGAATTTGCGTTGACTTGTACATTTGGACGCAAAATCGTCGCAAAATTTGCGACGGTTTTGCGTCGATTTATCATTTGCAACGGTTTTGCGTGGAGTTGTACGTTTAGATGCAAAATCGTCGCAACATGTTCATCGAATTTGCGACGATTGAAAAGTTGCGAGGGATTTGCGACGAAAATAGGTTAAACAGGTTTTAATTGATTCTTACTTGTTTATAAGTGAAATTTTTAGCCGCAAATCAGTCGCAAAAGTCTTTGAAATTTTTTGCAAATTAGTCGCAAACTGAAATGAAAATTCAATAAAATCCACATATATTATATCATCTCAGATTCTATAATTCACATTATATTATCTCACATTCTATAATTCAACAAATATATATTGATAACAATCGATCTTTGATTCCGGGTCCGGCTGGTGTGAGACAAGCAGAAGAACGGGCAAGGAAAAAACTTGAAGAATCGATGTTGGAAGAATGCAATTCTTATGAGAGACATGTACAGATGGTTAACTGTGTTGTTGAGGCAGAAGATCCATCGTTCACCGATGTCCTTTGGAAGACGACAATTGCAAATGTCAACAAATTAGCAGGTATAATGAAATGCTATTATTATTAATATATATTAGTATGAAAAAGAAATAATTATATGTGAAAGTTTGTATATTGTTTAATTGTCATTTAATTATATTTTACTTATTCTACGTTGACTATATACAGGTGGACACACACGTGGGTGGACACTGGTAAAAGAGTTGCATAAAATAAAACCAGCACAATTAATGCGTCACGTACCATATGTTGTAGCAGTGATTCATAAAATGGAACCTAATGGATTGGGAGACGCAATGGTCATACTAAAGGTAAAATGTATATATAATTAAGTAATAAGAAAAGATGTTTTTAACATGTTAGAATATTTAGTAATCGATAAATATATGTTATTTGTTTTCCTTGAAGGATCCTACCGGGACTGTACAAGCGAGCATTCATAGGTCCGCCATATCTGATAACAAATATGGGCCGCACATAAAGGAGGGTTCGGTATTGGTTCTAAAGGAGGTTGTAGTTGTTAAGTTTGATAGGGCGACACCATATCTTAACATTATTCTTCAGAACATAAGCAATGTAAGTTAATTACAATATATATTTTAAAGGTATTGTATTAATTTTGTTTCCTTACAAATAAATGAAGTTTTTATTTCACAGGTAATATCGAAAGAAAACATGGCTACAACGTTCATAGAAGAAGGTAGTAGCAGTCGTGTTCATCGAAATCCAAACAATTGGCTATCCCAGGAAAATGACGAAGGGTCGATGACGGATGATGGTGAAGAAATTGATGATGAGTAAAAACATTACGTCATCAATAAAAGAAATTAAAATAAATAAATAAAATTGTTTATGTCTGCAGTTTATTTGTATTACGTTTTTAAGCAATCATATGATTACGTTTTTGTAGTACATGCACGTACAATATATATATATATATATATCGATTGTACGTACGTTTATAAACATCGATGTTAATTAATGTTAAAATATGTTAATATAAAGTTTCGAAAAATTTACTTGTAAACCTAACACATTAATACTAATAACAAAAAAGTCCAAATTAAATCTTAACTTACCAAACTATAAATACAAAAGTTTTGTCGTAATAACTTACCAAACTATAAATACACATTTGCGACGATTTTGCGTCGAATTGTACGTTTAGACGCAAAACCGTCGCAAATTTTGCGACGATATTGCGGCGACTATGAGGTTACGACACAAAAACGTCGCAAATATTGCGAGGATTATGCGTGGTAAGATATTTTTAAACGAATTTATTAGAACACGTGTTTATGATGCTTACCTGTCTATGGGCGCAATATTTTTAGTCGCAAACGTGTCGCAATATTTTTAGTCGCAAACGTGTCGCAAAAGAGAAGCAAAAGAGTCGCAAATTAGTAGGAAAAAAAAACCAATTTTCTATAAAAACCTCGAATGTGTGATGAACGAATTCACAACAAAAACATTCCAATCATAATCTAAAAACAATCCGAGACGAAATTTTTTTTTCCAAAGATTTCTTAAAGAGTAAAATTAATTTGATAATTTATCGAAGATGTCTTCGCATCATGAGGTCTACGTGGTTCGAGCATGGATGTACAACCGCAAAGATCCAGAAACTGGCGAAGTGTCTAGAGAATTTAGAGAAGGGCTTGACGAGTTTTTGACCCAGGCGATAAACAACCAAGGGGCTGTCGCAGGATATACCAACGACGGTAACGTGAAAATTTCTGTCCTTGTGTGAAATGCAAAAACTTTGCTCCACGTGATACGCAAACTGTTTATAAACATTTATATACGAGGGGGTTTTTACCTAACTACTATGTTTGGTTTTCGCATGGGGAGGATTTTGTTGTTAATGTTCCGGGTAGTTCAAGTACGAGTTATAATCGTGGGAATGTAGAAGGTGGTAGTAACTATGAGGATAGTAATTATCAGTATGGTCATGATAATTTTAATGAATCTGCATATGGAAATACAGATGGGAATATTAGGTTTAATGATATGGTCACTGATGCATTTCAAGAAACTCCTGCTTCGTTTAGTGATAATACTTTTGAAGAACCAAACCCGAGTGCTAAAATTTTTTATGATATGTTAGATGCTGCTAACGAACCTATCTACGAAGGATGTAGAGATGGGCTTTCAAAATTGTCGTTAGCATCTAGGATGATGACAATTAAAAGCGAAGATAACCTTAGTGAAAATTGCATGGATAAATGGGGTGAATTGTTTAAAGAGTATTTGCCAGAGGGTAATAACTCTGCAGAGAGTTACTATGAGATACAAAGATTGGTAGCAAGTCTTGGATTACCGTCTGAGATGATTGATGTCTGCATTGATAATTGTATGATTTTTTGGAAAGATGATGGTCAGCTGCAGGAATGTCGTTTTTGCTCTCATCCAAGATATAAGAAGACTAGTGGTCGCACCAAAGTCCCATTCAAGCGTATGTGGTACCTTCCAATAACAAATAGGTTGCAGCGATTATATCAATCAGAGCAGGCAGCAGGGTCAATGAGGTGGCACACAGAACACGATTGTGAGGAAGGGGTGGTCGCCCATCCATCAGATGCAAAGGCGTGGAAACACTTTCACACTGTACATCCAGACTTTGCTGTAGAACATAGAAATGTGTATTTGGGTCTTTGCACTGATGGGTTTAGTCCTTTTGGGATGTCGGGTAGGCAATATTCGTTGTGGCCAGTCATAGTGACGCCATATAATCTCCCACTGTGGATATGTATGCATCGAGAATTCTTATTTCTCAGCATTTTGGTTCCAGGGCCAAAGCATCCAAAAAGATCACTTGATGTCTTCCTACAACCTCTTATCCAGGAACTAAAGCAGTTGTGGCATATTGGTGTACGCACATTTGATTCGTCGAGCCGTAGGAACTTCAACATGAAGGTTGTCCTCATGTGGACGATAAGCGACTTTCCGGCGTATGGTATGCTATCTGGATGGACAACGCACGGAAAGTTATCATGTCCTTATTGTTTAGATAAGACCGAATCATTTCAATTGTCAGCAGGAGGGAAAGCTTGCTGGTTTGACTGCCATCGTCGTTTTCTTCCAAGGGATCATCCTTATAGAAAGAGTAGGACGTTATTTCGAAATCGAGTTGTTAAAACCTCCCCCTTGGTTTACCTTTCAGGTGAGGAGTTGGAAGAACAAATTGATGGATATGGTGCGGCAGAAACTGTACAAGTTGGAGGTAATTGGCAAAGTAATCCAGCAAATATGCATATTGGGTATGGGGTATACCATAACTGGCATAAGAAAAGTATATTTTGGGAATTGCCTTACTGGAAGGACCATCTGCTGAGGCACAACTTGGATGTCATGCATGTGGAGAAAAATTTCTTTGAGAATATTATACACACATTGTTGAATGTTGCAGGGAAAACAAAAGACAATCGGAAATCTCGCCTGGACCTCGCGGCTTTATGCATAAGGCCTGAGTTGCATCTAACAGGAGATGGTAGGGCACCTATTCCTAGTTTCTGACTATCACCTGCTGCGAAGAATGCTTTGATTAATTGGGTTAAGGAGTGGGTGAAGTTCCCAGATGGCTACGTGTCAACTTTTTCAAGGTGTGTTGAGCAAGGGGGGAAATTTTCTGGGATGAAGAGCCACGATTGTCATGTGTTCATGCAGCGACTACTCCCTTTTGCCTTTCAAGAGCTTTTACCGAAGGATGTACACGAGGCAATTGCAGGTGTTACGTTTATCTATGGTTATTAATATATACATACATGTATTTTGTAACTGTATTAATTAACTTACTTCGGACCGGATTGGCGTTTTAGGTATTGGAGCATTTTTCAGAGACATATGTGCCAGAACCTTAATGAAGGACGAAATCTCAAAGTTGAATTCAGACATTCCACTCACGATTTGCAACTTAGAGAAGATATTTCCACCTTCATTTTTTGATGTGATGTACACTTACCACATGAGTTAGATTTGGGTGGTCCTGTCCAATTTTGATGGATGTACCCCTTGAAAGGTTCTTCAAACATTCGAAGATGAAGGCGAAAAATCTCGCAAGAGTAGAGGGATCAATCATTGCTGGAAGTTTGACAGAGGAGACATCAAACTTCTCTACTTACTACTTTAGCAAAACCGTGAAAACTAAGAAAACCCGTCGTGTGCGATACGACGATGGTAGGGTTGGCCGAACATATCACTTGGAGGGTGTACCAGATGTTTTATGTGATGTAGGTCGGATGGGTGGAAAAGTGAAAGAAACAACGTGGTGTGATTTCAAGCATATGCAAGCTGCCCATACGTATATAATGCTAAATTGTAACTACTTCCAGCCATATGAGAGGTATATACGTATATATATGTATATATTTATATATATTAATTGTGAATATATATACAACTAATTAACGGGTGTACAGAATGTTAGAAGGCCAAATACGAGAAGCATTTCCTGAACTAAATGATGAAGAAGTTTAATTTTACCTAGAACGTGATTTTGCTGGATGGATGCGGGAGAAGGTAAGAACCATGCATGAGTTATATTAGTATTACATATATATATACTAATTATTTCAATTTGACAATATATAGGTGGCGAAGAAATCTCGACAAAGTTGGCCTTTATGGGTACATGAGTTTGTTTTGGGGCCCATTGCAAGCATAAAAACGAGTAAGATGTATTGTACTCGCGGCTTTATTTGTCACACATTTCAACATGGACAAGATAAAGCTACTGCAAATTATGGTATTCATGTCCTGGGCGATACAAACTTCTATGGTATTTTGAAAGAAATCATTGAGATTGAGTATGCTGGTGTGTTGAACTTGAAAAGTATATTATTTCGTTGTGATTGGTTTGATCCATCCAATGGTCTTGGGGTTAGAACCAGCAAATTTGGAGTTGTTGATGTAAAAGGAAATAGGAGCTACACTGACAAGTTTGAGCCATTTGTTTTAGCATCCCAAGCAGAGCAAGTAGTCTTCATTCCTTACCCTCGTACTCGTGCATGACGGGATCAAGATTGGCTATCCGTGATTAAAGTTAACCCAAGAGGTCGAATTGTCGGAGGGTTAGCAGCTGATGCTGATGATGCCCAACCCCCAGTGCAACCAGCAAGAACCAAAGAAGTTTCGATCCCTACAGAGGTAACCACCGATTTGACAAGAATTGACCCACTTCATAGTGGTCTTGATGTGATATTCGAGGATTCAGAAGGAAACGAAGATGAGTTTGATGAAGACGAAGAGTCAGATGAGGACGACGATGATGACGAAGATGGCGGAGTAGAACGTTATGTTTCTGATCATGATGAAGAAGATTAACAAATTTAATATTAATTATGTGTATATATATATTAATTAAGTATGTATTTTGAAGTGTGGCGTAAATTTTTTTTTTTTTAAACAAGATATATAAGCATTTGCTACGTTTTTGCGAGGCAGTATTTGCAAAATCGTCGCAAATATGCATATCCGAAATCATCTTAATCACCATCACCATAAGCCAATCGAGATAAACAAAAACCCTAAACTTACCATTTCTCGATTTTCGCTCATCAAAACCCTAGTTCCTCTCAAAATTTCCAGTGTTCGCTTCCTTTTTTCTCTCTTTCTAGAGATAGAATGAGAATCAGTAGTGGCCTTAGTGTTCGCTTCTCGATTCTCGATTTTCCTTGTCGAATATATACAAAATTTCCAGTGTTCGCTGCCTATACCCTAAACTCTAAGCAATACATTATTTACACCGTTTAAATTGGATCATAGAGGCCCTAAGTAATATATAAAATTATTTGTAAAATCGGCAAAAATGATAGATTGATCATATTCTAAGTATAAGTACATGTATTTGATACTTCGTTATATATGTTTCTCGATAATGTTTTGATAAGTTTTATTTGAATAATTATAGAGGGATTGTTATTTATTAGACGAATCATCCTTTTATATTCGAAGAAGTAACCAATTTAAACGGTGTAAATAATGTATTGGTTAGAGTTTATGGTATAGGCATTTGCTACGGTTTTGCGAGAAAAGCGTCGCAAAAGCGTCGCAATTGTTCAGACTTGCGACGATTTTGCGACGGTTGCCTCGCAAAACCGTAGCAAATGCCGATTTTACAAAAAACTTCAATTAGTAGTCTTACTTTGCTTCATACATGCACTAAGGACCTAAACAAGTGTATATTTATCTTTTATGAATCCTAATTTTGGTCTAAAACATCCAAACCCCTAAGTATACCCTAAACCTCATTTGCGTGGGAATTGCGACGAAAACGTCGCAAATGCGTAGCAATCTAGTATTTGCGAGGCATTTGCAACGATTTCTTCGCAAACCCGTTGCTACGTTAGCTACACTATTGCGACCATAATTACGGTCGATCAACCCTATTGATTGTTCGTACAATGACCTTGGGATTTACATATTGCGAGGGAATTGCGACGGTTTGTTGAATATTTGCGAGGCAATTGCGACGCTTTGTGGGCGGGAAACGAAAAGACGTGGGCGGCAATCATGCATTGGGCGAAATATTCGGCCCAATTAGCGAGGGAATTGCGACGATTTGTTTAATTTTTGCGACGGAATTGCGAGGGATAATTTTCCCTATATTTACAATTCCAATCCGACGCACATTCCTCACATCTCTCTTCTCTCTCTAAAAAAAGTGATTCTCTCTCAAAAAAAAAGTTCCCTCGACCTTCCCAATCTATCCCGACCTTATAAGGTAAATCTCGAAATTTTTCTTTCCTTTTATTAATGTTAATTTTTTCTTTCGTATATAATTATTAGTTAATTGTGGTTTATAGGAAAATGGTTAGGAATAATTAATTAGGAATGGAATTGTACTTGGGAATTGAGGATTAACTAATATTGATATTATAATAGTTAAAATTGTTAATTTACTAATTTTGTTAAATTATTTTGATGTTTAATGTTGATTAGGTTATTTTAATGTTATCATTAAAATTGTTAAAATTAATATTAGACTAAATATTTTTTAAATATGCAATTACTAAATTCAAAAATTATCAAATTTATTTAGATGGAGAACGACTATAGCCAGTACGTAGCGTCCATTGGTGGTCGTGGTATAGGTCATTCACGACCAGGACAGCGTACACATCCCTCGCAGGGCTCCCCTTCTGGTTCTGGAATTCCTGAGTCCCAGCCGACGCCACCTCCTCAGCCAAACCCTGGAGCAGTTCCTTCATGGGATGACATGACTTTGGGACAGCTTCTCGTTACTCCCGGACGGGAGCTTCTTCCCCATTTAGACCCTGAATCCCGGGGCAACGCTGTGTGGTAAGTAATTAATTTTTTTATAGTTGTAATTTAATTTTGTTTTATAATTATTAATATATTTACACAATATATTGCTTTTTATAAAAAAATTTAGGTTTTGGAAAAACTCGGTCGTCAAGGATGTTAGAAAGATCATAGAGCGGGATTTCAAGATGTGCCACACGAGTTGGAAGTTTGTTACCCCGGAGATCAAGGATCGGTGGTACAAACAATTCACGGTAAATTTTTTTATTATTTTTAAAAACTTTTATTTATTTATTCAATTTTGTAATTTTCTAACTTATGTTCTAATTTATGACAATTTGCAGCAAAAATACTATTGGGACCCCGCGATTAATGGTTTAGTTCGTGAGGGGTTTGAGGAGAAAGCGAAGAACCGTCTCAACAACCAAATAGGACGGTGGAAGGAGAAGTGGCAAAAAAATCCGGATCCGAAGGTATGTATGCCATCTTTCTTCAATCCCAATATTTAGGATGGCCTTGTCGCCTTCTGGGAGTTGGAGACATCTAAGGAGAAGTCTGGCCAGTGCTCGTCTACCCGATTGACGAAGGTTGGCGGTAGTGACCACCCTTCAAAACACGTTTCGGGACAGATTTCTTTTGAGCAGCGTGGCTTTGAGATTGTAAGTTATTAATTTTTTTTCTTTAAATTTTTACGGTCACAAAAATCTCAACTTCTAATGTTTTCATTGTCAGGCCGTGGAAAAAGGAGTTCCCGCAACGATCCCAGAGATTTGGGAGAAGACCCACCGCAGGCCGGACGGGTCATGGGTTGATGAACGTGTCCGCCAGGTCCACGACGATGTCATTGAGCGAGTCGAAGAACTCTCAACCCAGCCTACTCCCGATGGTCAACCTACTCAGTTGACACCGATGGCGATCAACCAAATCGCATCACAGGTAAAAACTTAATTTCCTTCTTAATTTTATTCACAATTTTGAATATTTAGTATACTATTAACATTTTAAAAAATGAAATTACATTATTATTATTTATGGAAAATTGTAAACTTTTCATTTTATTTTGTAGTTGGCTCCTCGAAACCGTAAGGGAAAGATGGTATTTACAGGATCTATCCGGATGGATGATCAGGGAGTGCCATTTTGTCCCATTACGAGATTTGCTTCGGATCCGCAAATAGCCAAGGAGGTCCAGGAAACAAAACAACGGCTCGGCGAAACGGAGAAAAAGCTCGACGAAACGGAGAAAAAGCTCGGCGAAACGGAGAAGAGGACTGCCGCCCATGATGATATGTTCGCGTTGTTAGCGAGGACGAACCCCGAGCTTGCCGACTTTCTGAGAAGGCCAGAAGGCGACGGAGGAAGCACATCGACCAGGGATCCGGTCGATGATATCGATTTCGATTAGATTTGTTTTCGGTTTTAGATTTATGTAAAACTTTATTTTATGTTTTATATTAAATTTTAAATATTTTCGATTTTTTTTTTAAAAATTATAAATTTTTTTTTTTCGAATTTTTTTTTTTAATAAATCACATCGAAAACCGTCGCAAAACCGTCGCAAAAAAAAGCCGCAATTGCGTCGCAATACAGTTTGACGCAAACATATCGCAAACAATTACTCGCAATACCGTCGCAAATAAAAGCCGCAATACCGTCGCAAAACCATCGCAAAACTATTCGTCGTAATTACGTCGCAAAATCGCTACGCCGCCGCTAACTTTTACCACGTAAAACCGATGCTATTTCGCCGCAAATCTGCGGTGAACAGTATGTATCGCAAAATCGTCGCAAATATATCTATTGTCGCAAATTCGTCGCAAAAAATTCAGTCACAAAACCGTCGCTAATTTTGCGACGGTTTTGCGACTATCGATATATTTGCGACGATTTTGCGACGATTTTTGGTTTGCGACGAGCTAGTTGCGACAAACGATAATTCGTCGCAAAACCGTCGCAAACAGCCATTTGCTACGATTTTGCGACGAAAATCGTCGTCGCAAATGGGGGTGTTTTCTTGTAGTGTTAACAAAATAGCATTAATCATTATATTGTAATATATTCTCTCGCATTTAATTGACTAGAGAACAAAATAGATCCATAGAATTATGTAAGTACGTGCCGTCTTGGAGACCAAGGCATAAGGTTAGGCATAAGGCATAAGGCATAAGGTTGTAGAAACTTATCAACATATATACATTATACATGTGACAAAAAAAAAAATATATATATATATATACATTATACATTTTTTATGCTCTCTTGCGCATGAAGTAAACATTTTACGTCATAGCTTATGTCACCGAACCCACTTATTTATTATAAGTAAGTACTATAGTATTTAAGAATTTTGATGCCATATCTTTCATAAAATCGTATAGCATACAACTATGGTTTTAAAATATTTATGTTCAATTCAAGACAAGACATATAAAAACATGTTATATCATATTGTTCTGTTATTGCAAAATGACAACTCTGACACTCATATGGGTTGTGTTTAATTTATTTTGGGTTTATATGTTGTTTCTACTTTCTGTTGATAAGTTTAAAGTTGGATGTATATATACATGTGAATAACAATTATTTTATGTGAAATCATTAGTCTGTTGTTTCTACTTTCTATTGATAAGTTTGATCCTGGATGTATATACATGTGAATAACAATTATTTTATGTGAAATCATTAGTCAGATCGATAAAATCTGATGATTGTGGAAATATATAAAGTTTTTTTATTGAAAAAAAATTAAAGAGTTTAGTAAGTAGTTTTGTTTTGATATCTACACAAACTAAAGAGTTTTTTTTTGGGGTTCATATATCATGTCGAATCTCATTTTGTTTGCGTTTGTTCCACTTTAGCCAATATTGTAGCAAATTCTTTTGATATTAATAACACTGTCTTGACAAAACCAAAAAAGATTGTGTTGAATCTCCAATTAGTGGCGTTCTTAAACTCATTTTTGTGAGCTTAAAATCATTTATCTTTGGATTTATCGAACTCAAATTTTTCACACTAAAAATTTCAAATATAAGTTTCAAAAAAAAAAAAAAAAAATCAAATCAAATATCAAATGATCAAGTACAATTGATAATATATACATTGCCGTATTGAAAAAGTATATGCTTCGTTATACTATTGAGGATAGATCCCATTAATTAACATTAGGTTGAAGACAAACTCCGGGACTCTTCTTCACTAGTCAATCATTATCATAACATTGTAATTGAACATATATATATATACACATAAATAGAAAACCATGAATATATATAAAGTGTTTTGAAAAATAAGAGAACTAGTTCTATGATTCAAAAGGGAAGACATGAAAACAAGCTCATGCTCTCTACATGAGCACTCCAAACTAAACCCTCTCTTCTTTACAACAATACATGGAACAATGTAAACATAATGCTCATTTCCTCTCTCTCTCTCTCTCTCTCTCTCTCTCTCTCTCTCTCTCTCTCTCTCTCTCTCTCTCTCTCTCTCTCTCTCTCTCTCTCTCTCTCTCTCTCTCTCTCTCTCTCTCTCTCTCTCTCTCTCTCTCTCTCTCATATAATTTAACAACATTTTTTTTTTTATAATATCATTTGCACACACAAACAAAAATGACCTGAACTAACAAGAAAAGAAGAAGAACAAACCAAAATATGGACTACTTACGAAAATAATAGAAATAAATAAAGATTTATCTTTACACTGCCTTACTAACATTTCAACTTTACATAGACTGGTTTATATTCTATTTTTGACGTATACAATATTACAATTCATATATTCTGATATACATGCAAATTCTTGTGTTTGTAATCTAGACTATGGGACATCAACGGTAATGGTACAAACTCATTCTGGTATACAGAATAAAAAAAAATCCTTTTATCACTAATTAAATCAGATAAATGAAATAAAATACAAGAGATTGATGTGTGGTCCATTTGAGTTTTATGTCAAATTGTCGTGATATATAGGCCATATCCCTTCTATTTTTATTTTTTTTTCCATATCCCTTCTCTATCAAAAACTGCATGTACGAACAAAAAACTATTAATGGTATTTATATAAATTAATTTATACCATGAAAATAGTATATTATAGAAAATGTCACATGTCACATGTCACATGAAAGGTCACTGACCCCAAAACTTAGTAAAATGTATACACAATCTTTCTATATATAAGTTTCTCAATATGCCTCTCTAAGCATTATAATCAAATCTCTCTCTCTTCTTTTTCTTCTTCTTACCTTCACAAAAGCAAATATGGATCCTCGAGTCACCGCCACCTCCGTGTTCCGGTGGTCTAGGAGTCGCCGGAAGATTTATCTCCGGCGTCGTAAGTCACAAGTGGTACGTCTAGGCGGGAAGAATAATGTTGTGCCACGAGGTGGATTCTCATTGAAGAGAATGGTGAGGAAGATGAAGTTAAGATGGTTAAGGCTACATTACGCGAGACTTGTGAAGAAGATAAATGGGTTTTATCGTAATTTGGTTAAAGAGTTTGTAGAAGCAGGAGCTGAACTCGAAGCGATTCAACAGCGAATGGCGGTTGAGGCGGCTGCTTTTGCCGTTCCGGGTTTAGGTTTATCTTTCTCCTCTATGTCAGTCCATGATCGAGCACGGTATTTTCTAGTATAGTCAAAATATTAATTAATCATATATTCATATTCATTAATTATGTTAATCTTTGTATCTTTTCATTCTTTATTATTACTTTGTTTGTTGTTGTAACTTATACGTATTTATATTTACTGTCATTTCGTATTTCTTGGAATATGAGACTGCTAAGAAGTTAAATAATTTGGGTATTATTAATTAGTATATATGGTTAAATTTTTATTATGTGCGATTAGGTCTCAAATGTGTATGCATTTATCGTATTGTCACCATTCGAAAAAACTTAGCTTTGTAGTTAGGTAATTTCTATTTTTACAACAATTAAAAAAATTGCCTAAAGTTTATTTTATTGTCACCGACAGAAATCAACTTCCTTTCATCAAAGACTTCAATTTATAATTGGTACATACATGAAGTATATTTTTTATATATTGGATACGTCAAAAACCTACTCCATTTCATAATAAAATATCATTCGATCAAAAAAAATATATATCATTTGAATTTCTTTCTTTTGTTTTATACACTAGATAAGAACTAAAAATCTCGTTGAAAAGAAGAAAAAAAATACCTAAAAGCATCTCTTTTCATTATTTTGATAAAATAAATAAATAGAACTAAAAAATGTCCAGTAGCAAAGACATTTGTGTATTTTTTGTTACACACTTACTAGGGGTGTCAAAATGGGTCATTACTCATCGATTATCCGAACCCGCCTACGATTTTAGCGGTTAAATATTACCCATATAAATAAATAGATTCTGTTGGGTTACCCTAATGGGTTTAATGGGTAAAATTCATTAGGGTTATGAGTTACCATGAGTTTAGCATAAAATTAAAAATAATTAATATTTATATATATATTAAAGATGAGAGACCATCTTGACATGTCTGTTTTGCAGTATTGGAAAGATAACAGACATGGTTTTGGTACTTTAGCATACATGACATAAGATGCGTTTAACATTTCTATAACTACTGTAGCTTCATAATCATCTTTCAGTATTGGTTCTCGTGTTCTAAACAAATACCGGAGTCGACTTCTTTCGAAACATGTCCATGCTCTACTTTGTACGAGATCATGGTTATTTGGTTTTGCAAGTGATGAAAAAGATAAAGTTATCATTTATAGTTACTGATTTTAATACTAGTTATAAATTATCCAAGTTGGTAATATACTTTTCTTATTATTTGTAGAGATTGAAGGTGATTATGGATCCGATGGATCCGAGGAAGCAGAAGAACCCAACAAAGATTGAAGTGTTTTTTAAAATTAATGTTTAGTTTTATTGGTTTTTCTATTTTATTGGTTTTCTGGTTTTACAATATTATTTTAAGATAGTAGACATTTTAATTTAGTTTCTTTCTTTTTCAAGTTAAAAACTTTTGTTGGATTTATAATAATATGGAATGTGTTGATTTTTAATAAGTTTATATTGTATAGTTCAATATATATATGGGTACCCATGGGTAACCCATAACCCTAATGGGTTTCATATAAATGGGTGTGAGTAGATAAATTGTATCCACATAATAAATGGGTTGGGTCAAACCCGCCCACTAAAACCTCAAACCCATGTGGGTTTGGGTCGGGTTACCCATTTTGACACCTCTAACACTTACACAAATGTATGGGCGTAAACGTGATTTAAAAGTATTAGAGATTGATGATGAGAGACATGATGGAAAGAATTATATTTACTCTCATAATCACAAGCTTTCGGTTACATACATTTATATAGGAAGTGAATGATATACACATTTAAGATAGTTTCCTAATATAAGATAATTACAATCTCATAAGAATATTCTCAAATATCTCTAAGGTCATTCTAGGATCATTCTTGATCCTTCTATACGCCCCATCAAGCTCAAGGTGGTGATGAAGTGAAGCGAAATTAGCGGCTTGAGATTGACAATAAGCTATGTGATGTGAGACAGAGCCGATGTTGTTATGGGTACGGCGGTTTGAATAAGTGACGGATTACCCCCGTGGTGGGTTGCGGCAGAGCTTGAAGCCTGGGCTCCGGTGGTGGTGATGAAGATTTTCTCCAATCATGATGCAAGCATTTTAACATAGAGAAGAAGAAGCCAAATCGATAGGTTGCATGTTTTTTTTTTTAAACGTCTGGAATTATTATAGATAGTACAATCATCACTATACTAATTTGATCTATTTGACCTAGTTCTATTATGATGATAGTTCTAGATAGGTTGCATGTTTTGTTTTTGTTTTTTGTTTTTTAATTTTGTTTTTTTAATGAAAAAGAAATAAATGATAAACATTTTTTTTTTGAAGAAGAAGAGAAGAAAAAGAAGTTTGATCGTTTGTATTTTTTTTTGGGAAAGGGATAAGTGAAGGCAAAATTAAACTTAAAAACGAAGCATACGGAAAGAAGCACTTTGGCTTAAGAAATCAAAAACGATGAGAAGGAAAACGGAGTTTGATCATTATATCGAAACTGGGAAGCATGTGGCTTAGATTCAGAGGTCTATGATAGACTTGAATAAAGAGAAGCAATATAGCATAGATTCAGAGGCACTTAGGCTTGAATTAGATTCAGAGGTTCATAATGAACTTGAATGGTGGAAGCACTTGGCTTAACGAAAATCAAAAACAAATATAAGAAACAGAAGCATTTCACTTTGAAACCAGAAACGAGCAGATCGTTAGATCATTGTGGCTCTGATACTATAATAGAGATTGATGATGAGAGACATGATGGAAAGAATTATATTTACTCTCATGATCATAAGCTTTCGGTTACATACATTTATATAGAAAGTGAATAATATACACATTTAACATAGTTTCCTAATATAAGATAATTACAATCTCATAAAAATATTCACAAATATCTCTAAGGTCATTCTAGAATCATTCTTGATCCTTCTATAAAAAGATCATGATATGAGAAATCTTGTAAAGTGATTGTATTAAGGTGTATCCCTTGCTGGAAATGCAATTAACTAAAAAAAATAAAAAAAATACTGTCATTAATATATTATGGGGATTTACATCTTTATTGATATTATTGTACATGACGAACTTGTCGCTTGCCGATAAAATATTTAATCAGTTATTTGGATTTTGGACGATTGCTTTAGTTTCAAGAATTTCTATGCATAAGCGCAATACCAATTTTAAATTTGACCAATGATAATTACGACCACAATTAAGAGTTTCAGAAATATTCTCAACTACATTTTTTTGTTTTTGTCAACAATGTTTTTTAAAATATGATATTGCTGAAAAAGAAAATCTATATGCATGCTAAAACACTACTGACTTGAGTAATTAATTATCTTTCCATTTTTGAATTTAACCAACAATAATTGTAACTATACGAGGGTGTAATGAGGCTCACTACCCCCATCGTCTGCGTACACCATTACTCGCCCCTGAAAAACACAACTTGGCCTCAATCCTAGTTCCTTGTCTAGGCTCTGGTTCTCATGGAATTGAACAACTAACCTCTACAGCCATGTCTGCCAATCCACACAGAAACTGAGTTGTAGCTTCAACCGCCTAATAAGAGAGAGAATGAAGTAATTCTTGTAAGTCCCATAACCTTTGCAATAAGTCTAAAACACTTGGTAACCCTTCTCTATCCAAACCCGTTGTAACACGGTCATCTCTTGCAAATCAACATATGCCCTTATAACCCATGTATATTCCATCAACAAATCAGTCTAGGCCATTTTCAATGAAAGGTTACTTCTTCTCGTGAGCTCAATCCAATAAACCTACAATACCATGAGTGAACCTCAAAAAATAATTGATGCGGTCGAGGATGGCCTATCTATCACTAGCAGCAAAGAGGATGAAGAGTATGGAGAGGATGATTCTGATACTAGTCAGAAGATATTTGGTGATGTCTATAAATGTTACTTTGAATTTGCAGTTGGATTACTCTTATATTTCCCTTGTGTAACTTTTCTTGTATTGCTATTATTTTACTTGTGCAACTTTTTATGCCTTGGGTTGTTGGACATGAACAAGTGGTAATTTTACACCCATAAGGTTTGATGTTAATCTTAATGAAGAGTATATCATGAGAACAAATGAACATTGCAACACTGTCTTTATCAGCTATCTCCTGAGGAGACGAGCACAAGGCCTCATTAATACAGCCAGCATAAACCTCCATAAAGATTTCTTCTGCAATCTCGAACAAGACAGAGTGGCAGCTCCTCCAATATCAACCTATTTTCCCGGACTTGAAAAGACTGATCTCGATCCTTCCCTACACATTGATTGTGGTTTACTCACACTAGTATCATCGGTGCAGCTTCCTCCTCATTTGTACTCTACTTTGGATATGTCCCTGCAGACACTTTGTCCCATACTCTGAAAGCAACCGAAACTTAGCTCTGCTAGTTCTCCATTGATGGTACAAGGAAGTCATCCTCCAGTAACAGTTTCCTTTGCGAGTTGTGCATACTTGCCAACGCGTAGACATTCGCTAACTAGCAGACTAGAGTAATTTTCTGGCACCTTCAGGTTTATCCTCTTCTGCCTTGAGAATGAGAAGCCATTGTGTACGTACCTCAAACATGCTCAGCGGCTTCTCACACAACCCCAGAAAGCTGATGCGGTGTCAGACTTACCGAGAATAGCGCATTCTGCATATACATCCCACGTTTCACCCATGTTTTGAATAGTAGCCAAGCAAGAAAATTTTCCATTATGAGATTTTAGATTATTATTGTACCATGAAGCCCACCTATGCATAATCGACAGATTATAGTACCTTAGAGCTTTGGGTAAAGGATACTAAGGGAATGCACATGTATGAAAGAAATGTTTTGAGGAACCCAAGAAAAGCACACAAAAGAAGTAAATAAAGAATGACACAGAACTTAAAAAAAGAGCAATGACAACACAATCTTTTCCTTTGAAAACATCACTCAAAAAACAAGAGTTGCTCTCATCCCAATTCCCCTAAACCTGGGACTTCATTCATCACCTGAAAAAAGTCAACCAGTATTGAGAATATGTACTGCAAATGATCACAAGACAAAACAGAAAAGAGTTCAAGACAGGAAACAGAAAAGAATTCAAGACAGGAAACATAAACCAAATTCAAACTAACATTTTAAAAGGCACAAAGGCTACTTGGGGAACCATCATCAATCATCTTCTGACGTTTAAGCGAGCTTCCCTCGTTACTAGTATCAGAACCATCATCATCATCTTCATACTCATCACTTGTGCTAGGGCGTGGTGGTGGTATAGGGGATCCTCCATCACCTATGCTTGTCCAAGTCCATACATCGGTGAAACAAGATAGTACATCTGATGGGTATGCGGACTTGACTTCATCTTCATCACCGACTACTAAGAGAAGATTGTAATTTGTTTTATCCACCTTTTCGATAACATTAACGAAGTCAACGTCTTCTTCCTCTGGCATGCCTTTCATGATTAACAAGATATTTGCTTGAGGATTCCAACCGGTAAAATCAAGCATGTCCACTAATATCTTAGTGTGTCTCTCAAATCTATTAGAGCCTGTAACAATAAACAATGAATCAGAGATGATTTAGATATTACAGAGACAATATAGAGAGATAATTAAGAGAAAAATAGTGTTTTACTTTGTCGAAATAGTGTGATGTGGTGATGTATAGACTCCCGCTCCTTAGAATAAGGTTTTATATGATCATAAGCTCTGATACGGACTTCACCGTAGAAACCCTCATCAACGAGAGATGATCTAAGATTACGATAAAACGAATAAATCTTATCCTCGCCGTCGAGGGGGAAATCCACCATGTCCCATAACACATATGTCTCTGTACCTGTGTATATATATATATATATATATCAGATTTCACAAATCATAAACAATTACCAAATTGAATAGATGAGATTCAGAATCCAGAATTTTCTAGCAAGAGATGGAGATATCGCGACATAGATTTATCAGATTTTCACAAAACATAAACAATCACCAAATTGAATCGATCGATGAGATTCAGAATCCAGAATTTAAGAGCAAGAGATAGATAGAGATAGCTTACGGGCGAATGTTCTTCTGCGTTCGATACTCATGTTGGAGAAGAAAAGAAAACACACGATTTAGGGTTAGATGATCAAGGATAGGGAGACGACTCTTATTAGGTAGGGATCGAGAAGAAACTAGTATTTTTTTCAGCCGTCGGATCTGCCAAATCTCCATTCTGCCCCTTATCGGTTTGGTAATCAAAATAACAAAACAATTGGGCCCAGAACCGGTAGATTAAACCAGCCGGTGACCTTATCTCAGAACCGGTAGATTAAACCAATTGATAATCGAGTCCTGAACGCGAAAGCCATCACAACCTTCTCCTAATATAAAGCTCTACCTAGCTTCAAAGACATAGTAATGTAACTAGTGGTTGTTAGATTTGAAGCATTAATGAATCTTGATTGATACTTTGGTGAATGATGAAACAAATAAGAGTATTAGTTGCTCCAAACCACTCAAGGCAAGAAGTTAGAAGTAACTCCCATAGAGAGCAATCATTTCTCAAAAGGGTAAAGAGTTAGGGAAACATGATTAAGATTCTAGGCCATTTTCCTAAATGAATCTCAGACCATCGACCTATAGTCATAACAATTGCTTGTGTATACCCAGGCTACGATCTAAAAATGTTTTCGCTTCGATAAACGTCTGTTACAAATCAAAGATTTCAAAACATATATGTAGTTAAAAGGCTGGAACTCACGTTTTCTACGACATAACTCAGCAAAAAGAAATTGAAGATCTATAACTCGAATTAGAGTTTGCGCTTCCAACATCAAATTCCAGTTATGAGAATATCTCTGCCATCCAGAGAGATCTAACGCAGGCATACCGAGACGAAGAAAAGAGATGCGAGCTTGAAGACTGGCATCGTCTTGAGTACTCCAAAGAAACGAAAGTAGCACAGGAGCCAATGAGACGCTTTGACCAGCTATAGATCAACGGGATTGTTAACCGTCTAGGCACTGTTAATCCAACAAAGATGTGACTTTAGAACAGCTCAACCTAATCGCTATTTAGTATTGAAGACGTACACTCGATTCGATCCATAAACTAGGTGATTTTCTCTGATCAAGTTTCGATTTTTTGGAGTTTTTGATTGGTAATTTTACTTTAAATCAGTTTCTCATATGTGTTGATTGGACCCATGTACTCTGGTTTGATCATTTTGCAGAGATGGGTTCTTCGAACAATGAGTATGAGTGAGATTGGATTGACTTCTCACAATTTGGGATGTTATGTTGGTGGCAAATGGCAAGGAAATGGACCTGTTGTTTCTACTTTGAATCCAGCAAACAATCAAGTTCTTCTTACATGATTAGAATCAAAATTGGAGCTAATGGTTCTTGTTGTTGGAATAGTTTCTTTTTTTTTTTTCCTCGATATTGTTTTCTGATGATTTTGTGCTTCTTGAAGTAGTTTCTTTGTATAGCATATTTGAAATGTGTAACTATTGATGCAGCAAGTTGTTGAGGAAGATTACAAGATAGGTCTGAAAGCTTGTGAAGAAGCAGCCAAGATATGGATGCAGGTAAGTTATGAAGTTCTTCATTAAGTGGAATTTGCTTTTATGAAGAAGAAGCAAATTGCACCTAATAACTAACAAAGTAACTCTCATCAGGTTCCTGCTACAAAGAGAGGTGATATTGTTGGTATTTGCCCAAATGAATCTAGGAACCATAATCATAATATGTAAAAACAGTTGTTTCTCAATATGCAAATAGGTTTTCTGACAGCTTCTATATGCATTTGAAAGTTCATTTGTTTTGGTCGGCAATTTTTGATTGAAAAGTTTTTGTCTTTGTCCTCCAATGAAATATGCCTATGGACGAACAGAGAATCGGGAAAGAAATAAAACTGACAAGAGTTTAAGATGAAACACCAATACACAAAAGAGTTGAAGAGAAGAAATAGAAACGTTATTGTCAATTAGGACAAAGCAAAGGAGGCTCTTTTGATGGTAATGAGATTGATACAACATGATTTTCCACACAGAGAAACCAAAAGAGGCTCACTCATGGTGGTGAGAGAAGGATCTCACTCAGCATTGAGATATGCTGGTCGTTTCCGATCAACCATATCCGGTGGTGGTGGTGGATATGGTCGATATACTAGGCTATCGTCCAGAGGATATCCTCCAGCACATAGGTCACTCCAACGCCATACCGTGTATTTCAACCCATATGGCAACCTTTCTAGTTGGTAATCATCAGGCACTGCTAAGAGAACATTGTACCATCTTAGATATAAACTTGAAAGAATATGGTTGATCTCAATTCTAAAAATATCGTCATCCGGCATGATGTTTTTCGCGACTACCATCACGTTTGTTAGAGCATGAGCACGATTGTGAGATGCCCACAAAAGAATGTCCATTAACATCGTATGCAATCTACCACGTTTGGAGCCTGTAAAATCAAATATTACATACATAAGTAACTAAAAAAAGGAGTAAAAAGAAAAGGAAAGCTTTTTAACCTCTTGGCACAAAGGTGATTCCGGCATTCTTATAGTATTCATCTTGTGGCTCTTTCTCACCATAAGCCGTGATTGACACTTTGCCATGATAACCAGCAGTAGCAAGGGCTAATCTGATATTCTGATTAAACGAAACAATATCCCTGACTGGGAAATCCTCCACGTCCCAATAGACGCCTGTTTCAGCATCTAACAAATTACGATTTGGTTAGATAAATACGATTCAGATGAAATCTAATCCAAATTTTATAATTCGAGCAAGAGACAGAGATATCTTACCAGCCAAATTTTTACGTAATTCCTCCTTATTCATGCCGAAGGGGCTGAGTGTGATCATTGTGTCAAACTGGGGAGAGATTTGGAGAAGATAAGAAAACACACGATTTAGGGTTAGATCCGCGGCTGCGGAATTTTTGTTGAAGAAAGGGTCGAGAGCTTCTATTTTTCTTATTAAGAAGGACGACGCTTGTTTAAGGGTTGAGATCTTCTTGTCCCAGAAACTAGTTTCTTTTCGGCCGTTGGATCTTTCTTCCTTTGCTAAATCTCCATTCTACCCCTTATCACACACCCAATTTTCGGAATAGAGAAAGTAAATTAATTAAGGGGCACAATCGAGATTTACCAAAACATCCACAAAACAATCATGGCATAATTATTTGTATCCAAACTTGTAATACTCGAAAGAACATTAAAAGTTAAATGGAGAGAGGCGGTGATTCTAGGGTCTAGTTCTCTTTCTGTTAACCATGTATTCTTCATTTTATTTTATTTTGGTGGTAAAAACTAAGGTTGGGCAAATATAACCGTAAACGAATAACCGAATCGATATCAATCCAAAATTATTTAAACAGAAACCGAATCAAATTTTTGAAAATATCTAATGGGTTATGTATGTCGATAATTGAAACTGGAACCGAACTGTTACTAAACCGAAAACCGAACAAATATCCAAAAATATCGGAAACATAAATTAATCTGTAGATGTGCATGCATAGTTTGAATAAATTTTATAATTTTTCTTTGTTATGTTTACTATTCATTCGATTAGTTCAAAAATTTTTAGTTATTGATAAATAATTCGGATAAAAATAACTAATACAACTGTATTATTTTATTTTTTATTAAAAATATACGACTTTTAGGATAATTTAGGTAGTTTACATAAAAAAATACTTGGAACTTAACCGTAATTGTATGAGAAATAAAAAAATTTGGGTAACTATTATAATTAAGAACCGAACCAAAACTATTTGGTACTATATGGGTATAATACCCTTTTACCCAAAAGATCCGGAACCGATTGGTACCAATCGGAACCCGAAACCAAACCAAATACTTGAATGTCCATGTCTAGTTGAAACAAAATTCATTCAAATTTGGTACTATATGGGGATTTGCCTTTTTCTTTTACCGACTATAATACTTTATTTAAATTCCATATCCACAAATTAGAAGCTCGTTTTAAAACTTTGGACACGTACGTATGGAACAGACTTATCGGCACATGAATTTGATCGAGACACGTTTACATCTGGTATGGGAATATGTATACGGGAGCTTATAATTTTTTAGAAGATTTCACTTTTTGAATGAAGATTGATGGCGTATTGATATATAATGGGAACAAATGATAATATAATGTACATAACCGTATTATAAGCGTAAAACATGCAGTTTGATGTTAAGCAAAAGCCTAATGAATTCAATTTATATTATCGAAGATGACATCATTGCACTATCCATCAAAATCTTGAAGCTCTACAAAATGTACTACTATTGTGTTTTTGAAAATGTAAATTGACTGAAATAACGTTCCGTATATGATACTCCTTTTTTTTGACATCTAAACTTCGTTTTATTTATTTCATATTGTGATTACCATAGGATCAAAAGATCAGTTCATTACTACAAATTACATAAAAACAAAATTCAAATTAAACAAACTAGTTGTAGCGAGTCTTCAACTACTTGCACTTCCAATCATTCTTCTCTATCATCACAAGCAATAGTTACGGTAGTTTGAGGCAAAAACTTACCACTGGAACTAGAGCTGAAGACAAGCACGCGACCGTAACGAAAAGCATAAGTTGCACCCTCAAGAGGCCCCCGAAGTCCAATGTAATTTGGCGCTACCGATTCCAGTAACTACTACTCTCCATCCCACACTAAAAACCCCACCGAAACAAGGCCAGACTCAGAGCGAAGATGCAAATCAACGAGTTTAAAAAACCTTCTAAAAACTCAAATCGATGGCAAAGAGGACATATCAAATGAAGAAACAATCCTTTGATTTGAAGTCCACCAAAACCAATCAAAGCCACAAACTAAAACCAACTCGATAACCCACAAACGTAAACTTCTCTAACCACCTGATACGAAAATCAGATGAACCAAAGGAGAAGCCGAAAGGTTTATTCAAAAACAAAAGAAAAAACCTTAACATTTTACACTAAAAACAAAATCAGATACTCATTTTATGTTTTTTGGCAAAGAAAAGAAATATGTAGCAGGTTCGTCTTCTCAAATCCCTCGGCTTCTTAAGATTTTCCGAGCAGCAGTCGAAGCAAGAGTGAAGTAGATGCCACCACCGGTTGTGGATCATTTTTCGTTGAGGAGCACATGGAGTTCCATCGGTCGCGAAGGTGTACGAGCGGTCGCCGATCAAGTGCAGGAAGATGAGAGCGGGGAATACATCGAACTTGAAGAGGAGGAAGAGTCGTTTATGTTTGTGAGTGACAAATCCATCTTCGAGTTCAACATTCGTAACCATGGATTTCTCGATGTCAAAATTGAGACGCCTCCATCTTCTCAAGAAGAAGAGAGTTCCCAAGAGGAGGAAAGCAATCCAAATCCCACGATTGACTCGCATTCCTTCGATCATTTGGCTTTGGAGAAAGAGTTTTGGGAATTGTACGGTGTGCTGGTCAAACGGGTGGAGACAGAAGAAGAGATAATACTCCGTAAGCTCCAAAAACTCAAAGGCAAGAAAAAGACACCGAAAGTCCTTCAAAAGATTGCAGAATTTGAATCACGACCGAGGAAAATTCGCCGAGGAGGTTAGTAAAATGGTTTGTGGTTTGTAGCAGTTATGCACGTTTAATAATCTAAGTATTTTGTTTCATTAGTGGTTAAAGACTTTCGATAATGTAGGAGGCACGTTTAATAATCTAAGTATTTGTTTCATTAGTGGTTAAAGACCTCTGATAATGTAGGAGGCACTTTGTAATTGGCTATTTATAAAGCCCTTTATTTAAGAAATAAGAACAAGTCAATGTTGTGTTCTAATCTTAATCATTGTTTTGAGCTTAAAATAAATATGTAAACACAAAGTTAAATTTAAGTCTGGTTTGGTTAGACTATCCTCAATGGTAACTTTTAAGTAAGTGTTTTAAATATATTTTAATATATATTGTTATTGGGTTTTGCAATTTTGATTTGTAAATGTCCTAAGGTCATCCTCATTGCAGATTTTTTAAAGTCTAATTAGAAGATCCAAATAATAAAAGTGAATTAAATAAAAGATTTTGGTGTCTTAAGTGTAGGATTATGGTCTAATATAGGATAGTGGTCTAAGAGTTAAGACACTAAAAGTTAATAAATTCTATTAAAATATATAATAAGACACAATTAAAAGAGTTTATAATGAGAATGCTCTAAAATCTAGCTTTATGAGGACAAAATGTCCTATATAAGACTTGTGTCTTATAATTAGGATTCCATCTATATTACTTTAAATATATTTTATATTTGAGATACAAAATTAAGACTTATTGGAGTGGCCATTGATGCTGCTCTTAGGATTCTCTGGCTTTGTGTTCTGTTTGTTTTTTTTTTTGTGTTCCTCTGAAGAGTCACTTTGGTTGTTAAAGCAAGAGAGAGAGAGGCTACTGTTAGAATTTTGCTTTGACCAATCCAAATTTGTTGTTTCGGAAAAATGCCTTGCTTATTATTGGATTTGTCGAAGATATATTTTAACTTTTACAGCAATTAGGCAGAAACTTATGATGACCTTAAATCAACTTCCACTAGAGATATAATTTCAAAACAAATCAAAGTAACGAACCGGTTCACTGAAGAGGCTTGTTGTTGATAAACCAAAATATATCATTTCTTTTGGTTATGGTCTAATCTATTTAACAAAGGTTAATTTGGTTTGCTAAATCGATGAACCGATTGGTTTGATTATAACCGCTTTTATAAACTGCGCCGTATACTCGCTACACCACTAATGGGCCTGTACTTTTATTGTTTAGATTATTCATTATTCCAATCGCCCAATAATGAATAATCTACATACTAAACATATTTCAAAGACTCTTAATGATGCAGGAGGTGACTCAAAGACTAATGTTTGTTCAAATCAGTCCCTCTGACCATGCTGTGAGTGAGACTCCAAGTTCACTTAACTTTGCAACTCGTGTAAGAGGAGTTGAGTTGGGTCCTGTGAGGAAGCAAGTTGCTACTGGTGAGATATTCAGAAGATGAAAGCAATGGTATGACTAGTGCAAGTTCTGTATTTTTTTTTCCCTGGTTTGTCTATTTGGATTGTGTCACAGCTTTTCCTTTATTGCTTCATATATCACTTTCAAAGGTTGAGAAAGCCGATCTAAAGACGAATCGATAAAGAAACTTGAAGAAAAGATACAGAATCCGGAAGGTAATGTTAGGAGACGATCAAGATGGATGGAGGCTAACCCAATAGGGATAATGATACTTGGACCTGAAGGCAAGCCAAAGGTGACAAAGGAGGGTGACTCAGCTTTTAAGCAGGAAGGATCTAGAGGCAGAGACACGTCATAAGGAAAGCACAGGCTGTCACAAGCCATGTGCAGAATCTACTTTATATATTTCGTTTGTTGGAGAGGAAAGGACTCATCAGAGAGCTGATCAATTTGGTTGTTTAGTGTGAGGAGGAGAGCTAGGTTCTTTTGATTCTCTAGGTTAATCTGAGGAGGAGAGCAAGGCTCTTTTGATTCTCTAGGTTTATCTGAGGAGGAGAACTAGACTCTTTTGATTCTCTAGGTTTATCTTTTATTTGAATTTTAGTTGTATTTTGGGATTTTGGTTACAGAAATAAGAGGGTTTCTCATTGATTCAAGAGTTTACAAAACAATTCCTATCAGGTAAGAATAAAGGAAGAGACCACTCATACAGAAGTCTCCAAGAAAAGAACAAAGAACTTGGAAGCCAGTTTGAGTCACAGCATAACCAATCAGAAAAGCAAAACTCACAGCTTATAGAAAGACTAAAGAGCAAGATGAGACTTGTGCCAATCTCCAGCAGAAGGTTCTTTCTCTTTTTCTGTGCAACGACATGCTTGAGTTCCTCTTAACCTATTATATTGCTAACATAAACCATTGTTCAGTTATTGAAGTGAAGGAGCTAGAGTGTAAGCTTAAGGTGAGACACCAACCAGACTTTGCAGCTTACCAACAAAAGGTTTCTTGAGATCATACAAGTGTTGCATAAAAAATTTATAATGTTGTTGAGATTTACAAAACTTCTTAAAAGATGCCTGCAGGTTAAGGTCTTGAGAATAAGTTGAAAGAATCTAAAGGCAACTCCTATATGTGGCAACAAAAGGTTCAGGATTTTGAAAATAAGTTGAAAGATTCTGACGGCAACTCACTTGTGTGGCAACAAAAGGTTAGAAGAACTGATTCATTCTCAAACTTACATTCTTTTCATTCGTAAAATCTCACCATCTCCGTATTCTGTTTCGATATTGTATCCCAGATGAAAGAGTTGGAGACAAAACTGAAAGACGAGGAAAGCCAAGAAGCAGTTTTGCGACGACAGAAGGTTAGTTTTCCTGGATTGTCTCGGCATTTTTCGAGCCTCTTGGTTCCCGATATCGCCACACGTGTGAATCTAATTGTTTTTTTTTTGGTAGATTAAAGAACTTAAAGTGAGACTTAAGGAGCAAGAGCTGCATATACAGCAAATGGCAACAACTAGAGAGTTCCTTGAAGTTGTGAGTGCTACTCCTAATGAAGTGAAAAGTAGCTTCAAAGATGATAACTTTGGCAATGAGCATTCGGAATCCATCAACATCCTGAGAACATCAATTCGTATCAAGACAAAGAGTATATATTGGAAGACACGATTCTTCAAATCTCAATGAGATGACTTGAAAGAAGAGAGTCTCGAGAAGCAGCGAAACAGAGAACAATGGTGACCATCAACAGATCAAGGAATCCAACTCACAAAAAGTTTTTACCCCAGTGGTCAGATCAACAAGACCAGTTATGGTTCATCAAACCACTCTGTGGCTCAGAAGAAGGTTGTTATCTCGGGAAAGCGAGAGACCCCAAAAAGAAGATTTGGTCAAGCTAAAAAATAATTAGCATATAGTAACTCTAATCTCTTCTGATTCTCTATATGGTTCTCATTATTACAACTATGAAACAATAACATTCCTAAGCTATGCTAATTCAGCATCTTCATTGTTTTTCCATTATTACTATTTTAATTTTTCAAACTTTCATGCCACATTACAAGTGTGTTTCACAAGTTGCTTCATATACATTAACACATTCCGTCTTATTCTATATTCACAAACCTTGATATTACATTAAAATGAACAAAACCAACTCTAGCCAGAATGAATATATTTAAATTTTCATCTACACTAAATTATTTCCACAACGAATATAATCATACATAAACACTTTGAAACAGTCTTATTCTGGTTTGTGTTAAATATATCATATTATCACTAAAATTTAGTAAATTTCCACCAGCATCGATACCATACAGTCTACATACTAAACATATTTTTCAAATAATTCTTTTTTAAACATTCACAAAAAAACCACACGTAGCGTGGTCATGGACCTAGTGACAATGTAATATATTATTGAAGAGTCGTTGTCTAATGACATCTGGTAGTTGGCTCTTGATGTCGAATTCTCGATGGTATATATCTACATTCTAAATCCTCTAACTGGTGAGAGCATTGATCTTCCATGTACTCTAAATCCGACCGAGTCTGGTTTTGGATAGACAACAAAACAAAAGATTACCTAGTTTTTTCGATACAATCTGGTTACATTATATTTACCAAGAAAGGTGATAACAAGTGGCATAAATTTAACGTAAAATATCATTAGACATGAAATGTTTAGGTTTTGCAGATGCTCAACCTATCTAAATTGGTCCCAAAACTAGTTGTTGGCAACAAAGGTTTTTTTTAAATCTTGTGCTTACTTGTGAAGCAAGAAAGATGCTTCTTCCTGAATAACCTTCCATGCCTCCTTCACATGCTTCTCCTCCGTCAATGGCGCTCCTATGGCGAAACGTAGAACGAATTTTCCCGACAAAACCTGTTTCCCAAGCAACGCAAACAAATACATATGACTTAATTAAGAACATGATACAACAAGAAGAAATAAGAGCATAAAGAGAGAGAGAGAGAGAGGTTAGTTAGTCTTACAGTGTGAGAAATGAAGAGTTTCCCTGAAGAGTTCACTGCGTCTAAGAGGTTGCGGTTTCGGTTATTACACTTCTTTTCATCGTTTTCTTCAGGCACGAGGCGGAAACATAAAAGAGAAAAGATCCGAGGAGTGATAATCTGCAAATACACAAAGAAAACGTTTTCTATATTTCAAGAACTTTCTTCCAGAGAGTTTAAAGATCTTTAGAATTACCTCGAAGTTAGGATCTTGAGAGACAAGTTGTTCGAATTCTTTAGCGAGTTTGATATGGTTTCTTATATAGCTCCTCAAGTTCTCTGACCCATAAAGCCTTAAAACCATCCATAGTTTCAATGATCTGTTGAAAATCCAAAAACAAAAACTCATAGAATGTATATATACAAATATTCTTGGAAAATTTTCAAATTTAGTTTCAGCAAAAGCGAAGAACCTGAATCTTCGCCCGAGAGGGATTTGCCAATCTTTGTAATCAACAACCAAGTTTGCCTCGGACGACTGACAAAATAAAAGTGGATAATAAGACTAGTAATCTAATAGATTTAAAAAAAAAAAAAAACATGATAGAATCTCGAATCGGGGTTTAATGGGCCTGGGAATTAAAGGAAAGCGCGAAGTCATATTTACCATTTATGCCATTACCTTGTGATACTTGTTCTGTCTGGGAATTGTTTCACCAAATCTTGTCACCATTTCGTCATCTCTAGCTCCATTTTCGTCTAATTTCTCATCTCCCGGACCCGGAATTATCAAACCCAAAGCGACGGTGGTGACTAGTGTTGATCATAAACCAAAGGGAGATTTAGATATTTCTCTGGGGAAATACATCGAACTGGTGGCGAGCGACAAAGGGTTCAGTCCTAGCTTCGTCAAACATGTTCTTTGTTGTTGTTAATCCATTGGTTTTCTCCGGCGAAATTCCAATTTGTTCCTGTTAAATCCATTGATCGTATTGGAAACAGTGATTGATTCGTATCGCTCTTTGTTGTTGCACGAGATTTGGTTATTTTCCCCCTTAGATTGTAAGGTATTTTCAATAATCTGTTCTTTTAATCCATTGATCGTATCGGAAACAAAAGTGATTGATTCATATTCGTCGTATCGGAAGCAACAGTGATTGTTTCATATTCGTCTTTTCGGAAACAGTGATTTTCTACTGCAAAATTCCGGTTTGTTCTTGAGATTATGTGCATGTGAGGTTTGGTTGTTTTTGTTTTCCTTACATTGTGGCTCTTTGTTGTTGTTGTTGTTGTTAATCCATTAATCGAATCGGAAACAGTGTGATTGATTTTATATTCGTCGTATGTCTCTCAGGCTATGGCTTCAGTACACAGTACCTTGATGTCGGTGGTATGCAACAACAAGAATCAATCTGCTTGGCGGAAACTTCCAAACTCATCCTTGTTACCTGGATTCGATGTGGTTGTACAAGCTCGATTCAAGAACGAAACAACAACAAGCACACGAGGCACTTTGACATTTGATCCACCGTCGACGACTAATTCAGAGAGAGCTAAGCAAAGAAAGCCATATCTATTGCTATACCAAACCAATCATCTGCTCAGTAGAGCAATGACTCTCTTGGTACCAATGAGAACGAGGCAGATGCAGGGGTGAAATTGTTCAGTGGGATAGGTTAAGAAGTATGTTAAGAGCGTGCCTTGGTGTTAGTCGGACACAATGGATGGAAATATGGTTGTGTCAGGACAAGCTTAAGATGTTACAGCTCTGCTATAGTGGTGTAAAAGTGCAGGGCAAGAGTTGTCTTGTTTTCATGAAAATGGGTGAGAATAGGTTTACCAGAAATCTTGTCTATGGCTCATGTTTTGAGCTTCTTGGTAGACTTCCAGGTTCGAAACCAAAGGTTGAAAACGTATTGTAGGTTTATTGGATTTGAGCTCACGAGAAGAAGTAAGGCGTAGGATCCAACTTTTGATTAAAAATGCTTCTGATGGGATATGGAATTCGTGGATTTGCTGGGCTGTTGATGGAATATACATTTGGATAAAAGGGCATATGTTTATTTGCAAGAGATGATGTGGCTCACCGTGTTACTAACTGGTGGTTTTAGAGAGTGAACCTGTTCAATGGGTTTGGATAGAGAAGGGTTACCAATTGTGGTCAAGTGTTTTATACTTATTGCTAGGGTTATGGGACTTGCAAGAATTAGTTCATTCTCTGTTATGAAAGAGGTATTAGGTGGTTGAAGCTACAACTCAGTTTCTGTGTGGATTGGCAGAGACGGCTAGAGAGGTTAGTTGTTCAATTCCATGAGAACCAGAGCCTAGGATTGAGGACAAGGTGTGTTTTTCAGGGGCGAGTAATGGTGTAGGCAGAAGATGGGGGTAGTGAGCCAGTAAAGAAGAAGCTACGACATGTCAAAGATGATGATCTCAAGAAGAAGGTTAAGTAAGACTAGTTTCTCGGTTGGGGTCACCTTAGCCATGTCTATGGGGGCACACGAGTTTCTGTTGTCGAAACCAAGACGAGGGAATCTGAGTGTCTGTGCTATTGACTAACCTTGTTGACTATTTTCTTTTCTAATCAGAAATGGAGAATACGTGTCCGAATCTGGAAATCTTATTGCTACTTGATGGAGGATCATGTCAGTTGGTTTAGTTGCCAAGTTTCAGGGGCAAAGAGTCTGCTGGTGAATGTTATATGAATGGAAAATTGGTCAAGCTTACAAGACACGTGAAGCTTGTTTTGGAGCTGAGAAAGACAGTTGCAGAATTTATACAAGTCATCGGATGTAGTTTCTTCTTCAACTCTTGAAGATAAGTGGCTGAAGCATTTGGTCTCCAATAATGATAACAAAGTTGGCTTTGTGATCAAGGTGCAAGTAGGATACGTAGAAGATGGTAAAGGATGTAAATGATATATGAATTTAGATGTGATTTGGTTGACTAAAGGAAACGACTTGTATACTTGTTCATTGATATTGATATGAATCTAGATATGAATTAAGATGTGACAAAAGGAAAAGATGGTGAAGATAATCTGAACTAGGTTCAGTTCATTTGTTCTCTTCTCATAAAAAAAACTTTGTAGTCTTAGCTTAGGCTTATATACTAAAAGCTTTGTAGTCCGGTTTCATATTCTGACGTTTAGGCTAGAAGAATTATAAGCAATCCAACACATCAAAATGATCACAAGTCAAAACAAAAAAAGAGTTCAGGACACGTAACATAAGCTAATTGCACAGCCATCATCAATCATCTTCTTCCCTTTAGGCGAGCTTCCCTTGTTACTAAGCACGGAAGAATTCCTCTTGGAAATTCATAACGAGAGTATCGGTGGCAGATTTTCTCAAATACCTTGTGGTAAAACCTCCCGTAAAAGCTAGCATCACAGCGACGTTTCTCTTTTTTAAAGTTCTCATAGCACTACCGAGATCCCGATCATCACCGGTGATTACCAAAACGTTGCAACGTGATCCGCGGCGGTAACCAACACGAGTTGGGTACGAACTCATGTCTTGCGATATCAAATCGCAGGCCCGATCCGATGCTCTTCCATAGTATACTTTATTTGCTTTCTCTTCGTCAGACATTTTTGGGAGAAGCAGACATTACAATGTGATAATCTCTCGGGAAAGTCACCAATGTCATAAAGAGGTTGATTACAAAAATCATTCAAATTTCTCACATTTTTTTGGCTGAAGGCTGTGAATGATCCGCGACCATAGACTCCCAAAATCATAAGCGGCTTCCCGACGAACTTCCTCTTAAGCATGGCTAGGAGCTTTGTATGAAATTCCATCATATCGAAATCGTGAGGAAAATCATGCATAGCGTTCTCTAAAATCTAGCAGAACGTAAATACCCCACATTCGTTCCAATTCGGAGAGCGTTACCCGAGAAACAAAACGTGGTTCAGCCTTTATCCGCTGGAACGGGGAAAGTTTACTCAACCGTTCTTTCTCTGCCAACTGACGAACATACCATTCCCCACTATGCTTTGCCGCAGCTGCTTCCTCGGCTGCTGCAGCTTCTTGTGCAATTCTAGCATTTTCTTTTCGAGTTTGCTTCCGTTTTGCGTTTCGGCTTAAACCTGACGACGAAGATGAGTCACTCATTTCTGGCAATCACTCACGGTAAGCAATTTTTCTCTCTACGGGAATCAAAAAAAGAAAGTGAGATCATAGAAATAGCCGCCTGGATATATTCAGAATCTTCAGAGCTTATTAGGGTTTATTTGGGGGATGTTTTAGTAAAATCTCGATTGTGCCCCTTACTTTACTTTCTCTGTTCCGAAAAGTGGGTGTGTGATAAGGGGTAGAATGGAGATTTAGCAAAGGAGGAGATCCGACGGCTGAACTAAACTAGTTTCTGTGACAAAAATATCTCAACCCTTAAAACAAGCGTCGTCCATTGGCCATGCGTGTTGTGTCAATAATTGCTATCTACGAGATGTAGACCATTTTCAACGGTAAACCTTATTTTTAGAGATTCTTAACAAATTTTTAATATTAATTAAACAAAAAGCTGACTTAAGAATCCCATTTTTAGTTTGCAAATTTTTTCTCCTCGAATGGTAAAAAGTCCAAAGAAGTTCTTAAGAATAAAAACTTAATATTTTCAAAAAAGACATGAATACATTGGATTTGGTCACTAGAATTAAAGGTTAATTATTTTGATGTTGGTCATGGATAAGAGCTTGTGAGAAGCTGCATAGGCAATATCTGAGCCCTTTAATCTCTTTCCCATAATCCTTATGTCAAAAAAAAAAATCTCTTTCCCACAAAATAGATGACCTCAGTAACTCCAGACTGCAAGAAAGAAAATCATAGTGAAGCAAGTCTTGTTGATTGTTATGATATATACTTGCATTAAGATTATCGGCCTAGATAGATCACTATGGTTTCGGTGTCTGTTATCAAACATACCCATTAGCCAAGACAATAACTATAGAAGAACATTAAAACAATACCTTATTACGATCGCAATTTGGATAATTAATCAGAATTAAGAACAAACCTGTATAATAAGCTTGGCACATTCGTTGCAGGGGAACATGGTCACATAAAGCTTCTACAAAATTTTGAATCAGAATCAAATAAACCATCCACCAACATAACAAGGTTACATAAACTATGAAATGGATTGAGACATTTCAGATTCATCAAAAAGAATCACAATATGCAGAATCAAAAGAGGAAACACAATACTTGTCAAAATTTCAAACTTAGTGTGAAGTATATATGTAAAGAGCTTAAGTTGATCGTGACTTGTCAAAAATCGTTTATAAACCCTGGACCAAATCTTCTCTCCTGACATGCAATCACATAATTACAATCCTAGATTGACACATATCAGATTCATCAAACAATATGTAGAATTAAAAGAGGAAAACACGAAGTTGACGGTTTCTCTCTCTTGAGCGACAAAAAAGGTGCCGACGAGAATTCCTCACCTCTTCTTTTCTGATTTCGATTAAAAGAGAAACCGGTCGACGAGATCTTGACACGTAAGCAAAATTGTAATTCACAAAAAATCGTAACATGTGTTAAACTAATTGATAATATTATGACATGTGTCAATATACTTTATTTTATTGTATAAAAAAAGATATATATAGTAAAATTCAAAATAAAAAGTTGTTGAAAACGTTAAACAAAAACAAGAAAATTTGCCAATATATGATTTATTCAAAAAAAAGGAAAAAAAAAGTAACTTAACAATTAAAAGGAAAAAATAAACCAATGATAAATGGTAAAATTCAAAACAAACATTATAAAGAGAGGTTATATATAAGCTATAAAAAGTAGCAAAAATACGTAAAGGACAATTGATAAAAATAAAAGGAAATATATGAATTGAGAAAAACCAAAATTAGAAAGGATTTGTAAACTTCAAATTTTAAAAAAATTTAAGATGGAAAAAAAAAATTAGAAAGGATATGAAAGCTGTGAAGGAACCACGTCCGTACACTCCCAGAGTCAAGCATTTGTCCCCATGCTTTCTCCTAAGCATGGCTTCAAGCTTAGTGGAATTTCATCATATTGAATTTGAGAGGGAAGTCATAAATTGCATTCTCGAAATCCAACAACACGTAAAACCCCAGTCTCGTTCAAGAGAGGAGAGCCTGATGGAAGGAACAAATCGTGCCTTTGGAACTATATTTGCTTAAACGTTCTTACTCTGCCTCTTGACGGATATACCATGTCGCCCTATAGTTTGCATCAGCAACTTCCTTTTTCTTTAGCAGCCTCTTTTGCAGTTGGTGTGCTTTCCTTCTCGTCTTCGACCTAAACATCGACCTAAACCTGACGAAGATGACGACGAGTCACTCATTAGTCACGATGAGCAATTTTCTCTATCGGAATCAACAAAAAGGAAACTGAGGTCGTGGAAATAGCGGCCAAGAAATATTCAGATTTTCGTCATGAACTCCCTAATCTGAACTTTATTTTCGGTCCTCATTTATTTTCGTATAACATCTCCCTAATCTCAACTTTATTTTTCTTAATCTCGATTTTAAGTCAAAAACCAAACAAGAAGAAACAAAAGCTTAATGGCTAAGATCAAGATCATAGTCGAATGTCCTTTTATAGTCAATAATAGGAGAGACTTGTTCATTTACCATGTACAAATATTGACCCAAAAACAATATCATATACAAATCATAATGAAGCTAAGCTTAATTAGTAAATCAAAAAGCAAAGTAGTTAAGTGGCACAATTAGTACTTCCTAATCTCAACTTTATTTTGGCTAATGTGGATTTCAAGTAAAAAACCAAAAGAAAAATCAAAAGCTCAATGGGTAAAGACCAGAGTCAAATGTGTCTCTTTCAGTCAAACATTGCATAGACTTGCGTACTAAATAAACCTAATCTTAATCAGTTAATTCAAAAAACCTTTGTGCTCGTCATCAATCTGATCTTAATAATGTTAATTGAATCATATTTTGCTAATACATGGTAAAACTAACTTAAGCTTAATAAAAATTGGGTGTGTGATAAAGGGTAAAATGGAGATTTAGCAAAGGAATAGAGATCTGACGGCTGAAAAGAAACTAATTTGATTTGTATCTTTTGGCACAAAACTTTTTAGAGTGTTCTACCGAAAGTCAAATTACATAAGCAAAACGTTAATATTTTGACTTTCAGACCGTATAAAGAACAGTATATTGTCGTATATATCTATTTAACGGTTATCATCAAGGCTTAAGCAGGACCGTTGATATGTGTGGGTAAACGATTCCCACAAGTCACGGAGCGTGAATGCTGCTGACCTGGCACGAGTTTGTCACAAATTAAGCCACGTGTCTTACTTGTCTCCGTCCTTTTATGCCACGTGGTAAATGATTTTTGTAGTGATGGTTCTTCTTCGAGAGTTCGTCGGTGTCCTTATCAAAAATGAGAAGAAAAAAACAATTAGTGTGTCCGTGAAAACAAGAAACGTGGCAAATATTAACTATTTACGCCCCAAAAACAGATAAAATGTTAGTTAAAATGTCTATATTGTTCTTAGCTAATTATCATTTATGAGTACGTAAATGTTTATGTCAAGATTTAGTATGTTACTCTTTGTGAAATTATGGAAACAATTCGCTGAAAAAAAACTTCAACGTAGCAAATATACAAATTCATTGTTAATATCGTAAAAAATATACAATAAAGTGCTTTAACCATTCGTAGTTATTGACAAGTCGTAACTAAGCTAATATTGTTCAATGAAAAGCTTACGAAATAACGATATTTTTTTGTTTATAGAAATTTGAAATTGTTATTTGTTTTCTTCCATCAAATCGAACCCATGAGGAGGAGCTAATCCCTTTAATCATATGAGCTACTGTTAGTTATCAATATTTGCTAATATACAAATTTAATCATGGAAAATTAGCTTTTCTGGTAAATATATAGTAGATTTGGTATCCCCATTTTTAGTTTTCTATTTTTAAAATAAAATGAAAAAAAACATGTTATTTCGATGACTTTCTTTTATCAACGAACGTTAGGTTTTGTAAAAAAAAAATATATAAACGAGAAGGAAAATAGAAAAGGATTCCTCATCCGTAAATAGATTCATTGAATCAAAAAAATCCCAACCAGACAAAAAACATACAATCCCCAAATGTGGATCCCACTTCCGACCATTTGCTGATTTTTTAAAGTAACTATAGATATATCTTTTTTGTTTAAAGCCTTTAAACAAATATTCCAAGAGGATAATCACGAAGTAAATTGCGCGAAAACTGTAATCAATATTTTAAAAGTAGTTTAGAAGCACAATGGATCATTGATTGAAGTACCAGAAATTAAAGTAGCTATTTATAGTTTCCTAAACACAAAATAGATTACGACATGAACAAATCAATAACTGTTATAAATCATAGTGGATTGTCATAACTAGTTCTGGTCCGTTTACGGCCCATTAACACTTAGTCCTTAGGCCGGTTTAATGAATCCTAGTTGAATTAGGATTTTCCTTTTATGTACTTTCCTTTTCCCATTAGGAAAAAGAATTTTCCTTTTCTCTCTTGTAATAATCCTATATAAAGGATCTTATGATTAATGAATAAACACAATCTTCCCCATTCGTTCTCTTGATTCACAACACGTTATCAGCACGAGTTGCTCCCTAAACCCTAAAAACACAAAAAACGCGATTACTGTTCATCGTTACTATTCATCGTACTGTTCATCGCGCACTATTCATCGCGCACTGTTCATCGACGATTACTGTTCATCCGGCGTTACTGTTCAAATCATAGTTCATATAGCCTTTAAGGTTACGGCGAACTAGAAGAAAGTTCATACAGCCTATCAACGGTTACGGCGAACTAGAAGACTCACGGAGGTTAAGGTAAACAATAAGAAACCCTAATCTAAAGAACCTAGATTCATGATAATCTTAGAAACCCTAATCTAAATCATGCTTGTTATTGTTATTGCTTGCTTGATTGTGTTTATTGATTCATGATTCGTAATCACTTGAAACCCTAACTTAAAACCCTAACCTAATTCAATTAAAATCCAAACCGATTGCATGATCTGTACCCGTGTCGATCGACACTAGTTTTATGTCGATCGACACGTAAACTTCTGCCTGAATTTGTTTTTTGAATTAAACTGTGTCGATCGACACAAATCACCCGTCGATCGACAGTAAACACTCTGTCCAAATTTGGTTGCATATTTATTTGAACTCGTTTGTTTGTTTGCTTGTTTGGATTGATTCGTTGATTGATAAACATGAAACTGAAACTGATTGCATCATATAGACATAACATGCTTGATTAAAATCCGGTCATATCATCATACGGTTTAGAATTTGAATACTAGGCTTGCATCATGAGCATATAAAAACATTATGTTAGGTTGTTAAACATAAAAATCTGGTTTCATAAGCATCATGCATCCGTACCCGTTTATATAAGCACCCATGACCTATTTTGCATCATATGCATAAACTTTAAAATCTTATAGTTCTTAGAGAATAGGATGAATGTTTTCAGATGTCGAAAATCAACAATTTGGATTATGCTGCCCTCAATCTCTCTGGAGACAATTACTTACAGTGGGCGTTGGATACTAAGATAAATCTAAAGTCTAAAGGACTTGGCGAATGTATCATTGAGGATAATAATGAGAATGAAAGGAATCGATACAGAACGATATCGATCATTCGTCATCATCTTGTTGAGGGTCTCAAGGATCAATACCTAACCATTGAGAACCCTTTGGACCTTTGGAAAGAATTAAAGATAAGATATGACCACCATAGAACGGTGTTGTTACCAAAGGCCAATTATGATTGGAGGAATCTCAGGTTCCAGGACTTCAAGTCCGTGGAAGAATATAACTCGGCTATGTTCAGAATAGTTTCTCAATTGAGACTATGTGGTGAGAAGGTAACTGAGAAAGACATGTTGGAAAAGACCTTCTCCACCTTTCACACTAATAACGTGTTGCTTCAACAGCAATACCGTGAAAGAGGTTTTGAGACATACTCAAAGCTTATAGCATGTCTATTACTAGCCGAGGAGAATAATACACTGCTAATGAGAAACAGTGAGATGAGACCTCCTGGATCAGCCCCACTTCCTGAAGCGAATGTGGCCACAGATGAAAAGAAAGAAATTAACCACGTCCAAAGTGATTATAGACATCGTGGTCGTGGACGTGGGGGTAGATGGCAAGAACGTGGCCGTGGCCATTTTAATCCATACGGCCGAGGTCAGGGCCGAGGTCACGGATTCCATAACGATCATTCTAACCGCGGGCGAGGACGAGGACGCGGATACCGAACTGACTATGATCGTAATAACCGTGGTATTACTTCTCAACCACGAGAATCAAACCCAAAATCAGTTTGCCATCGATGTGGAATGAGTAATCATTGGGCTAAGACATGTAGGACTCCCAAGCATCTGGTTGAACTCTATCAAGAGAGCCTTAAAGGGAAGAATCCAGAAACTCATATGATCCAGCATGATAATGAAGGAGATTTCGATCATGAGCAAGATGACTTGATGAATTTTGAAACCTCAGATATACTTAAGTGATTGATTTTGATTTTCTGTTTTGGTGTTTTGTGTTTTGCTTGTTTTACGTTTTACACTTTATACTTTGGTTTTGTGTTATTGCTTTCTATTAAACTTTATGGAATGAAAGAGTGTTATTTAAAAAGTATCTATTGTTATCTCTTTTGAAGTATGAACGATATGGATGTGTTCATTGTGGATAGTGGATCAAGCCACTCGATATTAAGAGATAAGAGATACTTCATTGATCTTACACTTAAAAAGGCAAATATAACCACAATTGCGGGTATAGCAAATTTAATTGAAGGCCACGGTCAAGCCCATATTTTATTACCTAAGGGCACGCATCTAGAAATTTCTAATGCGTTATATTCACCTAGTTCAAAGAGAAGTCTATTGAGCTTTAAAGACATTCGAATGAATGGTCTTCATGTTGAAACTAAGGACGAGAATAACAAAGAATTCCTTCAAATCTTTGAAACCGTCCATGGCTATAAGAAAGTCCTAGAGACTATACCTGCCATTTCTGTGGGCCTTTATTGTGCTAAGATCGGAATGATAGAAGCAAATGCTATGGTAAACAAAGAGTTTACTGAGATTTTCACTTTTTGGCATAACCGGCTTGGCCATCCCGGTGCTAACATGATGCGAAAGATATTAGCAAGTACTAATGGGCACACCTTGAAAGAAAGGAGAGTTATCCCAAAGAATCTCACGTGTGAAGCATGTTCACTAGGGAAACTCATTACTAGGCCATCACCAATCAAAGTAACTAAGGAAACGATAAATTTTCTGGAAAGAATTCAAGGAGACATATGCGGACCAATACACCCACCTTGTGGGACGTTTAGATATTTTATGGTCCTTATTGATGCATCCACGAGATGGTCACATGTCTGCCTATTATCAACTAGAAATGTGGCATTTGCAAGATTGCTTGCCCAGCTCATACGTTTAAGAGCACACTTTCCAGATTTTCCTTTAAAGACTATACGTCTTGACAATGCTGGTGAATTTACGTCCCAAGCGTTTAACGATTATTGTATGTCCATGGGGGTAAGTGTTGAATATTCTGTGGCACATATACATACACAAAACGGTTTGGCTGAATCGTTTATTAAACGCATACAGTTGATTGCTAGACCGTTGCTAATGAGATCAAAACTCCCGGTCTCAGCTTGGGGACATGCAGTTTTACATGCAGCAGAGCTAATTCGTATCAGGCCATCTAGTGAACATAAATATTCCCCATCACAGTTAATAACGGGTCAAGAGCCAGACATATCCCATCTTAAAACATTCGGATGTTCCGTTTATGTGCCTATTGCACCACCACAGAGAACAAAGATGGGACCTCAAAGGAGGATGGGGATATATGTTGGATATGATTCTCCTACTATCATTAAGTACCTTGAGCCAACCACGGGTGATTTGTTTAAGGCCAGGTACGCAGATTGTCATTTTGACGAATCTGTCTATCCAACATTAGGAGGAGATAACAGACTGGTAAAGGAAATTATATGGAATCAAACGTCCTTAAAATGGCAAGATCCTCGGACTCAAGAATGTGAATTAGAAGTCCAAAAGATTATACATTTACAAAAGCTAGCTAATCAATTGCCAGATTCCTTTGCTGACCCGAAAAGAGTAACTAAGTCTTACATACCAGCTGTTAATGCACCGATTAGAATTGATGTTCAAGAGGGACACAATCAAGTTGCTACAGAATCTAAACCACACTCAAAACGTGGCCGGCCAATAGGTTCCAAAGATAAGAATCCTCGGAAAAGAAAGAAAGGTGCTGAAATCGTGGTTGAGGAATCTGATGGAATCCCAGACATAACTGAACCGATAGTTTCAAGCAATGAGTCTCGGGATGCCGAGTTTCATGGTTCTGACGTTCCTGAAAATAATGAGATCTCAATGAATTATGTTATGTCTGGAATACAATGGAATAGAAAGTGTGTGGAAATCGATGATATATTTGCTTTTAAGGTAGCACTTGAACTTATGGAGGATCTAGAACCCACGTCGATATATGAGTGCACTCAGAGTGAAAATTGGACTAAATGGAAAGAAGCTATAAACGTGGAGTTGAATTCTTTAAGGAAAAGGGATGTCTTTGGTCCAATAATTCGGACACCCTATGAGATTAAACCAGTTGGACATAAATGGGTCTTTGTGAGGAAAAGAAATGAACATGGTGAAATCGTGAGATATAAAGCACGGCTTGTTGCACAAGGATTCTCACAGAGACCAGGAATAGATTATGAGGAGACATACTCCCCTGTGGTGGATGCTACAACTTTTAGATTTTTGATAAGTCTGGCTATAAGAGAAAAGTTGGATATGCGGTTAATGGACGTTGTAACTGCATACTTATATGGTCCACTGGATAATGAGATTTATATGAGATTACCAGAGGGTATTGAGCTCAAAGATAAGAAAGGTTCTCGAGAACAACACTGCATAAGGCTGAACAAATCCCTTTATGGACTGAAGCAAAGTGGGCGTATGTGGTACAATAGATTGAGTGAGTACTTAGTCAAAGAAGGCTATAAGAATGATCCCATCAGTCCATGTATTTTTATAAAAAAGTTTGCAAACAAAGGGTTTGTTATCATAGCAGTTTACGTGGATGATTTGAACATCCTTGGAACCCCTGGTGAAATCGTCCAAACAGTTGAATGCCTCAAGAAAGAATTTGAGATGAAAGACCTAGGCAAAACTAAGTTCTGTTTGGGATTGCAACTTGAGTACATAAATGATGGAATCCTTGTGCATCAAATGGCATATACTGAAAAGGTACTCAAGCGTTTTAATATGGATCAATGTCACCCATTGTCCAGCCCAATGGTGGTGAGATCTCTTGATCTAGAAAAGGATCCGTTTGGTCCTAAGAGAGACTCTGAAGAAGTCCTTGGTCCCGAAGTGCCATATCTCAGTGCCATAGGAGCTTTAATGTATCTGGCAAGCCACACTAGGCCAGATATATGTTTTGCCGTGAATTTATTATCAAGATTTAGCTCATGTCCGACCCAAAGGCACTGGGACGGGATAAAACATATTCTTCGTTACCTACAAGGAACGAAAGACTTGGGTCTATTTTATACTAACCAATCTAAGGACGGTTTAGTTGGTTTTGCTGATGCAGGTTATCTTTCAGATCCTCATAATGCACGGTCCCAGACAGGTTATGTGTTTACTCATGGAGGAACTGCAATATCTTGGCGGTCAATGAAGCAGGCCATTGCAGCTACATCTTCTAATCATTTAGAGATATTGGCAATTCATGAGGCTAGTCGTGAGTGTGTTTGGTTAAGGCTGATGACCCAGCACATAAGAGTGGATTGTGGAATGGCCGAAGGTAAGCAGGAATCGACGGTCTTGTTCGAGGACAATGCAGCGTGTATAGCTCAACTTAATGATGGATACATCAAAGGTGATAGGACGAAGCACATTCTGCCAAAATTCTTCTTCACATCCGATCTACAGAAAGATGGAGAAATTCAAGTGCAGCAAGTACGATCAAGTGAGAATTCAGCAGACCTATTCACCAAGTCACTTCCAACCTCAACGTTCAAGAAACTTATTTATCAGATTGGAATGCGTCGTTTGAAAGACTTGCAGTGAGGTTCAGAACAGGGGGAGTAATACGTGTTGTACTCTTTTTCCTTCACCACGGTTTTGTCCCAAAATGGGTTTTACTTGGTAAGGTTTTAATGAGGCAACATCCAAAGCGTATGACAAGCCCATTAGAGTTATGACATCCAAGGGGGAGTGTTATAAATCATAGTGGATTGTCATAACTAGTTCTGGTCCGTTTACGGCCCATTAACACTTAGTCCTTAGGCCGGTTTAATAAATCCTAGTTGAATTAGGATTTTCCTTTTATGTACTTTCCTTTTCCCATTAGGAAAAATAATTTTCCTTTTCTCTCTTGTAATAATCCTATATAAAGGATCTTATGATTAATGAATAAACACAATCTTCCCCATTCGTTCTCTTGATTCACAACAATAACCAAATCTTACTTATAGTTTACTACTAATCTCTTATTAACAAAAGGGTACTTACGTAATTTACAATACTTCTCTTGATTAAGAACACGAAGGATTAGATTCGTTTTCTTCTCCAAATCAAAAAGTAGAAAGAACAAAATCTCAATTTCTCTATCTCTTTCGATTTGTTTATAATTCCCAAAAAAAAAACTTTTTTTGTTTGTTTTACCCAATTGGGTTTCTTCATTTTCTCGAGAAAATTTCTGGGTTTTGAGAAATTTTCGAGAAATTTATCAAAGTTACGATTTTTAATCAAAACCAGAGAGTTTCAATGGTGGTATCAACAACAATAGCTCTTTATGCAAGTCCACCAAGTACTGTATGTTCCTCAGCACACCAGATCAATTCACACATCTCCTTCGATCTCGATCTAACCTCAAGATCTTCATCTTCTTCAACATCATCTCCTACAACAATCGGAGGTCTCTCTTTACTTTTCTCCAACGGATATGTAAAATCATCATCTTCTTCTTCCTCATCACATCAAACCGAAGAATTAGCTTCAATTCGCCATGATCGAACCGAAGACCGAACCTTAACCGGATCATTCTGTTACTCTCCAAGCAAATTCGGTTCTTCTTACCTTAAACGAGACCACCAAAGTCCTGTCTCTGTTCATCACGGTCCGATTTCGTCTAGTAATAGTCCTCCAATGAGAAATCGAATCTTAGATGGAAATGGATCTAGTAGATTGTTCAATGGTTTTGTAAGGAAAGCTTTAGGGTCTTGTGTTGATTATGATCTTGTAGATGAACAATTACCATTTACAATGGATGATGAAGAAGAAAGAAGATTACCTTATGCTAGAGATTTGCTTAGAAGAGCTCAATTCAAACATAAAATCTTCGAAGACGAATCGGTTATTAAAGCGTTTTACGAAGCTGAGAAAGCTCATAGAGGACAGGTATAATGATGAAATGTCACAAATTTCTCAATAAAGTTTGGATTTTTATTGAGAATTGTCACAAATTTCTCAATAAAGTTTGGATTTTTGATTTTGGTTTTGGTTTTGTGTTGTTTGAATCAGATGAGAGCAAATGGTGATCCTTATTTGCAACATTGTGTTGAGACTGCAATGTTGTTAGCTAACATTGGAGCTAATTCAACCGTTGTTGTAGCCGGGATTCTACATGATACTTTAGACGATTCGTTTATGAGCTACGATTATATCGTTCAAACATTCGGATCCGGAGTTGCTGATCTGGTTGAAGGGGTAAGTAAGAAACAATGTGTGTTCTTGTTAATGGTTTAAGACTTGAGAGATTCTGATTTAAGTTTTTTGTATTTAGGTGTCTAAGCTTAGTCAGTTAAGTAAACTTGCTCGAGAAAACAATACCGCGTGTAAAACCGTTGAAGCAGACCGTTTACACACGATGTTTCTTGCAATGGCAGATGCGAGAGCTGTTCTTATAAAGTTAGCTGATCGGTTACATAACATGATGACGCTCTACGCTTTACCACCGGTTAAGCAGCAACGGTTTGCTAAAGAGACATTAGAGATATTCGCGCCTTTAGCTAATCGATTAGGTATCTCTACGTGGAAAGTTGAGCTTGAAAATCTATGTTTCAAACATCTCCATCCTGATCAGCACCACGAGGTGTCCGGTATGCTTGAGGATACGTTCGACGAAGCTATGATTACTTCTGCGATTGAGAAATTAGAACACGCGCTTAAGAAAGAAGGGATTTCGTATCATGTTCTCTCTGGGAGGCATAAGAGTTTGTATAGTATCTACTGCAAGATGTTGAAGTAAGTTCTTTCTTTATTCGAATGTGCGTTTTGGTTTTGTTCGGTTTACTGATTTTTTTTACGTTACTAGGAAAAAGCTAACCATGGATGAAGTTCACGACATTCACGGTTTACGTTTGATTGTTGACAATGAGAAAGATTGTTACAAGGCGTTAAGAGTAGTTCACAAGCTTTGGTCTGAAGTTCCCGGAAAGCTAAAAGATTACATTTCTCATCCCAAGTTCAACGGGTGGGTTACGCAAACCGGTCATAACGAGTAATTTCATAAGCTTGGTCTGTTTTTGTTCTGACTTTGGTTTTTGAAACTTTCAGGTACCAATCTTTGCATACGGTAGTGAAGGGAGATGGAACAATACCACTCGAAGTTCAAATACGTACGAAAGAGATGCATCTGCAAGCTGAATTTGGGTTTGCGGCTCATTGGAGATACAAGGAAGGTAATTGTAAGCACTCGTCATTCGTGCTTCAAATGGTTGAATGGGCGAGATGGGTTGTGACGTGGCATTGCGAAACCATGAGCAAAGATGGATCCTCGATATGCTCTTCCGAGCCCTTGTGTAGTTTCCCGTCTCACGTTGAAGATTGTCCGTTTTCTTATAAACCTAATGGTAACCAAGAAGGACCTGTCTACGTGATTGTAATCGAAAACGACAAGGTCAGTTACATAAACCTCCTTCACATTCGTTGCTTGAAGTTATAATTTGCTAAACCGGTAAAATGCAGATGACGGTGCAAGAGTTTCCGGCGAGTTCCACAGTTTCGGACTTGTTGACCAGAGCGGGACCAGGAAGTTCAAGATGGTCAATGTATAGCATCCCGGCGAAAGAAGAGCTAAGACCGAGGCTTAACCAAACACCAGTAAGTGATCTGAAATGTAAGCTGAAGATGGGTGATGTGGTTGAGCTAACTCCAGCTATACCGGACAAATCTTTAACCGAATACAGAGAAGAGATTCAACGGATGTATGATCGCGGACTCGCTTTTTCTCGTCCTCACCGTACAGATGCTGGTACAATGGTTGGCTGGGGAAGCTAACAGATTCCATCTTTGTTCATTGTTCATTGTTCATGTTCATGTATATATAGTAATGCTTCAAAATGGTGTATGTAACACATAGTGTATGAAAAAAAACTGACTCTTGTGATTAATATTTGAATCTATTACATTTTCTTGATACATAACATTTAAAGAGTTTTTAAAATTTGTGTTTTTTGCTTATTTGGGTCTTCTAGAAAGAGGGAAAGAAACTCTTTGAGGAGTTTGATCAGGAAGCTCTAATGCTAGGGGCTGTTCTTGAGATGATTGTCCAGGATCAGTCATTTCTTCGTCGTCTTCGGTTTCTTCGGGTTCCGTTGAATCTGACTTCTTCGGTATAACAAGCTGGTAGTTCGGGCTAAGCAATGTGTCCTGATCAGGCGGCAGAGGAACACCAGGTCCTGATATCGACTTCGGTAACGGGATTTTGTTCCTGCTTGCTGCTAGTTCTTGCAGTACCTATAACGCAAAACATCGAAAACCATTACGATTCGGGATTCGGCATACTAAAACAATTGACATAATGACTACTACACATACCTCTCTTGGAGGTGGTTGTGAGAAGCTGAAATTGACTTTGGATTGAATAGCGAGTTTTACGTCGTCACAATCAATGGTTGATTTAGTAGCGTGTTCGGAGTAAACCTGAGCATCGGTTAGTACTTCGACTACGTATCGATACCATAACTCGAGAAACTGATGGATTACGCGAGGCTCGTAGTCTTCTACACCCATTGACTTAAGCAGAGATTTCACAATCTTTGCATCTCTTGGTACATCTTCTTCACCTTCACCAGACATTGCTTCCCACTAACAAAAGTTTCGATTTTAACTAATTATTATACGAAAAGTCTCAATTTATCACTCGAAATTCATCAGAAATTGTAACACTAAAACTAACAGATTTCGAAACTAAACAATGTCGAAAAATCTCAACTTTTAAGATCATTTATCACGCAAATTTCAACAGTAAACCCAATAAAACTAAGATTTCAATAAATTCATAACGAAACGAATCGAAGGAGAATGAAAAGAGAGAAAGAAGATTTGAGATTTACCTGCGAGTGAATCTAGGGACTTGTGAGAGCAATTTCAAGAAAATTAGGGATTTGATTTGCGAAGAAAGAACTTGTAGGAGAAGAAGAAGACATAGTGAGAAACTAAAACGGTGTCGTTTTCATAAAATGTCCACTTATGGGCCATTACTCTTGTATAGGCCCATTAAAGACCCAAATTAGAATTGAACCGACGTATATATTTAATAAATACCGATAATACCCTCTTCTCTCTCTCGAGTCCTTTCCGTGTGCTGACATTTACGATTATGTCCTCGCCGGAGCGAACCATCGTCAACTTTTTGGCCGACGTAGCTTTCTCTTTCGACGGAGCAATCCTCGGATTAACCCTAGCTTTTAGCGCCGTTCGTTCTGGGTTCAATTATGCTTCTAACTCCGCCGCGTTGAATAAAATCAAAGAAGCACCCGAAGTCTCCGTCTCCGATCTTCGGTCACTGATTCCGGCGACTGATGATCAATCTGGGAATAGTCATGATCGGCGTATCGTTGTTGTTCGCGGAACCGTTAAACCTAAATTTTCCGGTGGTGGGAGTAACAAGAGCAACGTTCTAATCTCATCGGAAACTGGAGATAAAGCTCTTATCATCCAGAGAACTCAAACTGTACGTATATACATACAATTTGTAATTGGGTACTTACAAATTGCAATTTTGACCTAAGTTTCTCTCAAAATGCTTTAGCTTGGTAGTAAAATTCATCAATCAGATGAGTTCTTCATGATTAGGGTTTAAGGAGTGTATAATTTGGTGTTTTTGTTATCTTTGAAGAGAGATTGATGGAAGAATTTCATCTTTTGAGGACAAGTATAAGCATTTCTAATTCATCAATCAGATGATTTATTCATAATTAGGTTTTAAGTTGTGTATAATTTGGTGTTCTTGTGATCTTTGAAGAGAGATTAATGTCATTTTTGTTTTTGTTGTTGCAATTTGATCTTTGTACAGTATATGTATAGTGGATGGAAGACGTTGTTTCAGTTGTCGAATACTCACCGGTTTATATTGGAAAGATCTTTGCCTAAACAAGGAGCTGATTTTCTGAGAATGGTAAAAGTTTTGATCATAGATTTATCCATTGATCATACTAGTTTCGATTTGTAGATTGATGTATCTTTCGTCGTGTGTAGGTTCCGTTTGTGATTGTCGAAAACAAGCATAAACCGCAATCTGATTTTCTTGTTGTTAACATGGATGGTTCAAGGCAACCACTTCCGCTTACCACTGTGTATAGTCGGTTGCAGACGATTAGTACATCTCCTTATGCTTTTCTTCAAGCTCTATTGTTCCCTGAGTATCCTGTGAGTATATATATTCGAAGCAATTTCGGTTTTTTCTTATGGTTACTCGTGTTCTTAGCTATTTCCGTTCTCTTTCAAGGTCGGTCTGCTTGATGTAGAGAAGATTTTACCACCTGGGAGAGATATAACAGCTGTTGGCATCTGCAGTTCTAATAACGGAGTTCCTGAAATCAAGTCGTGCCAAGATCTTCCGTATTTCTTGTGAGATTTTCTCGGTTTTCTATTGTTGAATTTATGTATCTTCTTGGTGTTCATCTATAATCAGAGAAATCTTTTTGAATAATATTTGCAGATCAGATATGACTAAGGATAAGATGATATCGGACCTTATTCGCCGTACCAATGTACTATTCTGGGGCGGTCTTATCATGGGATGTGTGTCTATCGGCATCCTTAGTTTCGCCGCTGTGAGGTACTAAAGTAGTGAGACGAGGTTAGTTATGGGTTTAAGACAATGTTTTCGATTCTAAAATCTGTTTTACGGTCTTATCTTCAGGTCTTGGAATAGATGGAAGCTATGGGCTCGTCAAAGAGTCCCGCCACAGAGACAAAACCAACCTGTGGTCGAGGATGAAACCGAAGATGCGGACGAGATTCCTGATGGACAATTGTGTGTGATCTGCGTATCGAGGAGGAGAATTCCTGCGTTTATTCCTTGTGGACATATAGTATGTTGCAGGCAATGCGCCTTAACCGTGGAACGCGCCTCAAATCCAAAGTGTCCGGTTTGTCTCCAGACCATTAGAGGATCTATGCGTGTATATTACTCTTGATGACTCTAAAATATGAATCTTCTCTCGTTTGTGTATCTGATAGAGAGTAAGTAATGCAATTTGTAGTTTCAGAGAATTGGAAAATGTTATAAAAATTTAACAAAAATAGTTTGACAAATGATTAGAAAGATTGCAGAAGATTAGAAAGGAGTCTTAATAGGCATAAACTTTGTAATGAAGCAATAACAAATTTGTAGCCAAGGATGACTTTCCGCTTCGCCGGAGTTTAGTCATGAGTTATCCCTCAAGTCCCTGCATGAGAGCTGAGACATGATGCGTCGATGGATAAGCTGTGAATCTTATCAGGTGTTGGAACATGTTGTTGCGGTTTGAATTAGAGCTCGGTGAGATCGAGCTAGACCCATTTCCGTTTCCACCATTGCTTGGGCTCTCAGAGAAATCTTGTCCATTTGCCATTTGAGAAGAACAGAGTGAGTTTGATGATCCTTGAAGCTGCTTTTTATTGAGGAAACGTCCACCGGAGCCTCTAGCTCGCTTTAAAGCATGAAGATGGCGAGACTCGTGAAGGTACGGCTACAAAAAATGAAAACTTTTGTTGCTTATCGAATCATTGGGTGTTTTAAGCAAATGGGAAAGTGAAAAGATTCATACTTTACGGTTTTTTATGAGTTTGTTCTGAGCTTCGAGTTTAGCACGATACTTCCTGCGACGCAGTATCGCATGGTACTGTTTCGCATTGACGAATATTGGTTCATTCTCTTGAATGTTATGAGGTAATGGCACTCTAGTAGAAACCATACCCATCACCTCTAAATGTGGCATCCCCTGCAGCAAAAGAAATCCCAATTAACCAATCAAAGCGCTTCTTGGATTCAGAAATTGCGAAAGAGCACAAGGATTAACGATATATTACCATTGGCATTGATGCATATTCTGGAACCAAGTAACCATTGAAATGTGATGTTTCAGTGCATTGAAAAGACCATGTTTGAGCAGAAGTAGGATCTACATCAATCGGCGAAGTATTGGTCGACTTAGTATAACTTTCCATAGCCTTTACCGGGTTTTCGATGTAACCTACATCAATCAAACACAAAAGTTAGCGGTTTTTCGGTAATGTGACATTGTGACTAATGTTCAAAATTCTTTGTTTAACTTTAACCTGAGAGATTGGTGTTAACAATGTTGAAGCTTGCAACTTCATCACCACCTGATTCTCCAGTAGATTGTGTTGTTGATGAATCTTGATTTTGCAGCTGCAAAACCGAATTTTTCGTTTCGGTGACTTGTGTAGACATGATCATATTCTTTAGCAAATCAAATGATTCAGATCCTTGAATGTTTCCCCAAGAAGAACCTTTCCTTTGAAACACTTGCATTGTCTAAACCAAACAAAAGACCAATCATGAATCATAATAATATTTCATATCAACATTTTTGTTCATGTAACAAATCAGATTCTGAGATCAATAATACAGTAAGATTTGATTAGTGATTTCAAGGGTTCTTAGTAAAACAAGAAAATATTCAAACTTTGGGAACCATAACATGCAAAGTAATAATTAGACAGAAGAGAAACTAAAATTTACAGATTCAGAGTTTCTGGGTAATGAATCTTTCACAAGAACCAAAGTAAAATATCAAATCTTGTTTTTGAGTTTACTGATCCAACCAAACAAACTTTCTCACTCATAACTCAAAAATTCGTCGTTTTATTTTTTGGTTTTTTTTTATAAAAAATTTCATAATCAGAAGTGAAAATGGAGCAAACCAAAATCATAACACAATACCAAAAAAATAAGGAACAAGAGATGGAGAGAGAGACCTTTTTGGTGTTTGAGATTTGGTAAGAGATTGACAGGAAGAGAAGTTAAGTAATAAGCTTAAGTTGATGATGATGATGATGGTGGTGGTGCATGTCTCCTTCCTCAAAACATGGCTGTTTCTTCTCTCTCTCTTATTTTCTCTCTCTTACTCTGTCTCGGCAAAAACTGTATTGGCTATGGCTTAAAAGTCTAATCTTGACTCCTTTTCACTTGTTTATATATATATATTTTTTTTTCCTCAGCAAATATTATTTAGTCACATAAAATAGAAAAAAAACAAAAAAATTAGTGCTAGTATATTTGTTGTTTCCATTTTTGATTTTTTTTGCAATGTTTGACATTTCTACTTATGGTCTTTTTATATATCTCTTTTATGTGTTTCTATTTGATGGTTTATAAGTTAAATGTATATAATTATATGTAACACGTATTGAGTTTTTTAGTTTATTAGATTGTGATGCGTGTATAATTGTATCTTCAAAATGTATAAATATGTATATCACCAAAGGAAAAAATCTTGTATATATAAATATGAATTTAGATTGCGACGCGTGTATAATTCGGATAAGACTAAAAGATATATGTGATTGTAGATTGGTCATAATGTTAAGAAAAAAAGAAACAGAAGATGAGAAATGTCAAAAGGAAAAAGAAATGTTATGAAACATAGAAATGAAACCATTCTTACAACTGTTGCCTCATAATTTTATATTTTTAGGTATATTTACAATTGTAACTGATTACTTTACTAGCAAATGTAGTATGTGTTAGTCAAAATATACTTGGAACATATGAAACCATGATATACCTAAATTACACATTGGAAAAAAACATTTGTAAGTATCTCATACATCACATATCTATCAGATCTACTAAATGTTTTATTTAGTGTAGTTTTGATGAAAAATATTTCATCCATTTCACTATGAGTAATGTTTACAGAAAATTTATTGTTGTTTCGTATTGGTGTTGTCTTTATACATTTCCATGGGAAATTGTTTTCAAGTATGCGTATATATTACAACTATAAAAAAACAAAATAATATGGAGGACATTTTAAGCATCCTACGTTGTTTCATACCAAATGTGCCAAATTCCAAACATTATTTATAGTTAAAATATAGGTAGTATTTATAAGTACTTTTCTCTCTTTTTTTATGAATAAAATCAAGAACGTTCTTTTTTTATGAATAAAATCAAGAACGTTTGGTTTTAAAAAGCAAAAGTTTAAGTGGAAGGTTGTCAACATCTCTTTATGGGCGCAATCAATAGTGCATTTAAGCAAATATTTTAAATATTTTATTTCAATATTTGTAGTTGGGGTAATTGAAATTTATTGCAAGTCAAGCAAAGCCAAGAGCTCTTTTTCAGTTTTCTTTATCACATTTCTTGATGCAGCTTCCCCAATAGAAAGCAAGGAATCGTAATTTAGTTGTCACTGTTGTATCTCTCTACATTTAATTCAAAACTCTGAATTGGAAGTTGGAACCACAACCAAAAAGCATGAAACAAATATGAAAAAGAATGTATACATAGGGACATTTATATTTTGAGGTTACTATTTTAGTTAAATATTGAGAAGAAGAAGAAAAACTAACTAGAGAAATGCGTTCATAGTTTTTACTTATGTAAAAATCCGTATACAAAATGAGTTGTGTTTTGTAATGTACACTGAAAATGAGATTTCACATTGTAGTGTAAGATATATCATATATCGTTGTAGTAAAGAGTAAACCGTTTTAATTGTTATCTACCACAATTTGAAACTGTTGGCTTTTTGAAAAGATTTTGCTACCTATATATGATTAAAACAAATGCTTTAGAAAAAAGAAATGGAACTACATGCTTCTAAAGAGATGACAGGTGTTACAAAAAAACATTATAAAATCATCGTGGGAATCTAGAAGTTCTAAGATACAATTATTTGATTTAGATATGCTTCTAAACTCGATCTTAAATAATATTAATATTTTTAAAAACACGATACGATAAAAATTAACGAGTTATACAAATATACGAAGCATATAAGACAAAAAATAATTAGACTAAACCCATTAAGCTAGAATAATTCCAAATATTAAACATCACGCTTTTGAACCCAATCATAGACACTACTTTTTCGCCTACCTTATCGTAACACGTATGTGAGAGATTGAACAACAATCGTAGGTTGATAATACAATATATATAAACATTTTTGCCTACCAAATTGTTTGTATAACTCAACATTAAAGTTGTAAACGTGGATGAAGAAGTGAGATCATCAAGAATCTAATCTTACATCTTTGAACAAACTAATAATCACCATCACATATGTTCAATTTTCCTCCCATGGACCATTACACAACATTTCATCAAATTAAACATAAATAAATATAAGAAAATTAAAATAAAAAAAAGATTCGGTTGCAGAAAATAAATTGAAAATACAGAAGAATTTCAATAAAACCCCATTTAAATCAGAAAAGATTATTGGAGACATTGTAGCTTGCTACCATTCATGGTTTTGGTCAAAAGCTTAATAAGAGTCTCTTCCTTTATATGGCATCTCCTGCAAATAACATTAAAAAAATTAGCAAAATGTTTATAAACTTTTTGAGCACTTTGTTTTCAAATACACAAAGGTAAAAATTACGGAGGATAAGAGTAGTATACCGGTTGATACGGTGTAGGCGGCATGAACAAAACCGGTCTCTGCACCATCTGTTGTGAGTACTGTTACATTTGAATTACAAGATTTGTATCTCAATAAAGGAATTTTCGATCAACAGCTTTATTAAGCAAGCAATAAACAAACCTGTGGACTATGTGGAGAATAATATATTTGATTTGGACCAAGCTGTGTTGTATTATTATACATCACTGGTTGTTGCTGTCCAGAGAATTTTTGTGAATCAGAAAACATAATAACAGAGATTAAGGCTTGATTGAAACGTCGGTTCGTTATAATAGTAGATTAAGAGTAAAGAAAAGTTACCCCGTATCCAACATGTATCGCGGGAAAATGTTGAGCAGGTGGATAATAGAATGATCCGTCTGCTACTGGAGACTGAGGCCGTGCAGCTGTTGGAGATGGTTTGAAACTCTTTGCGTTGGGGTTCAGTTTAAATTCCTGATCAGTGTATAAAGCTCATTAGTAAAAGCTTAAGAGTATTAGGGAGAAATACGATAATAATCCAACCACGACGAGAAAAGACCTTAGCATTTGGATTGAGTGTAGACTTTTCTGAAGATAAAGAACCAATCGAAGAGCTTGGTGATAGTATCGGACGATTTGATGCAGGGGAAGCAACAGAGTTTTCTGAATTTCTAGAAACGGAGCTTCCAGGCCACGCGTAAGAGCTCTCTGATTTCGTTTTCACAGAAAATGGACCGACTAGTTTTCCATCAGTGGTTGCAGCATCTTCATGGATACCTTGAGTGGCATTCAAAGACTTTAGTTGAAAATTCCATGTGTAACAACATTAACACGAAAAGGGAGTACATAGATCGATATGATAAACTGAAGTTGCACATACCTTCAAGACCAGAGACTGATTCCTCAGATCGCTGCGTTAATACAGATTGTAACAATGTTATAAGTCTTGGAACATTATGAAAATGCTAAACACAATCAAGACTAGATGCGTCAAAATAGTTTTTAACTTACCTTTTTATAATGGGAAGCCTCTAGAACTTTGCTGTTTCTCTGCTCACCGAACTTGCTCTCATTCCTATATAAGAACGGACTATTAGAGAGTTATAAATCAATGAAAGATATTTCGAGAAAACGAACGTGCATATTCCAAGGAAATAAAGGACCTGATATTATTGCCAGTAACAGGAATATCTTTGGATGGCTGTTTAAACATCTTTGAGTTCGACCAGCTTTGATCTACAATTGTGTCCTCCTGTAGGACGAAAAATGGCAATATCACCGATTATTATCCTAGAAACTACTACCAGAGAAGAACTCAACCGTACCCATGATTCTTCATAGAACTTGCCAGTTGTAGCAGATTTCATGCCATCAGAAGCAGAAGAATCACCAAATGTCAAATTATTACAGCTATTCAACAATATGTCTTCTTCTTCCTCTTCATAACCCGCATCATCATATCCGCTAACCGGACAGACCGATGAGTATTTGGTTTCCTCGTCAATATCAAACTTTCCACTAAGCTGAAGACCTCTTTCCTGTGTAAGATAATTGCATGCATGAACCATAATTAAAAATCGTACGAGAATGAACAAAAAAATTAAATGGCACATCAAACATCCATAATTCACCTCTGCTACGTGAAGATCTCGGGTATTCTCACCCTCAATCTCTCTTGCAATTCTCAAAGCTTGCTCTTCTAGCTCTCTCGTCCGAGGACCTCTCTCGAGTTTTGTGGTATACAATTCCTCATCAAAGGTGCTCGTTACTCCAAACAATGTCTTATTGACCTCAAACTGATTCCAGCCCCTGAGATATCATTATGTATTAAGACCTTATAAATCTCGAACCAGATTAAAAAAAACCAAAACTTTCTCTATTAGAAGAGAACTAAAGTAGCAAGAACATAAATTGAAAGAGACCCTACAACTACGTTCTCTCCCTCGGCCTAACTCAAAACAACCTCCAAAGCACTCTCTAGCTTGGACTAACTTCACAACCACCAAGAATTCATCGCGAGAAAAATACAAATACTAAACAATTTTGTAAATCAGAAACATAAATCCTGATTAAAAGGTAATCCTAACTAAGAGAATATGTATCACTACCTCTTCCAGGGGTCATCAAATACATTTTCCAGGTCTGAACAGTCTGGAAGATCTTCATCAGGTACCCAAGGTTTCAGCTCTCTTTCTAAATCAACATGATAAGACTGTGATATAGAAGAGTCTGTCAATAGCTCTGACTGTTTCTCCGACTGAGCAGAATTTGAGACATTATTGTTGTATACAGGAAGGTCCTATCACCAAAACCAATGACAAAGGAATAAAAATGTCAAAACACCAAGTAGTCTTTCTAACATACTAACGCATTGACATGAACATAATGAGTATACACCTTAGCTATAACTTGCACAAGTTCATCGGCAGGAATAATGAGTATCTTTGAAGGTGGCTTGCTGAAAAGCGGAGAACGGAATTTCATTCCTTGTGAGCTACCTTCCCTAATCAAGCATGCCATTTTCAAAATAATTCCTGAAAGTTAACAAAAGCAGTTCGTAAGCGACAAATTTAAAAAGTGACATCTTCTTACATATATATCACACCTCAAGTGGCCTCACCAAAACCCTTTTCAACATCAGCAGCGTGAAATATGCCACTGTAAACCGATCCATTTTTTAAATGAACTTCTACATGATGTCCGATCTTACAAGTTGTTAGATACACAAACAAATCACGAGACGGGCCAGCTTTCCCACTGTTTTCTGCACATACGTATCAACAAACAAGAGAATGCATGAGATGATGTTGATGCTAGATCAGAATAGAGATATACGTGTATGTATCTATACAAAACCTGTAATTTTCACCGAGTGAGACTTCATCGGCGGAAATCCATTCATTGTTGCCTTAACCTGATTGAATCAAGAAAAGAAAAGAATATATGGATCAACCAACTACTCAATAAAATGATAAACTATGCAAATTCGCATTCTTCCTCGCATTGAAACTCGGTATAAATTTCCAAATGTGAAGTGATTGATTAAACTTCTGAATCAAATGTCACATTCTCAAAGCTAAATTATAATGAGAAAATGCAGAGTAATGGTTACACTAAAATCACATCACATGAATCCATACATCAAACAACAAGATATACTCACACATCTCTAACGAACCAATAACACAAAGAATCCATAAATCTTAAGAAACAAGAAAACATTTTGTATCAAACCCAAATCAGAAAATCTCCAGTACAATACGAATTTAGTACTAAACAATGCACCAACAAAAAAAAACCCTAAATCAACCAAATTCTCAAACATTTCCAACAAATTTAGCCGAAAATTAAACCTCAAGGCAAAAAAAATCAGATTTATGAAGATAAAAACCTGAGAATATGATCATTACCTCAATAAGCTGAAATCGATCGACCCAATTCTTAAGAGAAGACAAGGAACGTAATTTCCGACGAAGACGAATTAGGGTTTTCGGACAAAATGTAGGGTTTACCGGCGATTTGCAGAGAAAAACACCGGTAAACAACGAGTCAACAATGAATCTCCGGCGAAAAAAAAAAAAAAACCGAAGAGAAATTGATTTTGATCTTGAATTGAGGGAAAAAAAATAAGAGATCGATCTATATACGAAAGAGCGTATAATTAAGTTATTGGGCTTTTATCTTATGATCCATTTAAATTTCTTTGGGCTATGAGTAATTAGGCCTTACTTATTGTGACTCAGATTATAATTATTGATTTCTTAAGTGTATCTTAATTCACCAAAACATTTTTTTTTTAAACATATTGGCCATTGAGACATGAATAATTTTCATAATAAACAAAAGTGAACTTTAGATTTCAATTATCCTCATAAATCATAACTAATGAGGGGATTTATTAAATATTTCAAAGAGGACAAAAAAATGGTGGGAAAAGGTCTTGTGAGGTTTAGGTGGGAAACACTACTATAAAAATTGATATTATAGCTAGCTAACAGAATTTGTTTTTGGATAGATACATTATTGCATAAGATTATTTGGTAATACCCCTAGTTATCAACTTGTAAAATACGTATATATTCTATATTATTGGTCTACAAAATTATAAAGTTATCGGTTTTGATTATATGTGTGGATTTTAGAAAGTCTATCATCTTTCAAGATCTTGAAGGTGTAAGTTAGGTAACTGTTTTTTCGACTATCTTGTGTATTTTGTGATTTTTAGTATTTCAATCAAAGCTTTACCAAATGGTAATCGCGACCAAGAAGAGAACCTTATAATGTGATTGGTCGTTTTAGTCTTGTGCTTCTTTTGAAATACCTTATTCTTCTTCTTTTTTTGTCATTTCCACATGAGATGGTTTTGGGGATTTGGGATGAGAGCAACATTTGTTTTTTTAAATTGAGTGATGTTTCAAAGGAAAAGATTGTGTTGTCATTGTTCTTTCTTTAAGTTCTGTGTCATTTTTTATTTACTCTTTTGTGTGCTTTTCTTGGGATCTTCAAAACATTTCTTTCATACATCTCCCGGATTTTCATAAAGAAACATTGGTTCGTGAGCTTGACTCAACTTTCTTCTACACTAAGAATATGAATTAACCACTTCCTTTAACTAAACATTGTTTTAAATATGAATAAGCTCATTCATGTAGAACTTTGATTATCTTATTGATTACTTTGTACTCTAAATCATCATGACAACATGCCAAGAAGAATCTAATTGATGGTGTTGTTGACATTTATGGAAAATAATTTAGGAGTTAGTTTAAGAAAATGGCCTAGAATCGTAATCATGTTTCCCTAACTCTTTACCCTTTTGAGAAATGATTGCTCTCTATCGGACTTACTTCTAACTTCTTGCCTTGAGTGGTTTGGAGTAACTAATACTCTATTTGTTTCATCTTTCACCAAAGTATCAAGATTCATTAATGCTTCAAATCTAACCACTAGTTACATTACTATGTCTTTGAAGCTAGCTAGATATATATATTAGGGAATCCTAAGATTTGTTGAGTTATAAATTATATTTTTACTCGAAAATGATTGAGTGGCCTATAGTCTACTAGGGTTCATAAATTAGGGAGTTTAGATTAGGTGAAACCCTCTTTAAATAATGGAAGTCTTTTTAGGGGAAAATGATGGGCAATTAGGCTCTTCTTGACCCTATCTTAATATAGATATTAAGCTTGGTGTGTAATGGAAAGTTAAGTCTAGTGCACTTCTATTATTAAGTGTCATGATACAGGCTTAAGTAGAAAGTATCCTAAACTATAAATATAGTTAGTTCAATTTTCATATGGAATTTTTTTATAATGTGTCTCTCAAGTTGATTAAATTGGAATCTCCTTTTACTGCATGCACAAACAAACTCAATATGATTTTATAAGAAACTGTCTTATTCTCATAACTTGAGTCCACACATGCGTGCAAGCTCTGCAACTCAGAATATTTTCTTCTTTCCCCCCAATAAATAAGGACAAAATGTCTTAAATCCGCATGGCATAGAATCATTGTGGAAAAAGAAGGAAAATTGATATATAGTTGTAAATAAAAAATAACATTAGATATTATTCTGTGAAGGAAAATTTAGTGTATGTTTATGTTACTTATACACGCTAAGCACATTTATTATGATATGATTTGTAACCATTTAAGATCATTTCGTTTGGTCTAAGAGGGAATACGAATTTATAAAGAATAAATAAAAACATTTATGGAAAATAATAAATAGCAAAAGTGTAGGAGGATGGGTCCGGTTAAAAAGAAGGTGTTATGAGTGGGAAGTTTCGTGGATTCGAAGGGACGATCATTTACATTTACATTTACATTTTTTTAATGCATTCGATTTATGTATGAACTAATTTATCTGTCTCAACTTTCAAATTTTCAGACAATAGTGCTTTTGTGTTTCTTCTATAATTTTCTTATAACGCAATTGCTAAATTTTTGTCACTCCAATTGGGAATAAAAAAACAAAATTTTATGTATAAGACTTAGCCCACGAGAGTAATCATTTAGCAAATGACCACCATTAACTTTTTGAACATGCTCTCATCAACCCTTAATTACTATTATTTCTATTTTCTACTTATTTTATCTAAAATAATAAAATATATATCAAGCAGAAAACCAAAAGTAGATCAATTGTTTAATACCAAATGTATATTATAACGAACAGTACGAATACGCGTAACGCATGCAAGGTATATATCATTAGTATTTTTTATAATTTCATAGTCTGTAATTTCTATTTTCTACTTATTTTATCTAAAATATATATCAAGCAGAAAACCAAAAGTAGATCAATTGTTTAATATCAAATGTATATTATAACGAATACGCGTAACGCATGCAAGGTATATATCATTAGTATTTTTTATAATTTCATAGACTTTATAAATTATTATATTAAGATTGGGGTCGGACATCCTAAATTTACAGAAGATATTGCGGCTAAAAGTTATAAGAAAACATATTTAATGACAAAAAGCTCATTCTGTTAGCTAACTGTATATTGAATACATTAGGCTTTAAGTATCTAATCACATGCTAAAGACTAACTAAATTTTAAATACTGTTATAAATCATAGTGGATTGTCATAACTAGTTCTGGTCCGTTTACGGCCCATTAACACTTAGTCTTTAGGCCGGTTTAATGAATCCTAGTTGAATTAGGATTTTCCTTTTATGTACTTTCCTTTTCCCATTAGGAAAAGGAATTTTCCTTTTCTCTCTTGTAATAATCCTATATAAAGGATCTTATGATTAATGAATAAACATAATCTTCCCCATTCGTTCTCTTGATTCACAACACGTTATCAGCACGAGTTGCTCCCTAAACCCTAAAAACACAAAAAACGCGATTACTGTTCATCGTTACTATTCATCGTACTGTTCATCGCGTACTGTTCATCGCGCACTATTCATCGCGCACTGTTCATCGACGATTACTGTTCATCGACGATTACTGTTCATCCGGTGTTACTGTTCAAATCATAGTTCATACAGCCTTTAAGGTTACGGCGAACTAGAAGAAAGTTCATACAGCCTATCAACGGTTACGGCGAACTAGAAGACTCACGGAGGTTAAGGTAAACAATAAGAAACCCTAATCTAAAGAACCTAGATTCATGATAATCTTAGAAACCCTAATCTAAATCATGCTTGTTATTGTTATTGCTTGCTTGATTGTGTTTATTGATTCATGATTCGTAATCACTTGAAACCCTAACTTGAAACCCTAACCTAATTCAATTAAAATCCAAACCGATTGCATGATCTGTACCCGTGTCGATCGACACTAGTTTTATGTCGATCGACACGTAAACTTCTGCCTGAATTTGTTGTTTGAATTAAACTGTGTCGATCGACACAAATCACCCGTCGATCGACAGTAAACACTCTGTCCAAATTTGGTTGCATATTTATTTGAACTCGTTTGTTTGTTTGCTTGTTTGGATTGATTCGTTGATTGATAAACATGAAACTGAAACTGATTGCATCATATAGACATAACATGCTTGATTAAAATCCGGTCATATCATCATACGGTTTAGAATTTGAATACTAGGCTTGCATCATGAGCATATAAAAACATTATGTTAGGTTGTTAAACATAAAAATCTGGTTTCATAAGCATCATGCATCCGTACCCGTTTATATAAGCACCCATGACCTATTTTGCATCATATGCATAAACTTTAAAATCTTATAGTTCTTAGAGAATAGGATGAATGTTTTCAGATGTCGAAAATCAACAATTTGGATTATGCTGCCCTCAATCTCTCTGGAGACAATTACTTACAGTGGGCGTTGGATACTAAGATAAATCTAAAGTCTAAAGGACTTGGCGAATGTATCATTGAGGATAATAATGAGAATGAAAGGAATCGATACAGAACGATATCGATCATTCGTCATCATCTTGTTGAGGGTCTCAAGGATCAATACCTAACCATTGAGAACCCTTTGGACCTTTGGAAAGAATTAAAGATAAGATATGACCACCATAGAACGGTGTTGTTACCAAAGGCCAATTATGATTGGAGGAATCTCAGGTTCCAGGACTTCAAGTCCGTGGAAGAATATAACTCGGCTATGTTCAGAATAGTTTCTCAATTGAGACTATGTGGTGAGAAGGTAACTGAGAAAGACATGTTGGAAAAGACCTTCTCCACCTTTCACACTAATAACGTGTTGCTTCAACAGCAATACCGTGAAAGAGGTTTTGAGACATACTCAAAGCTTATAGCATGTCTATTACTAGCCGAGGAGAATAATACACTGCTAATGAGAAACAGTGAGATGAGACCTCCTGGATCAGCCCCACTTCCTGAAGCGAATGTGGCCACAGATGAAAAGAAAGAAATTAACCACGTCCAAAGTGATTATAGACATCGTGGTCGTGGACGTGGGGGTAGATGGCAAGGACGTGGCCGTGGCCATTTTAATCCATACGGCCGAGGTCAGGGCCAAGGCCACGGATTCCATAACGATCATTCTAACCGCGGGCGAGGACGAGGACGCGGATACCGAACTGACTATGATCGTAATAACCGTGGTATTACTTCTCAACCACGAGAATCAAACCCAAAATCAGTTTGCCATCGATGTGGAATGAGTAATCATTGGGCTAAGACATGTAGGACTCCCAAGCATCTGGTTGAACTCTATCAAGAGAGCCTTAAAGGGAAGAATCCAGAAACTCATATGATCCAGCATGATAATGAAGGAGATTTCGATCATGAGCAAGATGACTTGATGAATTTTGAAACCTCAGATATACTTAAGTGATTGATTTTGATTTTCTGTTTTGGTGTTTTGTGTTTTGCTTGTTTTACGTTTTACACTTTATACTTTGGTTTTGTGTTATTGCTTTCTATTAAACTTTATGGAATGAAAGAGTGTTATTTAAAAGTATCTATTGTTATCTCTTTTGAAGTATGAACGATATGGATGTGTTCATTGTGGATAGTGGATCAAGCCACTCGATATTAAGAGATAAGAGATACTTCATTGATCTTACACTTAAAAAGGCAAATATAACCACAATTGCGGGTATAGCAAATTTAATTGAAGGCCACGGTCAAGCCCATATTTTATTACCTAAGGGCACGCATCTAGAAATTTCTAATGCGTTATATTCACCTAGTTCAAAGAGAAGTCTATTGAGCTTTAAAGACATTCGAATGAATGGTCTTCATGTTGAAACTAAGGACGAGAATAACAAAGAATTCCTTCAAATCTTTGAAACCGTCCATGGCTACAAGAAAGTCCTAGAGACTATACCTGCCATTTCTGTGGGCCTTTATTGTACTAAGATCGGAATGATAGAAGCAAATGCTATGGTAAACAAAGAGTTTACTGAGAATTTCACTTTTTGGCATAACCGGCTTGGCCATCCCGGTGCTAACATGATGCGAAAGATATTAGCAAGTACTAATGGGCACACCTTGAAAGAAAGGAGAGTTATCCCAAAGAATCTCACGTGTGAAGCATGTTCACTAGGGAAACTCATTACTAGGCCATCACCAATCAAAGTAACTAAGGAAACGATAAATTTTCTGGAAAGAATTCAAGGAGACATATGCGGACCAATACACCCACCTTGTGGGACGTTTAGATATTTTATGGTCCTTATTGATGCATCCACGAGATGGTCACATGTCTGCCTATTATCAACTAGAAATGTGGCATTTGCAAGATTGCTTGCCCAGCTCATACGTTTAAGAGCACACTTTCCAGATTTTCCTTTAAAGACTATACGTCTTGACAATGCTGGTGAATTTACGTCCCAAGCGTTTAACGATTATTGTATGTCCATGGGGGTAAGTGTTGAATATTCTGTGGCACATGTACATACACAAAACGGTTTGGCTGAATCGTTTATTAAACGCATACAGTTGATTGCTAGACTGTTGCTAATGAGATCAAAACTCCCGGTCTCAGCTTGGGGACATGCAGTTTTACATGCAGCAGAGCTAATTCGTATCAGGCCATCTAGTGAACATAAATATTCCCCATCACAGTTAATAACGGGTCAAGAGCCAGACATATCCCATCTTAAAACATTCGGATGTTCCGTTTATGTGCCTATTGCACCACCACAGAGAACAAAGATGGGACCTCAAAGGAGGATGGGGATATATGTTGGATATGATTCTCCTACTATCATTAAGTACCTTGAGCCAACCACGGGTGATTTTTTTAAGGCCAGGTACGCAGATTGTCATTTTGACGAATCTGTCTATCCAACATTAGGAGGAGATAACAGACTGGTAAAGGAAATTATATGGAATCAAACGTCCTTAAAATGGCAAGATCCTCGGACTCAAGAATGTGAATTAGAAGTCCAAAAGATTATACATTTACAAAAGCTAGCTAATCAATTGCCAGATTCCTTTGCTGACCCGAAAAGAGTAACTAAGTCTTACATACCAGCTGTTAATGCACCGATTAGAATTGATGTTCAAGAGGGACACAATCAAGTTGCTACAGAATCTAAACCACACTCAAAACGTGGCCGGCCAATAGGTTCCAAAGATAAGAATCCTCGGAAAAGAAAGAAAGGTGCTGAAATCGTGGTTGAGGAATCTGATGGAACCCCAGACATAACTGAACCGATAGTTCCAAGCAATGAGACTCGGGACGCCGAGTTTCATGGTTCTGACGTTCCTGAAAATAATGAGATCTTAATGAATTATGTTATGTCTGGAATACAATGGAATAGAAAGTGTGTGGAAATCGATGATATATTTGCTTTTAAGGTAGCACTTGAACTTATGGAGGATCTAGAACCCACGTCGATATATGAGTGCACTCAGAGTGAAAATTGGACTAAATGGAAAGAAGCTATAAACGTGGAGTTGAATTCTTTAAGGAAAAGGGATGTCTTTGGTCCAATAATTCGGACACCCTATGAGATTAAACCAGTTGGACATAAATGGGTCTTTGTGAGGAAAAGAAATGAACATGGTGAAATCGTGAGATATAAAGCACGGCTTGTTGCACAAGGATTCTCACAGAGACCAGGAATAGATTATGAGGAGACATACTCCCCTGTGGTGGATGCTACAACTTTTAGATTTTTGATAAGTCTGGCTATAAGAGAAAAGTTGGATATGCGGTTAATATACGTTGTAACTGCATACTTATATGGTCCACTGGATAATGAGATTTATATGAGATTACCAGAGGGTATTGAGCTCAAAGATAAGAAAGGTTCTCGAGAACAACACTGCATAAGGCTGAACAAATCCCTTTATGGACTGAAGCAAAGTGGGCGTATGTGGTACAATAGATTGAGTGAGTACTTAGTCAAAGAAGGCTATAAGAATGATCCCATCAGTCCATGTATTTTTATAAAAAAAAAGTTTGCAAACAAAGGGTTTGTTATCATAGCAGTTTACGTGGATGATTTGAACATCCTTGGAACCCCTGGTGAAATCGTCCAAACAGTTGAATGCCTCAAGAAAGAATTTGAGATGAAAGACCTAGGCAAAACTAAGTTCTGTTTGGGATTGCAACTTGAGTACATAAATGATGGAATCCTTGTGCATCAAATGGCATATACTGAAAAGGTACTCAAGCGTTTTAATATGGATCAATGTCACCCATTGTCCAGCCAAATGGTGGTGAGATCTCTTGATCTAGAAAAGGATCCGTTTGGTCCTAAGAGAGACTCTGAAGAAGTCCTTGGTCCCGAAGTGCCATATCTCAGTGCCATAGGAGCTTTAATGTATCTGGCAAGCCACACTAGGCCAGATATATGTTTTGCCGTGAATTTATTATCAAGATTTAGCTCATGTCCGACCCAAAGGCACTGGGACAGGATAAAACATATTCTTCGTTACCTACAAGGAACGAAAGACTTGGGTCTATTTTATACTAACCAATCTAAGGACGGTTTAGTTGGTTTTGCTGATGCAGGTTATCTTTCAGATCCTCATAATGCACGGTCCCAGACAGGTTATGTGTTTACTCATGGAGGAACTGCAATATCTTGGCGGTCAATGAAGCAGGCCATTGCAGCTACATCTTCTAATCATTCAGAGATATTGGCAATTCATGAGGCTAGTCGTGAGTGTGTTTGGTTAAGGCTGATGACCCAGCACATAAGAGTGGATTGTGGAATGGCCGAAGGTAAGCAGGAATCGACGGTCTTGTTCGAGGACAATGCAGCGTGTATAGCTCAACTTAAGGATGGATACATCAAAGGTGATAGGACGAAGCACATTCTGCCAAAATTCTTCTTCACATCCGATCTACAGAAAGATGGAGAAATTCAAGTGCAGCAAGTACGATCAAGTGAGAATTCAGCAGACCTATTCACCAAGTCACTTCCAACCTCAACGTTCAAGAAACTTACTTATCAGATTGGAATGCGTCGTTTGAAAGACTTGCAGTGAGGTTCAGAACAGGGGGAGTAATACGTGTTGTACTCTTTTTCCTTCACCACGGTTTTGTCCCAAAATGGGTTTTACTTGGTAAGGTTTTAATGAGGCAACATCCAAAGCGTATTACAAGCCCATTAGAGTTATGACATCCAAGGGGGAGTGTTATAAATCATAGTGGATTGTCATAACTAGTTCTGGTCCGTTTACGGCCCATTAACACTTAGTCTTTAGGCCGGTTTAATGAATCCTAGTTGAATTAGGATTTTCCTTTTATGTACTTTCCTTTTCCCATTAGGAAAAGGAATTTTCTTTTTCTCTCTTGTAATAATCCTATATAAAGGATCTTATGATTAATGAATAAACATAATCTTCCCCATTCGTTCTCTTGATTCACAACAAATACTAAACTTTTCCATGTTTCTTACCATTATCTGAAGTTAATGCTTTTTTACCTACTAAGGTTTCAATAGATGTGAATATAACGTTTGATTGGCATATACTTTCTTATAATTAGTCCATATATCAAAGTAAGAGTTAATGTGGTAAATTCAATAATTGCTAATTACGACGCATAACAGAAAAACATTGTAAGTTGATCAACATATCAAAGTGAGCGATATAAAGGTGAGAGAAATTGGGGACATAGAAATGATTTCAAAGTATAATCATGTGGTGAAAATCAATAATTACTTTTGGGAAATAAAAGACAAGATAGAGATTTTAACAGTGAAAACAATCAAAGCAATATCTCACGAATATGTTATATCATTGTTCACAATTTTTAAACACGCACAAGATCAAAATTATAAATGATGTTAAATTGTATACATTTTATGACTACGTACACGGTACACATTTATCATTCATGAGCCATGACATCTTTCTGTTGCAACAAAACATGTTTTGGTTAATTTGATAGATTACATTGTTTGAATATTCTTTAACCAAAACAAAAAAAAACATTGTCTCAATAGTGTGCCTTATAATTTCGCTTAATAATACCGCTGTTAGGTAAGTTAGTGAAAAACAAATTAAAACCCTATAAACATGTCAATTTGTAACGTGAAACTTTGTTATGTTAATTTCTATATGAATAATTCGTTTTTTCGTATCTTTTTTATTCGCCTCATGATCCATAATACAGTATTCACTAAGTTAGCGAATATTCACATATGAAAAAACAAACATTTTGTGAACCCTAACACACATTATACTCTAAAAGTATTACAAAAGGTAAAGCCTACAATAACGGTGTAACAAGGTAGTGGGTTGCAACATAATTTCTGTTCATGAGAAGTGTGTTTGAGTGTTGGTGTTGGGTCAAATTATGTGATTGAGCCACTTAGCCGCATTACTTGACTATTCATTCTCTAAAGAGACTAAAGTATTTCTTTTAACCATTTTTGGATTGACATCACACCATTTAAATTTCTTCTTTTTCTCCCACTTTTATAAAATACTAAAGCAAATCCTATATCTATATACCTAGCTAGGGTTTCTAAATATAATCTTCATATAATTTTTGTCTCTTTGCCCTAGGCTTTTTTCTCCAAAGTTTGACAAATTGTGTTAAGATGTTACACTATATTTAAGATAGCCTACATTTGCATAGTTTCATATCCAAATAATTTCAGTCACTTCTTAATAGTTTTAAACTACTATGTTCATTGTTGGTACGTGCTTCAAACCTTATACATTATATCTCCTTGAATTTGCAAAATCGATGGGTATACATAAATTCAACATTTTCATATTTTTGTGAATGGATCATTGGACATTTTTTAACTATTTGCAAAGAATTAAAATCAAATTTTTCGTGGTCTTGCAGAATGATGAACGCTATCTGTGATAGTGTTTCCAAAATTATCTTTATGTTTGAATTTCGAATTATTTACTATTTCAGCTAGAACAGGCAGGTAGTGTATAGTACTAGTATTATAATAATAATTAACAATAGTACTTACGAATATAAATTTAGGAAAGGAAAAGCTGTAATGGACCCAAGTATCCATATTGGATTTGCTGTAATGAATCAAACGATTAATATTTCTTTCTTGTTGTAAATTTTTTTTTTTTTTTTTTTTGAAATTTTTCTTGTTGTAAAATTAGACGTACAACATTTGTTTTCAAGAGAAAAGAAAAACGTGTCAAGAGGTAGAAATATCGTGTGTTAAGCCATTTAATAAACTTTTTAATTAAGACATAGAAATATGTGAGTAGTTTTGAAAGCAGAATACCACCCAAACTTTAACTATAATAACTAAGAGGTGAAGAATAACCAAAGCTTATAATCCTGATGGTTTATATCAGTACTAGATCAGGACATGCGTAAACATATTATGAAGTTATTAATAAAAACATATAAATTTTATCTTGTAACCAACTGAATATCAAAGAATTGTTAACTACAACATGATTTTATTAATATTTTATCTACTCAATAAAAATCATTAGTTTTTCACTTAATTTTATATATCTAAAAATAGTTTACAAATTTGGGAAATTTTCAAGACCATCACTTTTATCATCTCAACTTAAAAAAAAACTACTGTTTTTATCTACTTACATAATATTAGTTTCATAAAATTCTCTTCATAATTAAATCGACCAAAAATATAAATCCATAATTAAATGGTAAAAGTAAAACATACTATTACCACCAACTGTTTTCCAGCCTGGCACCAAATCCACCTAAGACAACAAAAAATTACAAAATATTAAATAACAAAATTAATATCACACGTGGCAATGAATACCATTTGGCTAATAAAAAAGACCCTCTTCACTTTCTTCCTCCTCCTCCTTCCTCATACTCATACACACTCTTCTCTCCAAAACTCTCACAACAAACAAACAAACAAACAAACAAAGCGTGCTTCTCTCTCTCTCTCTCTCTCTCTCTCTCTCTCTCTCTCTCTCTCTCTCTTCATCATTCTCATTTCTCCATTAACGAAACCTCCAAGCTTTTTCTTCACCATAAACCCCAACACTATCATTACACTTCTTCCTCTATATCAATATCCTCATGGATCCTTGGGGTAATCACAACCACCGTCTCCGTAACCGCAAAGATCATCGTCATCCTTCTTTCTCCTCCACTCTTCTCGACCAAATCTACCATTCAATCGACGATAATAATAGCAAATCCGGCGATAAAACCACCATGAACCGCCGTGAAATCGCCGGAGATTTCGTCAGATCTAGAAATCCCAAATCCGTACAACATTCTACCTCTAGCTCCTCTGATTCAAGTGGATTCTCTTCCTCTGAGTCCGATTCTTACTATAAACGATCTAGATCGGAGAATTTTCACCATCCGATTAAACCGATTCGAACCACCGTCGTTGAGAAACCGCCTCCGATTCACCACCATGGAAGCTTTCTGAGAACGAAATCGAAAGCGTTGAAGATCTATTCCGATTTGAAGAAAGTTAAACAACCGATTTCTCCAGGTGGTCGTCTCGCTACTTTTTTAAACTCCATTTTCACCGGTAAACCGAACAAAATCAACACCGTCGCCGTCGCCACGTCATCAACCACCACTTGCTCCTCTGTTTCCTCCTTCTCCAGATCTTGTTTAAGCAAAACTCCGTCGTCTAGTGAAAAATCGAAACGATCCGTACGATTCCTCGACGAATCTCACAACAAATTGTACGGAAACAACGATAATCGTGAATCTAATCGGAATAATCGAGTTATGGAGGAGAATCGGCGTGTGATTGAAGCAGCGAAGGAGCTTTTGAGAAATTACCGGGAGAATAAAGACGTTGTTGTGAAAATCCCCGGCGAAGAAGAAGAGGAAGAAGAAGATGATGATGATGATGCGGCGAGTTGTGCGAGTTCCGATTTGTTTGAGTTGGATAATTTATCGGCGATTGGAATCGAAAAGTATAGAGAAGAGCTTCCTGTTTATGAAACAACTCGCTTGAACACGAATCGTATCATTTCCAGATGAAGAAGACGAGAGAGTTCATAATGAGAATTTTCAAAATTAATTAATTGCGTAATTAGTTACTGGTTTTGGGGTGGATTAGTTAATTTTTGTTATTTATTACTACGTTTTTTTTTCTTTTTTGTGAGTGACGTATATCTGTAGTGTTTTTTTCACTTGTGAGTTAATGTATTAGTGGTGTTACTTAGCTTGATCAGCTCCTAATTACTTATTCCGTTTCATATTAAGTGTCGTTTTGAAAAATGTATCTGGTTAATATTTGGATGTATTTAACTCAAAACACATCCAGATACATTTCAGATACATTTTATCAAAACGACATTTAATATAAAAGGAAGGGAGTATGATTTTTAGTTAATTAATTTACAAATTGAAAATTGGTAAGAAAAAAAAAGAAAAGTAAAAGGCAGATTTTCAACTCTTTGTCATAAATTTGGACAGCAAAGGGAAGTTGAAATTGTTTGTCACCTGATGGGATCCACCAATAACAATATTATGGATTCTATTTTTCTTATTTTGGATTAAAAATTTACTTTTTTTTTATTGGTTTTGTTTATAAATTTTGAGTTGTGATATTTGTATTACTGTGCCAAAAACACAATTTATTTCATGGTATGCAGATGTGGATAGTTCATAGTTGTATCACACATATTTTTGTGTGGTTAGAGCTAGTAATAAAGTTATGTTGTTGATTTTTTTTATTTTTTTAAACCGTATCATTTATTTTTTTATTTTTTTAAACCATTGCTAATCACTTACAGTATACTCTCTCTCTCAATCTCTCCCAAAATGTTATTACTTACCAATTCTTGCTAATCACTTACAGTATACTCTCTCTCTCAATCTCTCCCAAAATGTTATTAGTTACCAATTGTTGTGTTTACTTTTCTTTAATCTACTTTAAATATAAAAAGTTAGGAAAGTAAAATAATTGATTTGATGTTACTAATCATGGTCAATAAGATAGGGGACAGGAGTGAAAGAGACATGGTCTCAAATATCATGGACAAGAGTATCCAATAATTTGATTCTCTCATTTTTAACTAAACATTTTAATTTTATCTCGATTTAATTGGCTTGTTTTGTCCTAAGTGCGACTTTAAGATTGCAATTGGATTATATACGCATGCTAAAACCTAATTACAATCTTTCTTAATTATATACACCCTCTATTTTCCAAAATATTCGAAAACTAACCTACCATGTATGTAAAAATTTACATGCATATTAGAGTAATTGTTCTAATCCACTTGTTGACTAAAAAAAGTACAAACCACTTAAGTCGGCATCCAAATATGAATTCATCGTATATGTATATAAATAAAAAGGTTTAATTTAATAATAGCCTAATCATAGCATTATGATACGATACACTAATAAAGCTATTAAAGCATTCTTGATTTGTTAAGTACACTTTGGTAAAAGTATATAAAACAATTAAGAATATGAGAAAAAGGGATAATGAAGCCGTAGCCATGAAAAAAATCCAATGCAGAGGGAGCAACAACACACACTAGTAAGATCCCACATGGAAAATAAAAAAGTACCAAAAAATAATCAGCTGTAATTTGCATACAACACTCTATTTTCTCTTTAAATCATGCATCCTAGTTAATTACATTTACACGTCAACATATCAAACCAATGAAATCATTCACTTTAACGTATAATAGTTACTTTATTTGTTAGAATTCAGATATTTTAGTGCCTCTGTTATAGTCATCGAAATCGTGTTTAAGTGTGAATAGAAATTTTGCTTATGCCAATCGTATAGTTCTCAAAAGTGGTTCACTCACGAGTAAGCATCAAGAACAAATTCGTAGAGTTATTTCTCTTGAGTCTAATATAACTAATATCTACGCCAAAGAAAAAATTTTCTTTTGTAGTGCAATCCACATTTATCCCAAACAAATCGTAATGTTTTGTGATCCTAGTTAGCAAAAAAAAAAAAAAAAAAAAGTTTTGTGATCCATTATTACAAGAAAATTTAAAGAGCTATATAACACATTCCAAAATGAAATTTGTCAAGAAAAAACATTATATATACAATAAATGTAAATTGCTTTTCTGTTTTTGTTTTTTTTTAATATATCCTTCAGGTGACACTATATAAGCAAGAAGTTGGTGAACATATCAATCAATCAAAGCAAATCGACAGCTACATATCATAGATAAATACCATACCATAAGTTTACGTTTTTTTTTATTTTTATTTTTAATGTGCAAACCATAAGTTTACGTATAGGGTGATATAAAGAGTCAAGAAACATAGCATGTCCCATAACAACCATGCATGCACGAATCGACTTTCTCGTGCACTCACGACTGGTTAATTTAGTTTTGATATATATGGTCTACAACACATGCGTGTATGTTTCATATAATCAATAAATAAACTGTGTCCGTAGCAAAACAATAATAATCATATAGCGGAAATAGACATATATGTCAATATTTCACTCCAAACTAAAAGGAAGAAATTATGATGTGTCTAAAGGTGATTGTCGAGGAATTGTGCATTTTGGAAAATCTCTCTATATACATAATTAATACGTAAATGTATTAGGTTTGCTTGTGTTACGTATTAGATTTTATAGCTATATACTTTTTGTTTACTAGCAAAATGTTTATAATTAGTTTTTGAACCATATGGTTAATCCATATCATTGACGATTTGATATTTAAATCTGTATTCTTGAATCATATAGTTTTTTGTTGTTGAGAAAAGCATTAAAATAAATATATAAACAACTCTTATATATATATATATATGTGATGTGTCTTACAAGTTACAAGTCACAAGTTTTTTACAGTTTCACAATATAAATCTGATTCTTGAATTATATGGTCTGTCTTTTTTTTTTTTTTATATAACGACTGATCTACATGGTCTGTCTATGTCACTATGTGTGTATTACGATTTACGAACAAAACATATCTTTTTTTTTTGGTCAAAACATAAATCCCCCAATTTATTCAAAAAAAAAAAACTTACAAACATATCTGACAATATAGATTTTTTTTTTGTATGTATTAAAATAGGAAAATTCAAAATTATTCGAGAAAATAATGAAAGCGGCAGAAGAGAGAGAGCTAATTAAATAGGGCCACGTGGATAGACCTAAACTAGTGGATATGACTTTAACCCGCACGTGATGGGTGGCCTCCTTATGTCTTCTTTTTGTCGCGCGTGCACACGTGTGAATTCGTGTTGTTTAATAATCAACTGAGATACATATGGTTCATTACTGTGTGGATATGAATTTTTCATTACTGTTGATAGTTAAATTTTTTTATGGTTGTGTGTAAGAATAGTCTGACAATCAAAATTTGGAGAAAAAATGGAAAAAAGTAGTTTGAAATAAATTGGTTGTATATTAATATGACAGTGTTAGATTTGACAAACAACTCACCACCACTTGTTATGATGGTTGGGATAACAGTATAAAAAAGTTAAAAATGTTTAAAAAAGAAAAAAGAGGAATGTGAATATGCTGAAAAACGAAGAAAAGAAGAATGTTTTGTGAGATGCCCAAGAAGATGATATTGTCACAACTGACTTGCAGCTTTTGGTCTGAAAGACCACACGACATCGTATCAACAACTCTTTCACCTCTTTCTGTGCTTTACAATTTTATTTATTTTTCACGTAGAAGAAAGATTCTTACATTGGCGATTGGCCAAATATTTATTTTAACTTTTGACACGATACGAAGTAAAATGTTAATTACTAGTTAGCTCGAGTACTTGATATTCATTCATGAGTCCGAATGATATATATATAAAAATATATACCTCGAGTACACGATATTCATCCATGAGTCCCAATATTATATATTTATACACTAGTATTATGCCAGGATTATTTGAGTGTTTTATATATGCACTTCCTTAAAAATGAAATCAACTAAACCAATATATTTTGTTTAAAATCTTTATTGTGTAGATTTGATACAAGTTAGTTTAATTTACACATATTGAAATATCTATATTGTGTAGATTTGATACAAAGTTTGTTTAAAGATATATATAAGGCTTTAGTTATTCCACGAATGAACAAAAAAAAAGACCTAACTTCCGATTTCAATAATGCATGCATTTAGAAAGATCCAACAAAATTTTTTTAGTTATATATCAGATGCATAGATCAAGACAAACCATAGTTGCTGTTGTTGCTGTTTGTTGGTCGATCAGTCCAAATTCATCTTTAGCTGTCTAATTATTGAATTTGTCTTTTTATTTTATTTTATAGTTAAAATAAGACCAAGAAAATGATATTTGAAGTACACGAAATATTATTTTAAATTATTCTCCTTATTATTAGTTCTATCTGTTTCAATCTTGTTGTTGTTGTTTTTGTTATTATTTTATTTTATTTTTCTAAAATGTTGTTGTTGTTATCATTTGCATTTTAACATTTCTTGATTAACCTAACTTTTTCTCTTACTTAAAAAATCTCGAACATTTATAAGCAGAGAGGACCCGAGCCAAAATCCTACTAATCTTTTTATGATGAGTATCCATTAATCAGATTTTTAATATTTCCAAAACAAATGTACGAAAACATTTTATTACGCATGTTTTTAGATTTAATATGGGCTTAAAAGTTAAAAGCCCAAAATATAACCTCAATTATTTTAGTAAAATACTCTAAAAAAAAAAGTATTTCCTTCTTCAGTTATTTTGTTGCTCACGAAACCTATCAATGGCGACAGAGTCACCGAGCTCTGTTCGTAAAGGTACGTCTTTTCGACTATCATTGAAATTCAAAAATTGGGTCGATCAAATCAATGAAATCTATCAATAAATATCAATTCAATTACGAATTTTATTAAAAGAATTTTGATGATTTCTTGTTTTTGATAATTTCGAGGGTTTATATTTCTCTGTTACAGTTGTTGTTCATCTTAGAGCGACTGGTGGTGCTCCTATACTCAAACAATCTAAATTCAAGGTACCATCTGATCCAAATTTAAAGACTTTAGGGTTTGTTTTATCCTATCATAAAACAAATCTTATCATTTTAGTTTTTCATGACAAAGATTTGAGGGTTTATGTTTCTTGCGTTTGTGAATTTTGTGCAATTGTTTGTGTAAACAGATTCCAGGGACTGATAAATTTGCTAAAGTGATTGACTTTTTAAGAAGACAGCTTCATTCTGACTCATTGGTAAAAAAAAAAAAGAAGCTTTTTCTTGTTCTTGTTCTTGTTCTTGTTCATGTTCTTTATCTATGTATATGGATCGTTTAAGATTTGTGAGAATGCGATAATCAATTAGTGTATTGACATTTTTTGCTCGTTGTTTGTTAGTTTGTCTATGTGAATAGCGCTTTCTCGCCAAACCCTGATGAATCAGTAAATGATTTGTATAATGTAAGTGTTTGTTTTTAGTTTTGCGCCGATTTGCGTATTGAGAATCTCTATTTCTAGTTTACATTTTTGAAATATCTTCTTGTTGCTTACATGGTACTGGTTTTGGTATTTGTAGAACTTTGGCTTTGATGGTAAATTGGTGGTTAACTATGCTTTTTCAATGGCATGGGGATAAAACCGAATACTACTACAGTCTTCTCAAGCCGCATAAGTACATCCTCTCTTTCTTATTCGGTTTTTGAATGATCTACGAAACTTTGATACCTTGTGTTCTCTCTTTTAACTTCAACTTAGCATTTTGGTTTTTTTAATTATATAAGTTTAACCAAAATGTAATTGCATCTTTACAAAGTGTATATGATCGTATTACTTACCATTAAGCTTTATTGTTTCAGGGTTGCGCTAGATGCTCGCGTTGTCGTAAAGATGTTTATGGAATGAAAGTTGATGATGTACATAATTTAGCAATGTAATTGATATTTTTGTTTACCCTAAATACATGTACATGAAAGACCATATCAACTACGAACAACATTTAAAAGCTCAATTAGCCCTAGAAAAAGCTTGGTTAAAGGATCTTCGATGCAAATACTCGCGCTAATTTATTAAAACCTTTTCATAATGATAACATAATTTGGTGCGCAGAACAAGGTCTAAAAGCTCAATTAGCCTAAAAAAACATTTGCTAAAGAATCTTCGATGCTACTAACACGTCGAAGAAAAAGAAATACTTTATTAAATCTTTTTTATAATGATATCATATTTTTTAAACAAAATTTAATTATATACGATATCTAGTACAACAACAAATATTTCCAGGACCAAAGGGACTAGCAATGCATACACCAATTTTTACCCTTCGACCCTGAATCGGTGGATCGGTGGATTCGGTGCACATCGACTTTTACATTCCGCGCTATACCTGCACTGACCTCTGTAAACACACTCTCCATATCCATATTGTTTTCTGTTCAATGCTATTTTATTACCAAAAAAAATCAATAACGGCCATTAGAAGAATTTCAAGTGAAAAAAATGAAATTTATAAATAACAAAAAAAGAGAGTATAATTCGAACAATGGGAGACCAATCCTACGGCCGTCTAATGGAATGGTTCGCGACGCGATCTACTTAATCGCATGATTATTGAATAAGATAGTGATTATTTCTTCTAAACTAAGAAACAAGTTACCGTGTAAAAACGTTTTTTTGGTTTGAATATAATTTAACATTCATTTCGAGAGAGAGAGAGAGAGAGAGAGAGAGAGAGAGAGAGAGAGAGAGAGAGAGAGAGAGAGAGAGAGAGAGAGAGAGAGAGAGAGAGAGAGAGAGAGTAGAATAATTAGAAGAATATTTACTCTTTGATTGTGAAGTAAATAAGAGAGAACATGTGATGAGAAGGAAAACTAGTTGAAACTTTGATAAAACCATGTCTTTAGTAATCAAGTTGTGTGTGTTTTTTTGGTGTTAAGATTAAAAAAAATGAAGAACATGCCTATATTTATACAGAAGAATGAAATTTCTAATATCGAAACGACTTAAAGTGTTGAGATTTGGTAACGTATAGTCCACCCTATAAAAACTGAAAGGTATTTGGTAAAGTCATAAGGATCATAAAAATTAAAAACTTCCCATGAAAAATATGTATGGTCAAAGCAAATGTGAACAAACAGGCAGATTGAGTAATATATAGTAACATCAAATATATGGTCAATGCAGTGACCTAAATTAATCATGGTTTGGTCCAACTTTGTAATTATGGCGAATGGGATTGAGAAATTCCCTCATCTTTCTTAAAATTTTGGTGATTAAGTTAAGAGTTTAATAACAAATATTTTGTTTTCCTCAAAACTCCCTAAAACCTATCTTGGTTCAATACTACTATTGAGTTTCTAAGCCGAATTTAGGATTCGATTATAATGTACTAAACTATCCATATTATGATATTAAAAAAAATAATAACCTTATCATAATTATCCCGTATGAAATGATATAAAACTAAATGGACAATCGTTCGTCGTAATTCCATAAACTAAAATTAAAAAAAAAAACTATCACTCGTTTGATTCAATTTTAATTCGAAAAAGATCGATCATACAAGATTAAAGTTTCCGACTCATTTTTAATTTTAACAGAATTACATTTTGATGGTTAATAACTTAATATGTAGGTAGATTATAGTTTGTTATAACTTCTTAACAAATGAACAAATTTTGGTTTTGTATATTATTTATAAACTTAAAAACATAAACCGAAATATTCAACCTTAAGGTTCACCTTATTTAGCCCCTAATGTGTTATTTTCTCTCTGAAACTTTCCCGGAAAATTAACTAACTAACAAGTAACAACCATCTCTCAAATTTTTTTTTTTTTCCTCTTAGGTCAAAATTTTTTCACGAATCAACACATCGTGACCTCCATTTTTGTTTTCTTTTTGAAACTCTGATTCCTCCCAATTCAATTTCTCATAACAAATCGATCTTTTTTCGATTTCTCACTAAAAATCGAAAAACAAAAAACAGAGCAGGTTCTGTTTTTCTTCTATAGATGCAAATTCAATGAATTTTCTTAATTTCTTCTTCAGATATTCAATTCTCAATATTCTGATCCTCTTCTTATTTTTCACAATCATCGTCGAATCACAAGAACCTCCTCTGTTTCCACAATCTCCACCACCACCACCGCCACCGCCACCGCCACCACCTCCTCCTCCTCCTCCACAGCCGCTCCGCCGATTGTCGAGATATTCGAACCAGGAAATCCTCCACCACCTCCAATCACAGAGATAACTAAGCCTCTTTCTTCTCCACCACCACCTCAACCACCATCTCTTCCGCCACAACCACCACCGCGGCTTCTGCCTCCGCCTCCTCCTCCTCCTCGGGATACGGAGAAACCGAAGAGAGGAGGATTGAACAAAGGGAAGACAGTGGGACTAGTCTTTGTTGGGTTAATACTAATGTTGCAGTTTTTTGTTGTTGGTTTCTTGGTTTTCAAAAGAAAACAACTTCTCAAATTAAAAGACACTCTTTGATGAAACCATTTCACTATTGCTAACTTGTAGAGTCAAGAAATGTAATATTGTTTTTTTGTAGGAATCTCTTCAAATTCTGTTTATGATTTGCACAAATGTGTTTCTTTCATTGAATATGAATCCATTATTTTTTTCATACTTTCTGCAATGTCTTGAAATCAAGAACCAAGCATAAGCCTTATGATGATTATGAGGCAATATAACACATTTTTGATTGTGTAGAAATTGACATTTATGTACAATACAATACCAAGTTCTTTTTGTGTAGCGAGAGAACATGTCGGTTCTTATTATGACAAGTCTTGGGGACATAGAGATTGATTTGTACTCAAACAAATGCCATTTGACCTGCAAGAACTTCCTCAAGCTGTGCAAGTAAGTATCTATTTGCCTATCTAGCTTAAATTTGTGTATATGGTATTCACTCTAAGGTGTTTTAACTTTGTTTTTTTGTCCTTGTTAGGATCAAGTACTATAATGGGTGCCTTTTCCACAATGTCCAGAAAGATTTCACTACACAGACGGGTGACCCAACTGGCACGGGAGTTGGGGGAGATTCAATCTACAAGTACGATATTGTTTTCTTACTTTCTAATGATATCTAGTATGCTTATATATTTTTGGTCATTCTTTACCTTTTGAATCCTTTACTCTGTGTTGCCTAGTGTGCTGCTTTCCTGATCCATCTCGTGCTTATTATCTTGAATCTCCAGATTTCTGTATGGTGTTTTTTGGCGATGAGATTCATCTCGACTTAAAACAGTCAAAGACTGGTACTGTTGCAATGGCCAGTGGTGGTGAAAATCTCAATGCTTCCCAGGTAACCCTTGAATTACCAAATTTCTGAGGGTATATTTTGGCAGAATAACTATCAGTGGGATGTGGATCAACATTTGTGGTGTGTCCTCCACATGAGTCTTGTCTGTCTGTTTTATTTGCAGTTCTATTTTACACTTGGGGATGATCTGGATTATCTTGACGGGAAACACACTGTAAGCACAAGACTATTCCTTATCTTCCTATGCTTTCTTTTTGTATATACCACTTAACTTTGTAATATGTCATTTTTCAGGTGTTTGGGGAGATTGCCGTGGGACTTGACACTTTGACTAGGATAAATGAAGCTTATGTTGATGCGAAAAACAGACCATACAAAAACATTAGAATCAAGCACACACACATCCTTTATGATCCATTTGATGATCCCCCATACCAGATGCTTCCCCTGAAGGAAAACCGAAGGAAGAGGTCAAAGATGACGTGCGACTTGAAGATGATTGGGTTCCAATGGATGAAGAACTTGGTGCTCAGGAATTGGAGGAGGTTATACGCGAAAAAGCTGCTCATTCTAGCGCTGTTGTGCTTGAAAGTGTAAAGTGATCTCGGATTCACTCAATTATCATGTAGCAATCTTAATGTTACGTCAATCACGTTTAATACCTGAGCTTGTATTTCTGTTACAGATAGGAGATATCCCAGAGGCTGACGTAAAGCCTCCTGACAATGTGCTATTCGTCTGCAAACTGAATCCTGTGACTGAGGCAGGTCCTTGATATCTAAAACTAAAAGCAAAGTCTTGACATGTTTGTAACACTTTGTTCTTTGTCTCTTGACTCATGTAGGACGAGGACCTCCATACCATTTTTTCACGCTTCGGAACTGTCAAATCGTGAGTGATATTTCCTTTATTCTTTTCAATTGTTCTGCAGTTTTTATTTAACTTCATGTCTGAATATGGTAGGGCTAATGTAATCCGGGATTTCAAGACAGGTGACAGTTTGTGCTACGCTTTTATAGGTGAGTAAAATCTATTGTTCTGCTATATGGTTACTGTTATATAAATTCGGGTTTATTGAGAGTTTGTTTGTCTCTGTTTTAGAGCTTGAGGACAAGCGTACTTTAAGGTAAATATCGAATGGCTCGCAAGTATTAAATAGTACCATAGATAAGATGTGAAATGGATTATTTGGAGGTTTAACTAACTCGTTGCTTTATAGATGGACAATGCTCTGATCGATGATAGACGAATACATGTGGATTTCAGTCAGAGTGTGTCCAAACTTTGGTCACAGTTCCGCCAGAAAGACTCTAAGGGTAAAGGTAAAATACTTTTGTTCCCTATCTGAGTATTAATGTCATAGACCAGACACCTGTTGAAATCATTGCGATACAAATCCTTGGAACTCTGAGAAACTAATTGGTACTTGTCTGCAAAATGGTTACAGGGAATGGATGTTTCAAATGTGGCTCGACGGACCATGTTGCCAAGGACTGCGTGGGTGGTAATCAGCCTTCAAAATTCATAGTGAAAGATCAAAAGAGACAGCAAGGGGGAGGTGAAGGGTATGACATGGTGTTTGAGGGTGATATAGCTACAAGTCCCAAGAGGGGGAAGAGAGAGCTTAGTCATGACAAGGAGAAGACTCGTAGGAGAAGTCCACATGGTCATGGTGAGAAAAGACTAAACAGAGATGATCGTGACACCGAGGACAAGGCAGATGATAAGCACAACGGTAGAAGACATCATCGAGAAGAGGTAAGAGATAGGGATAGGAGGTACGATGATGGGGTGACTAGGGAGAAGAAACACAGAGAGAGAGATGAAAGAGACAGTAGGGAAGGGATGAGAGATAGAGAGAGACGTGTGGAGAGTCGAAGAGAAAGAGACGATCATCGGAGTGATAAAGATTATAAGGAGAGGAGAAGAGAGAGAGAGAGACAGTGGAAATGGAAGAGAAGGCAGAGACGATCATCGGAGTGATAAAGATTATAAGGAGAGGAGAAGAGAGAGAGAGAGACAGTGGAAATGGAAGAGAAGGCAGAGATGAGAGGAGGAATAGGTGAAAAGCATGAGCATGTCATTTGTGCTCTCTGAGTTAGGTCTCTGCAAATCGCATCAAATATAGTTTTGGTATTGTTATGAATACAAAAATTTTGCAGTGGTGTGTACCAATTTGACATTTTGATCAATGAAGTTTCCTTAGTTCCATCTTTGTTCAGTTGAAAATCAATAATAACAAAACACAGCAACTGTGGAGTTTGAATATTGAATTTCATTGACAAAGAGAAGGCACCATTTGATTTAGACTAGGTCCCTCTGTATATGGTGTATCACATTGGAATGTTCTCGGTATTCATAACAATACCAAGATGGTGGTGCATTCTTCAGATATTCAATTCTCAATATTCTGATCCTCTTCTTATTTTTCACAATCATCGTCGAATCATAAGAACTTCTTCTGTTACAAATGTGTTTCTTTTATTGAATATGAATCTAATTTTTTCACTAAAAGATTTAATATCTACTTTCTGCAATGTTTACATGTGATGTTCCAAGTTGCATCAATAACAAAAGACTAATAACCTATTTGTGTACAAAGAATCAGCATAAGGACTAGGAAACTGCTTTTCTTTTCATTACCAAACTCAGAAATCAAGAACAATGCATAAACTTGAGATTATAAGGCAATATAACACATTTATGATTGTGTAGAAATTGACATTTATGTACAATACAATACCAAGTTTTTTTTTTTTTTGTATCTAAAAAGGACTAGCAACAATAACTTCTCTACGAAAACCCGATATTCGCTTTTCTTTGTTTTTGCTCTCTTCCGGAATAAGAAATGTATATGGAAACTGTGTTTTGTTGTTGTGGAATCACATACTTTGGGAAAGAAAGAGAAATCATATGCAAAGTGGTGAATCTAGTGATCCGAGAAAAGAAGTACAAGCACGGTAATCACAAGCGCAACAGTGAATATCAAAGCCTGCAAAAAAGCAAAAATTTGTAAGAAATTTTTCTCATTTACTTTACTTTAAGATTCATAGGATCCGGTAACTCACAGCTATAGCGGAGGCAGCGAGACCAGATCTTTCCCGAGGATCTCTACGGTAATAGTTTGTGAAATATAGAAACGTTGCAAAGTACCACGCAAATGGGAAGACAAATCCAAGAAGAAACCTAATAAAAACCGATAAACGAATATCCGCTTCAGCAGAACAAAGCAAATGCCATAATGATAGATAACGAGCGAGTGTTATATACTCACGAGAACCATCCGATTCCAAAACCGAAGCAAGGAAGAGGCTTATAGAAATGTCCTAACTCAGTATCCTCACCATCACCGATTAGTGTATACTTTCCTTTCTTTTGTTCCTCTATATCTGTTAAAACATATTCCAACAACATTCACGAAGAATCATTAACACAAATAAGAAGACAAATTCTGAGTATAACAAGAAGAGAAATGAGAACATACTCTCATTCATTGCAATTGAACTATCCTCAGACCAAGAAACCTGAACATCAATCAGAAAGGAATCAGATTTTTAACTTACTAATATAATACATTTGAGGAATCTATCAGACAACAATGTTAAAGGCAAGATTTCTGATTTAAGAAAAGACAAAGCTGAGTCCTTTATACAGATTTTCAAAAGCAGACCAAATGCATAACCAATGAGGAACCCTACATTACATGATACCCAGAATTATGATGATTTGATACAAAATGAGCATAAAAGGTGACGAATTTACATAAACCCTACAAGTCTTTTGAGGATTTTGAGAAGAAAGCAATCAAGAAAAGCAAAACAAAACAAAACAAAACCCTATTGTTCTTGAGGTTGAATTTTTTCAGAGTGAAATTAAATTAAAAGAGAAATCACCAGAAAAATTCGAAAAAGTTCTTCAACGAAAGATCGATAAAGAGAGATCAAAGAAGAGATTTTTGCCTGAGAGATTCGCGACCGTAATCGGAGGGAAGAGAGATTCTTGCTTTCGTTGCGAATTTTTTTATTTTTTTTTGTAAGGTTCTTGTCACATTTACATTTGTTTCTCCACGTAGCTCAAGAATTTATGGCTTTTGCCACAAAATTATAACGGCAGTAAAAATAAATTGGATAATATTTTTTTGGAAACAAGGTGTTAAAATTATAGAAATACGCATAATCTATAAGTTGAATATACAAATCATGAATTTCTTTTACAGAAATAAATGAATAAGGAAATAGCCCTCTAATTTTCAGTGTATTTGACTGTTATAACACGAGGTTTTGAATGAAACTTGTTTTCTTTTTTCTTTAAAAAAGAATGAAACTTGTTTCAGGCTGTAAATTGAGGATTTTGTATTTTTGTTATGCAATTATGATCAAGAAAAAACTCACAAAATTATGTATCCCAAAAATTGAAACTTTTAATTTTTCCCCCCTTTTTGAAAGAGATTATACAACATACAAATACTAAAATTTAAGCTTTTGTTATTCAAATGTAGAAAAAGGTTGGAATTTTGTTGTTTGGTAAATTTAAGATATTTAATCACTCAAGCAAATAAATTCCCTTGTATCAACTCAAGTACATGGTTATGCACATTTCTCATCTTAAAACAAAGATGGAAAGAAGAACAAAATGTCATATATTATGGGTTTTACAATTATTTTGATTAACAGAATAAACAATGAGGTTTATTTTACCAATAATCCCCAATTCCCCATGATCTCTCTCAATCAGAACCAGCAAAGAGACCACCCTAAATTCCAGTGTACTGTAGAAATGCTGAATCCCCCCCATATTTATTCCAAAAACTAAAGAAACGTACCAAACCAAATTGGTACAGAGTGTTCAAAACCAGCGAAATGCGAGATCAGAGACTCTTCTTACGAGCTTTGATGTTTGCGCGTGGGGTTTTCATTTTAGAGTAACATAGATTCAGGGTTCTCGATGTACCCTTTGAATGCTTTCAACCATTCAGCTCCAATGGCACCTACAAAGAGAAGAAGAAGATTAGATGTATTCAATGTTAACCGGTTTCACGATGATGATTGGAAAACTGGATTACCGTCTACTACACGATGGTCGCAGCTCAGTGTTACAGGCATGTACGAAGCGAAGTTGAACTCATTTGGACCGTTACCAGGGACAACTCTCTTTTCAGCTGTTTTTTTAAAGATTCAGACACATAACACGAATCGGTTATCGGATTTTTGGGAAGATAGTAGTAGTAACATACATACTGTATTCTGTAATGAGAGAGCTTACCGGTTCCAACTGCTAGAATGGCGGCTTGAGGTGGATTCACGACTGCACTGAACTGCTTGATTCCGAAAGGTCCTCCTAAGTTAGAAACCGTAAATGTTCCTCCCTGACAAAAAAAAAGGATTATCATTAGCTCATTTTTTCGAAAATATATGACTAGTGAATAAACGAGTGAATTCTCTCACCTCGTAATCTTCTGGCTTCAAGCTGTTCTCTTTTGCTTTTTTAGCTAATAACCGAACTTCTTCTCCAATTGTGGTCAGACCCTTCTTATCCGCGTCCTGGAATCAAGAATATTTGAAATAATTCAGGATAAAAGAATGTTATTAAGGATAAAAGAATGTTACTGAGTGTTTTTTGCACACACACCTTCACAACGGGAACATAGAGCCCGTTTTCTGTCTGTACTGCGACGTTGATGTTCACGTTTTTAAACCTATAGAGAAAGGTTAAGATGTTTTGCTAAGCAATCCATATTCAAAAAGTTTGTCGATGTACTTACTGGCGGATGTAATCATCAGTCCATGAACTATTGCACTGTGGAACTTTTCTGAGAGCTAATGCAGCAGCCTTAACAACAAGATCATTGATAGATATCCGTTTCCCACCAGAAGCCTCTTGGAGTGAATTGAGCTGACTCCTCAAACTGGATATACAGAAATCGCTTTCTTTACCTTATCTATTCACAGCAGTTCAATATACATCATCTGAAACTTAATACTTACCTCATAAGTTTGTCAACACATGCATCAACGGTTAAGTAATAGTGAGGGATAGTTTGCTTCGAGAATGCCAAACGTGAGGCTGTGACCTGTCAAAATTATAAAGTTAATAGAGGTTTCAGTATCCTTGCACCTACTAAAACTGGCTTAAGAGCCCATTTTCTTTAGGTTTTACCTTTCGTATCTGAGTATGAGGAATGTCAACATAGTCCAAAGCTGGAGGAACCTTTTCATCGATGACTTTAGATGGCTTCGCAGTAGCTCCTTTACCACCTGAGGCTGAGCCATCGAAGATGTATTAGAACACAAGGATGGTTAAACAAAGACAAGCAAGGCGTGAAAGAAAAGAAGAGCCAAGGAGTTACTGGTACCTAAGTAATCATCAATATCTGCCTTCACTATCCGTCCATCAGGACCTGATCCTTTGATGCTTGAGAGAGGCACCTGACGTTTTTAAAAAGAAGCGAGAAGATGAATTAAGCATGGAGATTATTAAGAACAAACAAATTCTTACAACAGTGTGAATACAAACATTATTGTCTTCAGCTAACTTTCTTGCAAGAGGACTAGCAAAAACACGATCTCCTGTTGGAGGTGCGCTAGGCTTGGAAGCCTTAGGTTCAGGAGGCGATGATGGCTGTTCGACCTTCTCTTCCTTTGGTGGGGCAGGAGCTGGTTCTGCTTCAGGAGGAGTAGCATCAGCAGGGGATGATGGTTTGTAATCTTTGAACTTTCCAATGTCCTCCTCATCTTCAACTGTAATAGCGATTACCTACTTGAAGGAAACAAAATTTGACATGATTTATATAGTTCTAGTTCAAATTTTCCACAAATGAACCTAGTCCCAAGAGAAACCATGATAATACATAACTCTAAAGTCTACAGAAACAAGAAAATTTTCATACCTCGCCGACTTGAATTTCCTTTTCTCCCTCTGCCCTTACAATCTTGGCGAGATAGCCCTCTTCCATGCATTCCATTTCGACGGTTGCTTTGTCCTAACGAACATAACTTAGTTAGAGTTAAATTCCCAACAATTAAAATAGAAATATGAAGATCAGAACCAATGTAGTTTGACATTACAGTTTCAACTTCACAGAGTACTTCACCGGGAGCAACTTTATCACCTTCTTTTTTCAGCCACTTGGCAATGTTACCCTGAGAATTGGAAAGAGAGCTTATTAAAAGATAAAGATAAAACATTCATAAGTTTTTATCAAGAGGTAAATGAAGGTCCATGCCTCAGTCATTGTTGGCGAAAGAGAAGGCATCCCAATCTCTTGATGAGGAGGCAGATCTGAAACACATTTTCACAAAATTCTAGATAAAATAATCCAATCTAAAGCTCATACCATTAATCATCATCAAGATACCCAAATTTTGAAGCACTACACAACTATCTTCCATGAAGCCTTTCTATTTACATAATTAGCATATCCAAGGAATGGCGTTTTCTAGCAAATTCATGAAATCTAATATTGCTTAAGTAAAGGCAGACGAATGGCGATGCGGAACAGATTACCATAAGCTAAATTTTTGTCAGTGAAGATGTATGTAAGGGAATAAGAGCAAGGTGGAAACTACAAGAGTAAAAAGTGAACCAAAGCGCAGAAAAAAAGAAGAAAAGCTTTAGGATGAATCGCTGACTACCTGAACCCGATGAAAATCCTCTAACTGATGGCATCGAACTGGCATGCAGAAAAAGTAAGCTTAAAGTCAGGAAAAAAAGTTATCTATACAAGCATGCAGCTAAGGATAAGGCACATCAGCCATATAGAGTAAGAGAAAGAGATTGAACCATGAAAAGTCTTTTCCAAATATTGTCCTTCCGTTTGCACTGCTTAGTTTTGTACTCGTAGTTGACAAACTCATAGACACCGGTACCTATATAACCGAATCAACGACTTGAAGATCACACAAATCCTCTCAATGGGAAGAAACACTGCTCCACAAAATACACAGCTGCAGAGAACAGCAAGGACTTACAGTGCCTGTGCTATATTTAGAAATCCTCTCCATAGGTGAATAACCAAGACGGGCATTGAAAGTATCTGTAGACATTAACAAAACATGATGAAGCAAATACTAACCATAGAATCACACAAAAGTACAATTTGATAAATTTTCTACCTCAGGGAGATAGCTTTACCTTCTCTGTTTAAAGGAGATCGAGTAGTGTTGGAGAAATACCGGACTGTTGCAGCATGCTCACGCCGCAATAAAGTAGAAACATCCTTCAACTATCATACACACACACAAAAAAAAAACCCCAAAGTGGCGTTAGAGATCTCAATCATCTCCCAGAAGAAGCAAACTGACCCATTAATCACAAATAAGATCATAAAGGCTCTCAATTTAGCATATAATTGATGAAATTGCAACATTTTCAGATAAACCCACAATTTCAATTGAATCTCGAAAGCAGCACAATTCGTCAGAACCCAATTCCGATACCAAACGAATATGCATACCCACGATCGCTGAAGAATTATGCAAAATGATCGGAGAATCGAGGAAAAAAGGTTATACCTTTTTGGAATGATTGATTATACGTGACGCATAAGCCATTGTTTGTGTTAAGCCGATCCGATTCTCGTTTCTCAACAACGAAGAAGAAGAAGAAGAAGAAGCTTTGTTCCGATGACTGTTAGGGTTTTTAATTTAATTTAATTTGTTTTATTTTGTTTTCTCAGCTTTCTGATTTACCAAAAGACAATTCGAGAATCTGTGATCCGAGCCAGTGACTGGTGAGAGAAACCCAGAGAAGAGAGAGTATCGCTTTATAATCGTACGGTTGAGATTAAAGTTTGATTAAAGATTTGACTTTTTTTTAATAGGCCTAATTTAAGGCCCATTAAGAGCTTAAAATGGGCTAATGTGCCAATCGAAATGCTATATATTGACCATTTTGCTTCATTAATTTTATTTTTATTTCTTTTTGGCTGTTGGAAGCGGGAAATAGAGAAAAGGAAGAATTCCGATTTGGGGTTTTCTGAAACGAAGATACATACGAGTGTATATCTGTATACACATTCGTCAATAATCTCGTATTTGAGGTAAAATCGAATGAAATCTTTGGTTTGTTGCCCTAATTTTGACTCATGAAATGAGTTCGATACTCAAATCTCTGCTTCAATTTAAACCCTAATTTTGTTTCAGTGGCCATGGATCCTGGAAATTGTTCTTCAAATGTCGCTACTGTTGACTCTGGGTTTGTGACCTATTCGATTCTTTTGAATTGATCTTTCGATTCATGCGTTTGACAGATTTTTTCGCCTCTTTTCAGTTCTACGACGCGTACAGAGATGGTTATTGAGGCAATATCAACAATCGATGTTGGAATCGACGGGATCTTCGAATTTATCAAGGTTAATCCAATCTTCGAGTCAATAAACTGGTTACAGCATGGAAGATTAGGATCTGAAAGTTGATTTCACTATATGAAAATACCATTTGAAATGAATACCATTGATTTGACTTATTAAAAACCTCTTAAGTCTGGTTTACTGATTCCTCCAATGTTGTTGATTCACCATCATGTTTGCTTGTTTCTCTGTATTGGATTGAATTCTAGCTGTGGTTAATAAATTGCAGGAACAGTATGAAGTACGACCAAAGTTTATGAAGCGGTTGAAAGATAAGCTAAAGAAACTTGTTACTCAAAGGAAACTAGAAATGGTTATTGAACAAGAACCTATAATATTGGAACTTGTTCATACTAATGCTAGATTTTGAGATATATTTATATCTATTTGTTGCAAATACAGGTAGGAAACCGCTACAAGATCTTGTTATTCAACACAAACCTTGAATTTAGAAGATTCCAAGAAGCCACTAGATCTACCAACATCAGAAGAATTACTTAAGAAAATAGATGGATACTTGAAAGTTATCGCAGTAGCAGAACACATAGAGTTTGAAGCAAAAGAGGCATTCGAAGTTGCGGATAGAAGCACTCAGTTGTTCAAAGAAAGCACCATGATTTTGCAGTTAGCCAATGAACTCTCTGATCTATGTAATAGTTCCCTCTCAACCACATCATCATCACTCGCCTTTTGGTTTGTTTTTTGCAGGTGCTAAAGGCGAAAAGGTTTTCCTGCGGTAAAGCTTTTACCATAAGATCTGGTCGAATGTAAATATATTTTACCATAAGCAGAAACTCCTGGTCTTGATACGATCTCCCTAAGATCTCACGCTCGTAATCGGATTGATAGAAAGATAGGACCCGGACCCAAACGGTGAAGGCTTGGATCGCGGAGATGAAGTTCGAACAGCTCCGTCTCGTACTATGAACGGCACGAGATTAACCACGGATCAAAGGTTAAATCCACCTAAGATCGACCTTTGCTCGTTGGCTAAATCCACCAAGAACAGTGCTGGGTTTTCGTTGGCTAAATCCACCAAAGAAAACGAAGAGATTGATTGGCTAAATCCACCAAGAAATCGAAAAGTCCCAAAGGAACAAAGAGAAATTCTCTCAAAAGTATTTTAAAAAAAAAGGTGATTAGTTTTCAAATGACAAAGAAAAAGAGTATTTATAGAGAAAGAAAGGAGGAAGGAGAAAGATCACACGATCTTTGAAGTCTTAAATTTTAGAAATTAATAGCTAAAATTAAAAAAGGATAAGAGGGATCCTTGAGCTTCTCATGCTTGATCCTTGTGTTATTTGGCATTCTCATGAAATTGGACCGTAGATATAAGCATAAGTCATTGTCTCATTAAAACTTCTACTCGAAAAACCCAATAGGACAAAACCGAGCATAGGAAAAAGAGTACAACAACTTAGCTTGCGGCCAACCTCAAGTCGAATCCATGTATGATATTGAGATGAGAGCGCCATGCGTAAGTTGACATTCTTCCTTGATCCGCACGTCATCAAGCATCTTCCGAACAGCTCCAGCTATCTTCTTGGACTTGGACCGAGTGATAGGACCTTCAGGAATGACCAATGCTGCTTCCGGAACCTCATCCAAAGCATGTGTGTCCATGATTACATCATCCCCCTCCACTTGAAAAGGACTTGTCCTCAAGTCTGCTTCATCTGCCATAAAAGGAATGATATCAGCAACATTAAAACTAGAACTCACAGCATACTTACCTTGGATATCAATTTTATAGGCGTTGTCATTGATCTTCTCCAAAACGGTAAACGGTCCGTCAACTCTCGGTAAGAGCTTAGACTTTCTTTCTTTCGGGAACCGGTCCTTCCTCAAATAAATCCAAACTAGATCGCCAGGTTCATAAGTCCTCTTGTTCCGTTTCTTGTTGGCATGCTTGCGGTATTGCTCGGTCCTTTGCTCAATGTTTTGTTTCGCCTTTTCATGCATCTTTTTAACCAACTCGGCCTTTTTCGGTCCGTCCATACTTACACGCTCACTCAAAGGTAAAGGAGTTAGATCAAGGGGCGTAAGAAGATTAAAACCATAAACAAGCTGAAAAGGGGAAAACAAAGTAGCGGAATGCACGACATGATTATATGCGAATTCTACATGAGGTAAACAATCTTCCCAAATTTTCAGATTCTTTTTGATTACAGCCCGCAAAAGAGTTCCTAAAGTCCTATTGACCACCTCGGTCTGACCATCGGATTGCGGGTGACAAGTTGTAGAGAAACAAAGTTTGGTTCCTAGCTTAGTCCATAAGGTCTTCCAAAAATAACTTAAAAACTTTGTATCTCTATCCGAGACTATAGTCCTAGGCATCCCATGCAAGCGCACAATTTCCCTAAAGAATAAATCAGCTATGTTCGACGCATCATCGGTCTTATGGCAAGGTATGAAATGTGCCATCTTAGAAAATCTATCTACCACAACAAAGACTGAATCGCTTCCCTTCCTGGTCCTAGGCAAACCTAACACAAAATCCATAGATATGTCGGTCCAAGGTGCACTAGGAATCAGCAAAGGGGTATACATACCTTGGCTTTGGCCTGTGGACTTAGATAACTTACAAGTTGTGCATCGACTACAAACTCTTTCCACATCACGCTTCATGTGCGGCCAAAAGAAATGGTCTTGCACAGTAGAAAGTGTTTTGGCAACGCCAAAGTGCCCCATCAAGCCTCCACCGTGAGCTTCCCTAACAAGCAAATCTCTCAAAGAAGAATTAGGAATACAAAGACGGTTCTCGTAAAACAAGAAACCATCACTCCTAAAATATTTTCCCGAAGCAAATTTTTCACAAGATAGAAATACTTCCTGGAAATCTGAGTTATTGGCATAGGCATAGGCTCCTTTGATAATCTCAAATCCGAGAATTTTGGCATCAAGAGTAGAGATCAAAGCGTATCTCCGAGAAAGAGCATCGACCACAACATTCTCCTTTCCTTTCTTGTATTGGATCACGTAAGGGAAGGTCTCAACGAATTCCATCCACCGAGCATGCCTCTTGTTCAACTTCTGTTGGATCTTCAAGTGCCTAAGTGATTGATGATCGGTGTGAATCACGAACTCCTTTGACCAAAGATAGTGTTGCCACGTTTGGAGTGCACGGACTAAGGTATAGAGCTCCTTATCGTACGTCGGGTAGTTGAGAGTAGCTCCACCGAGTTTCTCGCTAAAGAAGGCGATTGGTTTCTTCTCTTGCATTAGAACGGCTCCTATACCTACACCAGAAGCATCGCATTCAATTTCAAAGGTTTTCATAAAATCAGGTAAAACGAGAAGTGGGGCGTGAGTAAGCTTGTGTTTTAGAAGCTGAAAAGCGTCCTCTTGAGCTTGTTCCCATTTAAATCCCACATCCTTCTTGATCACTTCGGTTAGTGGTGCGGCAATGGTGCTGAAATCTCGAACGAACCGTCGATAGAATCCGGCTAAACCGTGAAAGCTTCGGACCTCACCAACCGTCTTAGGACTCGACCAATCTTGGATTGCCTTGATCTTGTCCTCATCAACCTGTATGCCCTGAGAACTCACCACAAAACCTAGAAACACAACGTTATCCGAACAAAAAGAACATTTCTTAAAGTTACCAAAGAGAAGTTCTTTCCTGAGCACGTCTAGGACCAAACGCAAGTGTCCTACATGGTCATCAAGAGTCTTACTATAAACCAATATATCATCAAAATAGACAACCACAAAGACACCTATAAACGATCTAAGAACATGGTTCATAAGACGCATGAAAGTACTAGGTGCATTTGTAAGACCAAACGGCATGACAAACCACTCGTATAAACCGTGTTTAGTTTTGAAAGCGGTTTTCCATTCATCACCTTCCTTCATCCGGATTTGGTGGTAACCACTTTTCAAATCAATTTTAGAAAATATAGTAGACCCATGAAGTTCATCTAACATATCATCTAACCTTGGAATCGGATGGCGATACTTTACTGTAATATTGTTGATGGCTCGGCAATCAACGCACATTCGCCAAGATCCGTCTTTCTTAGGAACAAGTAGCACCGGAACGACGCACGAGCTCATACTCTCTCGGATAAGACCCTTTTCCATAAGTTCACTGACTTGTCGTTGGAGTTCCTTGGTCTCCACTGGATTGGTTCTATACGCGGGCTGGTTTGGAAGTGTTGCTCTGGGAACGAAGTCTATTTGATGTTCGATCCCACGAATGGGAGGTAAGCCGCTTGGGCTATCTTCCGAAAATACATCACTATATTCCTGTAAAAGAGACAACACATTGCTCGGGAGATCCGGCTCGGGGTTAGTAATGCTAGCGAGAGCATCCTTAAAGATAAGCAAAATGCTAGGTTGTTTGGTTACAAGCGCATGCTTGATCTCACTAGGCCTCACGAAAAGAATTTCTTGCCTCTCGGGTTTACTCACAAAGGCCTTGGACTTGGTTTTTCTCATAGAACTCTCACACTTGGATTTAGTAGTAGAAGTGTTTAGGGGGTCACTCACAATGGTCTTGCCGTGGTGGTTTTGTTCAAGTTGGAGCTGATCTAGATAGATCTCATGCGGTGTTAATGGTGCAAGGGTGATCTTCCGGCCCTTGTGCTCGAAAGAGTGCTTATTGGTGAAGCCATCATGAACGGCTCTTCGATCATATTGCCAAGGTCTTCCAAGTAGGATATGACCAGCCTCCATAGGTAGCACATCGCACACAATCTCATCTTCATAGCGACCAATCGCTAAAGGAACCGTGACTTGCCGGGTGACTTTGAGCGGACTTTGGTTATTCAACCACCTAAGGCTGTAAGGTTGCGGATGCTTCTTAGTCTCCAAACCCAACTTCTCCACCAAGGTTGTGCTCGCCACATTAGTGCAACTACCTCCATCAATGATCAAACTACACACCTTGCTCTTCACAATGCATCAGGTATGAAACAAGTTCTCCCTTTGCTCGTCATCTACGACTTTCTCCTGTGACATAAGAACACGCCTAGCTACAAGTAGCTCTCCTTCAGCCGCATGCTCTTCACCATCATCATCATAGATAGGTGCGGACTCAAAATCCTTCTCATCCTCGGTTACGACCTCGCCATTGTCCAACATAACCATCACACGTTGGTTCGGACACTTGTTAGCAAAATGATCCTTGCCCCTACACTTGAAACACTCAATGTCACGATTACGAACAATAGAGGAGGCCTCGGCCTTACCCTTGTAGTCATGCCCGGAAGAACTTGGCTTGTAGTCCGGTTTGGGCTTAGAATCGACACGGGCCTGGTAACTTGGTTTTGTCTCGGCTTTTGCATAGCTCGGCTTAGAAATATATGGTGACCATGTAATACCCTTCCTCTTGAGTTGCTGTTCCACTAGAATAACCTTATGCAACATTTCCTCCATGGTATCATAAGATTGCATCTCCATCCGATCTTGCAATTCTCGGTTCATTCCACTCAAAAACCGTGCCATAGTCGCATCATTGGGCTCATGAACATCAGCTTTGAGCATGAGCTTTTCCATCTCTTGGAAGTAATCCTCAACTCCTCTAGTCCCTTGTGAAAGCCTTCTCAATTTTTGATGGAGTTCACGTAGATAGTGAGTTGGCACAAATCGTCTCCTCATGACCAAAGACATCTCTTCCCACGTCACGATGGGATTTTCTCCATTACGTCTCCTGCTAGTCACCAATTGATCCCACCAGTCAATAGCGTAATTGTGAAATTCAGTAGCGGCTAACCTGACCTTCTTGTGCTCGGGAAAGTCTTGGCAATCAAAGACCAAGTCGATCTTCTTTTCCCACTCAAGGAACGCATCCGGGTCGTTTGTTCCGTAGAAGGGTGGAATGCGAAGCTTCAAACCGCCAAGATCATTATCATTTCTTCTTCTGGCCGATTGTTGCATGGCTTGATCCTCATCGGTGAAGTCGTAAAACGGATTGTCTTCTTGCTCCATTTGTTGATGTTGTTGGCCTCGCCGGTTTTGCCTATGTCTAGGTGGTACTTGCTGTCCAACATTAAGAGTTGCCAATTGGTTTCTCATTTCGTTTAACATTGTGGACATGGCATCCATCTTGCGATTTATTTCACGGTATTTTCTTCTCCTTGTTCGTGAATCATTACTCCCATCAGACATTTTGTTTTCTCTCGCAAAAGAAACAAACACGTTAGTAAAAATAATCCTCACAAGTGTTTCCACTCAAGTGTTTCACTCAGCTCTCGCAAGGTCCTCTCAAACACACACGTAGAAATTCTCCTCGGCTCTCAAGAGACTAATCGAAAGTTTGATAGTTTCAACAAAACAAATCTCCAAATGAGTATGACTAGCGATTATTGATAGATAGAAAAGAATGATGAACCAAATCAAAATATATATATATTTTTTTTTTTGAATCGTTTCCTCTTTTTTTTTTTGATTTACGATCTTCCTTTTTATTTTTTGAATTTGGTTTTGATACAAAAGATAAAAAGAGAAGAAAGAAAATAGAATATGAAGAGATAGAAAATGATTAGAAAATACCGATAATCAAGAGCGTGGCTCTGATACCACTTGATACGATCTCCCAAAGATCTCACGCTCGTAATCGGATTGATAGAAAGATAGGACCCGGACCCAAACGGTGAAGGCTTGGATCGCGGAGATGAAGTTCGAACGGCTCCGTCTCGTACTATGAACGGCACGAGATTAACCACGGATCAAAGGTTAAATCCACCTAAGATCGACCTTTGCTCGTTGGCTAAATCCACCAAGAACAGTGCTGGGTTTTCGTTGGCTAAATCCACCAAAGAAAACGAAGAGATTGATTGGCTAAATCCACCAAGAAATCGAAAAGTCCCAAAGGAACAAAGAGAAATTCTCTCAAAAGTATTTTTTTAAAAAAGGTGATTAGTTTTCAAATGACAAAAAAGAAGAGTATTTATAGAGAAAGAAAGGAGGAAGGAGAAAGATCACACGATCTTTGAAGTCTTAAATTTTAGAAATTAATAGCTAAAATTAAAAGAAAGGGATAAGAGGGATCCTTGAGCTTCTCATGCTTGATCCTTGTGTTATTTGACATTCTCATGAAATTGGACCGTAGATATAAGCATAAGTCATTGCCTCATTAAAACCTCTACTCGAAAAACCCAATGGGACAAAACCGAGCATAGGAAAAAGAGTACAACAACTTAGCTTGCGGCCAACCTCAAGTCGAATCCATGTATGATATTGAGATGAGAGCGCCATGCGTAAGTTGACATTCTTCCTTGATCCGCACGTCATCAAGCATCTTCCGAACAGCTCCAGCTATCTTCTTGGACTTGGACCGAGTGATAGGACCTTCAGGAATGACCAATGCTGTCTCCGGAACCTCATCCAAAGCATGTGTGTCCATGATCACATCAGGTCTGTAGGAGTCAAGTAAGCTTTGTCCTATTATTTAGTTTGTTTCCGAAAGTCTTGTTTGATTCAGTTGTACTTTGGCTATTTAAACCCTGCAATCTCTTTTAATAAAGTATCGAAGTATTCAATTCACTTCTGTCTATTTACAAGTTTATTCTCTGAGTTCAACACTTAAGCAGTTCCGATTACCACAACAATGGCTTATGCGTCACGTATAATCAAGTGTGTGATTAATGGGTCAGTTTGCTTCTTATGGGAGATGATTGAGATCTCTAACGCCACTTTGGGGTTTTTTGTGTGTGTGTGTATGATAGTTGAAGGATGTTTCCACTTTATCGGCGTGAGCATGCTGCAACAGTCCGATATTTCTCGAACATTAATCGGTCTCATCTAAACAGAGAAGGTAAGGTTATCCACCTCAAGTAGAAATTTGTGTAATTGTACATTTGATTGTTGATTCAGAATGTTTTGTTATTGCTTTCAGATACTTTGAATGCCCGTCTTGGTTATTCCCCAGTGGAGAGGATTTCCAAATATAGTACAAGCACTGTAAGTCATTGATGTTCTATGCAGGCTTTGTAGCAGTGTCTCTTCTCGTTGAATCATGTTAACTAGTTAGCAGAAACCTTTGTGTGGCCTTGATGTCGTTAATTCCTTGATATAGGGACCGGTGTCTATTAGTTTTTCAACTACGAGAACAAAACTAAGCAGTGCGATGGGAACACCAAGACATGGAAAAGATTTTTCACGGTTCCTTCTCTTTCTCTATGCTGCGGATGTGCATTAGCATTAGCTGCTTGTTTGTATAGATACTTTTTTTGTCCTAACTACAAGCTTATTTTTTTCTGCATACCAGTTCGATGCCATCAGTTAAAGGATTTTCATCGGGTTCAGGTATCCCAGACCTTTACTTTTGTTACATGCGGCTTTTGCCCCTTTACTCTCGTAGTTTCAACCTTGCTCTTACATACATCTTCTCCGACTTGAATTTCGCTAAGGAATATCTGTTTTGCATTACCATTATCATATTTCATAAATTTCCGAGAAAATAAAAGTCATTCCTATGTTAATTATGTAAAGATGGAAAGGTTTCTCCAGCTTTGGACTATGTTGACATTCCTCATACTCAGATACGAATGGTAAAACCTAAAGAAAATGGGCTCTTAAGCCAGTTTCAGTAGGTGCAAGGATACAGAAACCTCTATTAACTGTATAATTTTGACAGGTCACAGCCTCACGTTTGAGATTCTCGAAGCAAACTATCCCTCACTATTACTTAACCGTTGATGCATGTGTTGACAAACTTATGAGGTAAGCATTAAGTTTCAGATGATGTATATTGAACTGCTGTGAATAGATTTGGTAAAGAAAGCGATTTCAATTCACTCCAAGAAGCTTCTGGTGGGAAACGGATATCTATCAATGATCTTGTTGTTAAGGCTGCTGCATTAGCTCTCAGAAAAGTTCCACAGTGCAATAGTTCATGGACTGATGATTACATCCGCCAGTAAGTATATCGAAAAACTTTTTGAATATGGATTGCGTAGCAAAACATCTTAACCTTTTTCTATAGGTTTAAAAACGTGAACATCAACGTCGCAGTACAGACAGAAAACGGGCTCCATGATCCCGTTGTGAAAGTGTGTGTGCAAAAAAAAAAAAAAACACTCAGTAACATTCTTTTTATCCTTAATAACTCCTGCACAAACTGAATTATTTCAAATATTCTTGATTCCAGGACGCGGATAAGAAGGGTCTGACCACAATTGGAGAAGAAGTTCGGTTATTAGCTCAAAGAGCAAAAGAGAACAGCTTCAAGCCAGAAGATTACGAGGTGAGAGAAATCACTCATTTATTCACTAGTCATATATTTTCGAAAAAATGGTTCTGATTGAGAGAGAGATCATGGGGAATTGGGGATTATTGGTAAAATAAACCTCATTGTTTATTCTGTTAATCAAAATAATTGTAAAACCCATAATATATGACATTTTTTTCTTCTTTCCATCTTTGTGTTTAAGATGAGAAATGTGCATAACCATGTACTTGAGTTGATACAAGGGAATTTATTTGCTTGAGTGATTAAATATCTTAAATTTACCAAACAACAAAATTCCAACCTTTTTCTACATTTGAATAACAAAAGCTTAAATTTTAGTATTTGTAAAAAGATAATCTCTTACAAAAGGGGGAAAAAATTATAAGTTTCATAATTTTGTGAGTTTTTTCTTGATCATAATTGCATAACAAAAATACAGAATCCTCAATTTTCACCCTCAAACTAGTTTCATTCAAAACCTCGTGTTAAGTGTTAACAGTCAAAATACACTGAAAATTAGGGGCAAATTGCTGTTTTTAACCCAAAATTTCATTTTTTCAAAAAAACTAAACCAAAACTTGAATCAAATGCAGCTCTAACCTATTGGGCGTGGAAAATTACAGTTACCCCCAAATGACCAAACAAAAAACGCGAAACCGATATTACCATTTTAACCTTCGGGCGTGTCAGACTTTTTTAGAGGTCTGATATTCGACTCTAACAAAAGTCTGATACTGATTAAAATAGTAAATTTAAATTATAAAATAAAATAAAAATATTTGTTAGCAATTGTTTGGACAAAAATTAAATATTGACGATGTCGATGTATAGAAATTAAAATTTCATAAACTTCAATCAAATTAAACAAGGTTAGTTAATTATGCACATATCCTAAAAATATCAGACTTCTGGAGAAGTCTGATATTTAATTAACTAGTAAATTTAAATTTTAAAATTGTAAAAAATTATTTTCTCAAAATTACTTGTACATAAATTAAATAGAGACGATTATTGAAATATTGAAATTAAATTTCGTGATATTAAATCACATTGACTACATGTAAGGTAAAGTATGATGTTCAGCTGAAAACATGCTTTGAAATGTAAGAAACATGTAAGAAGCATTTACCTATAAATTTAGGGTTTAGATTCATGGATTAACAAATTTACTTTTGAAATGTTAAATTTGCACATATGTGTTGTAAGGTGCCTATATTTAACGAATTTGATGCAAAATATAGGTTTGTTTTTAATATTTTCACTGATAAGTGCAAAATATTAGATTTAGGGCTTACCGTCCTGGCCATGTCTATCTCTGTTGCTTTCTTCTAATATTTGACAATCTGTAAACAAAAATTCTAGTTTATCTGTGTTGTGTTAACTATGTCAAAATGTGAACATCATTAAACATCTTCTGAAGTCTGATAATTTAAAACTTTTGAAAAATTGACGCCTAAGATTTCAGACTTCTATGTGAAGTCTGACGTTTTAAAAATAATTGAAAAAACAAGAATTAAAATATATTAGTAAAAAGCCCTAAAAAAAGCGGGAATATTGCCGCCCAAACTTAAAATATTAGTAAAAAGCCCTACAAAAAAGCGGGAATATTGCCCTGTCAGACTTCTTTAGAAGTATGATGTTTTAGAATTCTCGCTCTATTCAGATTTGACCTAAAATATATAAATTTTTTTTACAGGTTTGACCTAAAGTTGGTCCACACAAAATTTTAGATCTGCAAAAAAAAACCAAAAAGCAGTTTCTCTCTTTTTCTCGAAGACTCTTCAATACCTTCACCAAGCTCGCCGGCCACCACCTCCCGTCGACTCCCTTCACATCCCGGAGTTGATTGGACCGGCGAGCATGGTGAAGGGATCAAAGAGACTACGAGAGGTTGTTTCCTAGAGATGAAGGTTGGAGAGACACTGTTCCGAGATCCATCTCCTGCAGATTTGGAGAGACACTGTTACGAAAGATGAAGGTTGTTGCGTTCGTTTTTCTCGCCCTCATCATCTCTGTTTGTGTTTTTGTTATGTTTTAGTTTATGATTGAAAAATCCTTTGCTATGTAGACATTTTGTCGTGGACACTTATTTTGTAATACGTCGGAGGGTCACTGTTTTTGTAAGTTTGTAATTGGGAAACAGATTATGGACCCTCAATATTTGAATATGATGCCTGGTCTCTCGAAGTATAATTACAGCTTATTAATTTGACATTTACCTCGTTTCTTGAAGTGTAAAGACAGATTTATTTGGTTGTTTTAAGGCTCTCAATACAGACTTCTCTCGCAGTCTGATTATAAAAGAAAGAGAAGTCTGATAAGGACCGGAACTTTTCGATTTCTTTGACATTTTTTGAATTTCGATTTTTTAGAATTTTTTTGATTTTTGGGAATTTTTAAACCTTGGGATGCCGTTCCCGAAGTGGTTGTGTGATAAGAACATGAAGTCATGTAGAGACAAGCTTGCGTATGAGATATTGACTAAGCCCGGCCGAACCGGTCAAGAGGAACGTACTGAGGAGGAGAATCAATTGCTAGACGTCTACGATGATATTCCCCTTTAACTTTTGGATTCCCGAAAACAATGAAACTTTTCATATATGGTGTAATTAAAACTTATCCGACTTGTTTTGTAGTCTGATGTTCTGTTTCTATCTGTTTTTATTGAATTATGTTTTAGTCTTTTTAGACCTGACGATGAAGCAAACACACAAGTACTACAAATTAGGTTTAAGCGAACCTCAACAACCAAAGTTTAAGAAACGAAATACAATACCTTCTCATATACAATATATAGAACAGACTGCGGAAGCCGTCTGATAGAAGGTATCAAACAGACTGCTATGGTAGTCTGACGAAAAAACTATTTTTTGCTCACACATTTTGTTTTTTTATGGCCTGGTTGATTACAATTAGAACAAGTATATTGCTTGGGAACCTTGCGTGGTTTATGGCCCTTGGACTTGGCAATTTCTAGCCAATTCCTTCCTCGGCCAGCAAATCGGTCGACCACACAATGCAACTCATACGTCTTATAATCTACATCTTCTTTATCATCTTCATCTTCACCTCTCACTTTACCATACACGCTATAATCTACACCATCATAGTAAGACTCTGCGTGTTTCATGAAATCTTGCTCTGGTTCGTCACCACGACCACGTCCAAAAGCACCACAAATAGAATCATCTGATACTGAGCCCACATCTTCATCTTCCCAGTCTTCGTCTTCCTCATCTTCATCTTCATCTTCATCTTTTACATCGTGATTCCCCGCATTTTGAGTAGGCAATTCGGATCGCCTCGAGACACAAAGACGGATTAAATGGGCAGTAGCTAACTCGACCATGCTCCTTACTTGCCTATCATTGGTGACACAAATAGGAGGGCTATCCGGACCGAACTGTTGCAAGAGTGGTTCCGGTAATGGATATTGACTTTTCCGTCAGACTGCTCTAGCTGTCTGAAAAAAATCGAAAGGTATTTCTGACATTGACCAAAATATTGACTTTTCATTTCAGACTTCTTTTATCGGCCGGGCTGTCTGAAAATTATGGTGAGGTATTTTTGCAATTGACCGAACTTTGACTTTTTTATTTAGACTTCCATCGCGGTCTGCAAAATTATTTAGACTACCAAAGATGTCTGACAAAAATTTGTGTATTTTTTGCGTTGACCAAAATCTGTGAAATCAGACTATCTAAGCCGTCTGAAAAAATTCATAAATTAGCAGACTTCATATTGAGTCTGACTAGTTAAATGTCAATTGCAAAACTACCCTCTCGTTGACTAGTTGAGTTTGAACAGACTTCTAAAGCAGTCTGAGTATACAACTCAGATCTGCAATTCAACGATATGCAAAAATCGTACCTATATCGGTTTCGAGTTTCATTTCGCCCTCGTTGGCCGCCCAGATCATATAATCCCACCGAAATCCCGCCAGCCCTGTCGTCGTTTGCCGTTTTTATGACATTATTTCCGATTTCGGTAGGTTTTAAACGGAAACGCAAAGGAAAATCTGGAGAAATCGGAGAGAGTAGTCGCGAAAAGTGTTGGAGTGCTCTATCCTTGAGCTTTAAAGGCGGAAAAACGTGTAACTTACTGCATTAACTCGTCGACCATGGTGGTTGTCGTGGAGGTTGAGAATTGATGACAATGGCATTTCCGTAAATAAGTTAGATCTGAGAATGCCCTTAGGTCTATTGAAAAAATGGTTAGACTCTAATAGCAGTCTGTTGAGTGGCATATTCGTTAATACACAGATTCATTAAGAGTAATTCGTGAGATTTTGAAAGAAAGGAGAGAAAGAGGTTAGTTTTAGCTTTGACTTCAAGTTTTGGTCTATTTTTGCAAGTATGCCGAAAATTAGAGTGGCTATTTTCTTACGTTATCATATTTATTTCTATAAAAGAAATTTACGTTGATGACAAGTTTCGATTTTGAAAGATGGGTTAGCTTCACTTTATGTTGTTATGTGATTTCATGGAGAGATACAAACGCACGCTTGCAATACTAACCAAAATAAGCTTAGTGGCTTAATGTAATACTATGTTAAAATTAGGATAAGTGTGTTATTAAGCACAATTTCCCTATTGAATTTTTAAGAAATTCCACTATAACTATTTTCAAATTTTAAAATTATTGTATAACTATTGTATGTTTTGTTGAAGGGATGTCTAGATGGTCCAACAAAACCAGCAATGGCAATGGGACTGGAAACGATTTTGGTAAATAAATTGGAATAGAAGTAATATTTTCTTGATTACACAATCAGGATATTCGAAAAATGTTTCGCCTTTTAGGAAAAAATAGCTTACCTACCAAACCCCTTAGGAGTATATCTGTTTAAAATAATGTATCTTCTGTTTATTTTGCAATCACTCCTCCTGTAACGTTGTGTTTCGGTTCCATTGATCTCGAGATTATCTCGTTGCAGCACCATTTTACCAAATGCAGCAGTATTACCGGGTTGGAAAACTTGATGATTGTACTCGGAAGTTCTCTGACCTCTTTGATTGTCTTTCATTGAAGACAAAAAAAGCTTCTGAAGCCGAGGTTTGTAAATTCCTTCATCTTCATTACTCTTGTATGCTTAAGAATAGTATCGTATATTCAGTATCAAAGAGACTAACTAACCTCGATTAACTATGACTTGGAGTTTTGCAAATCACACTTGTTTCAATCATGTTTCAAAATCCTTGATGCCATGCTCAATATTACTCTAAAGATTGATGCAGTTCCCTCTGTTAATGTATATATATGTGTCGGTTATGTTCCAATATATTTTAGCTTTGACAAATTGCAGAAAATCCTCGACGAAAAAGATATAGCTGATGCGGCTAAACATATCTGGGTTATGCGAACACATGCAGAAGCTTCAAGGCATTGGAATGTAACTTATGGGCATTTGGATGATCCAAATTGTTAGAAGGAAACTCGATTCTCTACTGCATCCCATTTTTACTTCCAAGAAACTTGATTTCCGCTAGAGATTATTCTGCCGGATAGAGTAGGATTTTGTCATCAATTTTTCATGAACATTTTTGAGGTAATAAGTTATACCCCAAGCTCCAAAGAAGCGCACCTGGAAAGATGGAGATGTCTCTAGAGATCATTTTATTGGAGTGTGGTTGTATTTGGTTTATTGTTAACAGCCGGGCTAAACGATCTCTAAAATGATCTCTAGAGTCATCTCAAAGAAGCCACAAGATCTATCAACATCAGAAGAAATACTAAAGAAAATAGATGGCTACCTAAAAGTTGTAGCAGTAGCACGACACATAGAGTTTGAAGCAAAAGAGGCATTCGAAGTTGCGGATAGAAGCACTCAATTGTTCAAAGAAAGCACCATGATTTTGCAATTAGCCAATGAACTCTTTGATCTATGTAATGTTCACTCACCTATAAACCACATCATCATCAATCATCATCATCACTCGCCTTTTGCTTTGTTCGTCGCAGGTGGTAAAGGCGAAAAGATTTTTCTGCTGTAAAGATTTACCACATGGCCTGGTCCAATGTAGATGTATTCGAGGATCGGTTCTTTGATGATAGTTTTTGGCTTTTGAGTAAAAAGAGAGTATAGAACATTTCTTTTTAGGTTAAACATTTCTGATTGTAAAGGTAAACTAAAGCGTTTGAACGTCTCTTTGTTAATACATGATTTTGTATTTGCTTCTTTGAGACCATGGGAGAGTGTTGTTAATGGTGTAAGCCTTTTGAACGGTCGAGATTAGTTTCAGTTTTGATCATAATGGGCTTTAAGGCCCATTAAAAGAGACTTCTGACACCTATAAATTACGAAATTTGTTGATAGAAGAGAAAATAGAAAAATAAAAATTAGAAAAGCGGGAATACTGAATTAGGGAAATAGGTTATTTCTTCTTCTCTGACGAACAAGACCTGTGATCTCGCTTAGAGTTAGAGGAAGTTAGGGTTACGAGCGGAGAATTGATTCGAGAGAGGCGAAGAATTGATTAGAGATGGTTAGTTATCGGAAGAATCGATGGACGGCGGAGGAAGAAGAAACACTTCTCGCCGGAATCGATAAATACGGTACCGGAAAATGGATGGATATCAAAGAAGATCCTATGTTCGCTGATCAGCTTGTTTATCGTACTAACATCGATCTCAAGGTAAATCGAAATTCCCCCTTTCGTACGGATTTCGATTTGAGTTTTTATTCATGTGGATGATTGAAATTTCGCTTTTAATGTATAGGATAAATGGCGTAATTTGAAGAATAAGGAGAAATCAGTGAATCAGAAACTCAATTCTGCTTCGATTTCTCATGTAAACGCTTTGTATGTTGTTAAGAACGAACCTTCTTCATCAGTTGATATGAGCCATGATTCTAGGTTTGTTACGTTTTGGTTCTTGAATTGGAATATTTTTTTATTTTCTGTATTGTTCTTGAGGTTTTCCTTTACCTTGTTTAGGATTGATGCTATTGTTTTGGAGACCATAGGATCAATCAGTGATGATTACGGATCTGATATCAATCAGATTCTCTGCGATATCCAGGTTAGTAAGATACGATAATTCCTTCCATGAGTTTGTTATCTCAATTTCTTGCTAGAGCTCTTTCCATACTTGCTTTTTCTGGACATGAACCAAGTCGGTAGAAAACTCAATAGTTAATAACTGGAAATTTTAGGTAGCTATGTGAAAAATCAGTTTGGTAACTTCTAATGTTGTAGATATATGTAATGAGTAGAGTTTACCACACACCATTGAATACCTTTACAAAACCGAATGTCGGAATTCAGACCTCGAAAGCATTTCTTAGTGTACTTTTCTTATTTGTACTTGCAACATTTGATTCTAAACATTGCTCTTCACCAATGTTTCACTCTTTGTGGTTGATCAATTGCAGGAACGATACGAATTACCACGAAACTTTAAAAAGGTTCTGAGTGAGAGCCTTGGGATCCTAGTTTCTCAAGGAAAACTCGAAAAGGTAACTGTACAAGTCTGTATAAAATTTTTACATAACGAGAATCAGTTCCGGCATGATCATACTAAATGTTAAATGGAAATTTCAGGTACGAAATCGCTACAAGATCTCAGACTTTGAAAACAAATTGTTCCGAGTAGCAGCAGAAGAAGCAGCAACAAGACTTGCAGAGGCAAACAACAAAGGGATAATAGCATCAGAGGCAATCAAAGAAGTGAAACGAATCAAAAAGATGGCAAAAGAAAGCCAAATGATGCTTCACATATCAATGGATATCCATGAACAATGTAACCTCACTAAACTAGATGACACATCATCATCATCATAATCATTGTCTTTTGCTTTGTTTCTTGCAGGTGCTCTTGGCGAAAAGGTTTTTCTCAAGCACCAGTTTATTTGATTAACCAAGGAGATGAGCGTTACTTTCTGGTCTGGTTTAATTTTCAAGAACCGGTTTAGGTGATTTCATTTTGGCTTTTACGATAATCATAGTTCTCTTCTGTTCTTTCTAGACAAATCTTTATTCTTTGTAGTGGAAAACTAAAACACTAATACGTATTTAGGATTACATTATTGTTTGGTTTTTTTTTTCTTATAATAAATGACGTGTCTTTGAGTCTTGAATATGCTTTGTTACGTCATAAAGCATCAAAAGGTTGCTGGAAACTGGAAAGTAAGCTTTTTACAAACCAAAATTTGTTTTTTTTTTTTTTTGGTGTTAAAAAGTTTGGTTTATTGTGTAAATAAACTAATCATATTTCCACTTGAATACAACATTTTTGAGTCATTTTAAAAAGACAATAACAATTGGAATTACGAGAAAGGAAAAGTCAGGGGTAAAATCGGAAAATCCTAAATGGGAAAGAAGAACAATTCCTAAGAGGAAAACCCTAAAGCGAGAGAAATAAAAGGGCACTATAAAAAAAAACTTGTTAACACGATTGCTTCAGTCTCTCTCTCTACCTCAATTTTTTTTTGCTATCTCTTTATCTCTCTCCCATCGGTTCAGATCCGATTTCGGGAGATTTGTTCAAGCTCTCTCAACACTTTTACTCTCAAGCTCTTCAACAACTCAATCTCCAGGTTCGGACATATCTGCTTTTCTTTTGTCTTTTTATGCGATTTGTAGCTTTTTTAGAGAATCGATTTAGATCTTCTCTTTGTATTAGTCTATGGATTTGGTTTGGATTTCTTATAATCTGTCAAATTTTGAATCTGATGCTGTTTAATCTGTGATTTTGTTTCATGGGTCATCGTTGGAATCATCAATTAGTGGTTGAAACTTATCAAATCCCTAATTTTTTGTCTCGATTTGATGAAAAGTTTGGATTTTGAAAGATAGGTTAGCTTCACTTTATGTTGTTATGTGATTTCATGGAGAGATATTAGATTTTTTGAATGGTATCTATGCTAATTAGATGAACCATAAGATTATTTCTCTCCTGACATTAATATAATCAGATTTTAATGCTTGTATTCCTCTCTACATGGACTTTCGAGTTTAGCTTATCTGTTACAATCTTACTTGTTTTGTCTTTCTCAGGATTGGTTTATTCATTATCTTTGCGTGTTTTTTTTTGTTATGTCTAAAAGGTTCTGTTTTTGTTTGTTTGGTTGTTGTAGTCATGGCAGGAGCGGCACCAGAAGGTTCACAGTTTGATGCTCGTCAATTTGACCAGAAGATGAATGAAGCGTGAGTTCTTAAATATTCTTGTGTCGACTCTCACTCTGTTTACTAATGTTAATTGTTTACTGCGGTGTAGACTCGAGGGACAAGACGAGTTCTTCACTTCGTATGATGAAGTTCATGAGAGCTTTGATGCTATGGGTCTGCAAGAGAACCTTCTCAGGGGTATCTATGCTTATGGTAAGTGAAACTTATTTAACCTTGTGTGTTTGTTAGGGTTACTCGTTCGTTTGTACTGACCGGATTTGATTGGTTTTTTTTAGGTTTTGAGAAGCCATCTGCTATTCAGCAAAGAGGTATTGTACCCTTTTGCAAGGGTCTTGATGTGATCCAGCAGGCGCAGTCCGGTACTGGAAAGACCGCGACTTTCTGCTCTGGTGTCTTGCAGCAGCTTGACTTCACCCTTGTCCAGTGCCAAGCTCTGGTTTTGGCTCCAACTAGGGAGCTTGCTCAGCAGATTGAGAAGGTCATGCGTGCTCTCGGTGATTACCTTGGTGTCAAGGTTCACGCTTGTGTTGGTGGAACCAGTGTTCGTGAGGATCAGCGCATTCTCCAAGCTGGTGTTCATGTCGTTGTTGGAACTCCTGGTCGTGTCTTTGACATGCTTCGAAGACAGTCTCTTCGCCCTGACTGCATCAAGATGTTTGTTCTTGATGAAGCTGATGAAATGCTTTCCCGTGGTTTCAAGGACCAGGTTCGTCTATGTTTTGACCAAGTTTTTGTGATTCTTTATGCTTTACGGTTTAATAAACTCTTATATTGACATTTGTTGTGAATTTGCAGATCTACGACATCTTCCAGCTTCTCCCACCAAAGATCCAGGTCGGTGTCTTCTCTGCGACTATGCCACCAGAAGCTCTCGAGATCACGAGGAAGTTCATGAGCAAGCCGGTGAGAATCTTGGTGAAGCGTGACGAGCTCACGCTCGAGGGTATCAAGCAGTTCTACGTGAACGTTGAGAAGGAAGAGTGGAAGCTTGAGACTCTCTGCGACCTTTACGAGACTCTAGCCATCACTCAGAGTGTCATCTTCGTCAACACTCGTCGTAAGGTCGACTGGCTCACAGACAAAATGAGAAGCCGTGACCACACTGTCTCGGCAACACACGGAGACATGGACCAGAACACAAGAGACATCATCATGAGGGAATTCAGGTCTGGTTCTTCCCGTGTTCTCATCACTACCGATCTCTTGGCTCGTGGTATCGATGTGCAGCAAGTGTCTCTGGTCATCAACTTTGACTTACCAACTCAGCCTGAGAATTACCTTCACCGTATCGGAAGAAGTGGAAGGTTTGGAAGGAAAGGTGTGGCGATTAACTTTGTGACTCGTGACGACGAGAGAATGCTGTTTGATATTCAGAAATTCTACAATGTGGTTGTTGAGGAGCTTCCATCAAACGTTGCTGATTTGCTATGAAGAAGAAGGAGAAGAAGAAAAGATAGCTACTTGTGTTTGCAGGAGAAGAAGAAGAGAAAGCTACTTGTTTTGCAGGTTTCTTGTTTGATTTTTGACCCATCTTTCTCTTAAATCGTTTTCGTTTTCGAGTATTTACCAAACTCTTTCGAACATATGTCTCTTCTGACTATTTTTCTTTTTAATTTTATGCAATATTTATTTCAATCTCGTCTGATCAACAAATCTTTCTTTGTTTATTATCACTTATGTCATATACATAGGTTTGGTAGTAACAAATAATTAGAAGTAACCACATGCGATTCTATCTTGTTTTTATGTTTTGGACCGCATGGGCTCTTTAGGACCTCCTTTCAAATTTGTACATATAACTACACAGCTCGTAAAAATGCATGAGGAGTAAACTTCTTTAGGACCTCCTTTCAAATTTAAGATGGTTTAATCACTCTATACCACATCAAATAGTAGAAATATTTTAATTTATACCTTAGATACATTTCATTTATTATTCGGTAATTTTGTAAAAACTTGGTTAACCCCTTTGAGTTTTCACATTTTCTAAAAAAGTTGTACATTTATGATATGAATTTAGTAAACTTCTTTAGAGTCTCCTTTTAAATTAAAGATAGTTGAAACTCTCTATACCACATCAAATAATAAAAATAATTTAATTACAACCTTAGAAACATTTCATTCATTTTTCAATAATTTTGCAAAAAACTCAAAGGTTAACCCCTTTGAGTTTTGACATTTTCTAAAAAAGTTGTACATTTATGATATGAATTTAGTAAACTTCTTTAGAGTCTCCTTTTAAACTAAAGATAGTTGAAACTCTCTATACCACATCAAATAATAAAAATAATTTAATTACAACCTTAGAAACATTTCATTCATTTTTCAATAATTTTGCAAAAAACTCAAAGGTTAACCCCTTTGAGTTTTGACATTTTTTTGAAAAGTTATAAATTTATGACATGAGTTTAGTAAACTTCTTTAGAGTCTCCTTTCAAATTAAAGATGATTGAATCACTCTATACCACATCAAATAGTAGAAATGTTTTAATTTCTACCTTAGATACATTTAATTTATTATTCGGTAATTTGGCAAAAACTCAAAGGTTAACCCCTTTGAATTTTAATATTTTTTTAAAAAGTTGTAAATTTATGATTGAGTTTAGTAAACTTATGTAGAGCCCAAAGATGGTTGAATCACTCTACACAACATCAAATAACCGTCGGTTAACACATTTTTTTAACCGTAACCGTTAGTTAACCGTAACCATATATAACCGTCGGTTAACCTTAAGGTTAAAACCTTATTTTTTTAACCGTAACCGTATAAAATTAAAATTAAAATTAAAATATACCCATAATTTACACATACTAATTAATTATATGCATGATTAAGTCTTTAGCATGACACACACAAATTAGTTTCTTATCTTAAAATATTTAGAAAAATAAAAGAATTATTAATTAAATCAACTTTCAAATAAGATACAAATAAATTTAAAAGATTTAAAAGAAGCTTCTTAATCTTATACATAGATGCAAATAGGTAGTGGTAAGTGGTAACTAAGTCAAACTGTCAATGATATACGGTTGCAAACCAAAAAAAAGTTTTAGAATTTCTAACTAATTTTGTGAGAAGATCGTGTGTTGATGCTAAATTTTAGTTAACCACAAAATTTTAATTAAATTTGAAATAAAATATAGACGTTAAGCAACTAGATTACAAAAATTGATTTTGACTTAGTTAGTCAAAACAAAGATAAATAGTTAGTCGAAAAAGTAGCCGTTTGATTTTTTAACAATATCAGAATTTTTCATTGATTTGTATGGTTTGTTACCACATATTTATTAACCAAGTCTTTTATAAATAGTGTTTCATTTTACGCATGCATGTAAAGTTCTTTCAATACAAATAAGAACAAATATCACTGATTCTTCTTCCTTTGATATCTCTTCTTTATTAAAATTTCCAGCTTTTTAAATTTTGTTTGATAATGTCTTCCAACTCTTTTTTCTCAAACATTGGTACCGAAAGAGAAGATGCTCAGATACCAACCATTAACACTCAAGAAAGTGCAACTCAAGATCAACCGAACAACAACTCCGAAAAGCAACGCGTTAATGGTTCAGATATGTTTAAGGTACACTTTCGAAAAGAAAAAATTAATGGAGAAATGAAAGCATGTTGTAATTATTGTAGTAAAAATTTCTCTTGGAAATCAGGTTCAGGATATGGAACATATAAATATCATTTACTTAAGATTCATCCTAAAAATGTTGATGGACAAACCAACCAAACTCATAATGCTACTTCTTCAAATCTTTCGTCTTTTCGTTATTCTAATAAAAAAAACCGAGAAGAATTAGCTAAATGTGTTGCAGTTGATCATCTTTCATTTAGTTTTGGTGAAAAATTGGGTTTCAATCATTATTGCAAAAATGCTTTAAATCCTCAAGCTAAAAGAGTTCCTCGAACTACTCTTACTCGTACTTTAAAATCACTTTATCGAAAAGAACAAAAAGAATTACAAAATTTATTTTCTGATATTCATAGTAAAGTGTCAATATGTTGTGATATTTGGAGTGATCCTTGGCAAACTCATCATTATATGGGTATTACATGTCATTGGATTGATAGTGATTGGCTTATCTAAAAAAGAGTTATTTCTTTTCGAGTTTTTGATGAAAGACATACGTCTGATAATATTTTTAAATTAATAAAAATAATTTTACAAGAATATAATTTAACTACCAATATTTTTTTCTATTTCGTTTGATAATGCATCTGCTAATACGGCTTCCGTTGATGATTTAATAAATAAATATTTTCATGTTCGATGTATTTGTCATGTTTTAAATTTATGTGTCCAAGATGGTTTATTAGTTTCTCAAAATAATATTGTTTTACCAATTAAAAAAGATTTGAATTATTTATGGGGGCATCCACAATTAATGAAACAATGGTTTCAGTTTTGTAAATCGCATAATGTGCGTCCTAAAAGGTTTTCTCGAGATGTTCCCACTCGTTGGAATTCAACTTACGATATGCTTGTTGGTTCAATTAGTCATAAAGATTTATTATGTAGTTTTATTCAACAAAATTGTAGTTCGTTAACTTTGTAGCCAACTCATTGGGATGATTGTAGTGCACTTTTGAAATTATTAAAATGTTTTAATGATGCGACATATTTATTATCTGGTGTTTACTATCCTACTAGTCATTTGCTTTTGTATGAATGTGTTAATATTGCTGATGTGATGCATGAACATGAAGATCATATTGTTTTGTCTTCTTGTATTAAAAGCATGAGAGAAAAATGGCTAAAATATTATGAAAAAATTCCACCTCTTAATTTGCTTGCAACTGTTTTTGATCATAGAAATAAATTAGATGGTTTGTCTGATTATCTCACGACATATAATAATTTGTTACATTTGTCCGACAGTGTTAGTATTTCAAGTATTACTTCAGGTTTAAAGAAAGATATAGAGAATCTTTATGATGAATATTATAGATTTTATAAACATATGGCACCACATGTAGCCGAATCATCTTCACAAAATGATATGGCATCAGCTTCTACATTGAGTCTTGCGGAAAGGATGAGGAGACAAAAAAGACAACGACCGAACGGTAATAATTCTGAACTTGAGAAATATTTATTTACTAATTTTGAGTTTAGTGATGAAGATTTCGGTAATAATTTCCAAGTCATTCAATGGTGGAAGTGTCAACAATCTAATTTTCCGATTTTAGCTATGATTGCAAAGGATGTTCTTTCTTCACCAGTTTCTACAGTTTCCGTCGAACGTGCTTTTAGTATGGGAGGTCAAATTTTAGATGAAACTCGATCAAGAATGACTCCTGATTCTCTCGAATCTCAAGCGTGTCTTGACGATTGGACTAGAGCCGAATATAGACAACAAGAATACATCCGAGACAACGAAGAAGAGCTAGAAGATTTTGATAGTGATGTATCATCAACATATGATAGTGACTAGTATTTTATTTTTTTTATTAATTTTGTAACCTCGTTTTAAAATAATTGGTGTCTTAGTTTAGTTTACACAAATTTTCAATTATCTGTTTTGTTTTATTAATAAAAATTATTCACTCTATTTAGTGTTTGCTATTTGTTTCCTTTTTTTTTAATCTAAATCTACGACTTACCAATACATTATTTTTGAATTATCTACTTAATTCTTATGGATATTTTAAAAAGAAAATTTCAATTATGACGTTATGGCAACAAATTGTTGCGTCTGCACAAAATATTTGGAGGCAAAGAAAATTTCAAATATGAAATTTAAAAATACAAACAAGAAACTAAAACCTCCCTAAATTTTTGTAGTGGCGCCAACAAACATTCAAAACTTAAGTCTTTAATACAACAATTATCTCTAAATAAGAAGAAAAATATCCGTTTGATTTTAGTGATGACCATGACTTTTGATATATGTTAAAAAAAAATTAAAAATATATTTTCATAAGAAATCTCTGTTTTTTTATTGTTTCATTTAGAAAAATTACATAATTTTACAATTATAACCGTAATATTAACCGTATCTAATTTATAACCGTATTAACCGTAACCGTATTAACCGTACCGTATCTAACCGTAACATTTTTAACCGTATATTAAATGGTTAAGGTTAAGGTTAGAAAATTTTAATAACCGTAACCGGTGGTTAAAAAACCGTAACCGTGGTCATGCCTAGGTGAACCCCTTTGAGTTTTAACATTTTTTTAAAAAATAGTAAATTTATGATTTGAGTTTAGTAAACTTATGTAGAGCCTAAAGATGATTGAATCACTCTATACCACATCATATAATAATAATAATAATAATAATTTTATTTCTACCTTAGATACATTTCATTTATTTTTTGGTAATTTTGCAAAAACTCAAAGGTTAACCCCTTTTTTTTAAAAAAAGTTGTAAATTTATAATTTGAGTTTAATAAACTTCTTTAGAGCCTCTTTCCAAACTAAAGATGGTTGAATCACTCTACACCACATAAAATATAAAAAATTATTTAATTTCAATCTTAGATATTTCATTTTTCGGTAATTTTCGGTAATTTTACAAAAACTCAAAAGTTAACCCTTTGAGTATTGACATTTTTAAAAGTTGTATATTTATGATATGAGTTTAGTAAACTTATTTAGAGTCTCCTTTCAAACTAAACATGGTTGAATCTCTTTATACCACATCAAATAATAAAAAATAATTTCATTTCAACCTTAGATACATTTCATTTATTTTTCCGTAATTTTGCAAAAACTGAAAGGTTAACCCCCTTTGAGTTTTAACATTTTTTAAAAAGTTGTATATTATTGATTTGAGTCTAGTAAACTTATGTAGAGACTAAAGATGGTTGAATAATAATACACCACATCAAACAATAATAATAATTTTATTTTTACCTTAGATACATTTCGTTGATTTTTCGGTAATTTTGCAAAAAATCAAAGGGGTTAACCTTTGAGTTTTCACAATTTATTTAAAAAGGGTGTAAATTTATAATTTGTTTAACTACTTAGAGCCACTTTCCAAACTAAAGATGGTTGAATCACTCTATACCACATCAAATATAAGATATTATTTAATTTCAATCTTAGATACATTTCATTCATTTTTTGGTACTTTTGCAAAAACTCAAAGGTTAACCTCTTTTGAGTTTTGACATTAAAATTTTTTTTTATAAATTTATGATATGAGTTTAGTATACTTTTTTAGAATCTCCTTTCAAACTAAAGATGGTTGAATCTCTCTATACCACATCAAATAATAAAAATAATTTCATTTCAACCTTATTTACATTTTATTTATTTTTCCATAATTTTGCAAAAACTTAAAGGTGAACCCCTTTGAGTTTTAACATTTTTTTAAAAAGTAGTAAATTTATGATTTGAGTTTAGTAAACTTATGTAGAGCCTAAAGATGATTGAATCACTCTATACCACATCATATAATAATAATAATAATAATTTTATTTCTACCTTAGATACATTTCATTTATTTTTTTGGTAATTTTGCCAAAACTCAAAGGTTACCCCTTTGAGTTTTCACATTTTTTTAAAAAAAGTTCTAAATTTATAATTTGAGTTCAGTAAACTTCTTTAGAGCCACTTTCCAAACTAAAGATGGTTGCATCACTATATACCACATCAATTATAAGAAATTATTTAATTTCAATCTTGGATACATTTAATTTATTTTTCCATAATTTTGCAAAAACTCAAAGGTTAACCCCTTTGAGTTTAAACATTTTTTAAAATAGTTGTAAATTTATGATTGAGTGGTTGAATCACTCTACACCACATCAAATAATAATAATAATTTTATTTCTACCTTAGGTACATTTCATTTATTTTTCGGTAATTTTGCAAAAACTCAAAGGTTAAACTCCTTTGAGTTTTCACATTTTTTTAAAAAAACTTGTAAAATTTTAATTTAACTTTAGTAAACTTCTTTAGAGCCTATTTCCATACTAAAGATGGTTGAATCACTCTATACCACATCAAATATAAGAAATCATTTAATTTTAATCTTAGTTACATTTCATTCATTATTCGGTAATTTTTCAAAAATATTATGAGTTAAGTAAACTTCTTTAGAGTCTCCTTTCAAACTAAAGATGGTTGAATCTCTCTATACCACATCAAATAATAAAAATAATTTCATTTCAACCTTAGATACATTTCATTTATTTTCCCGTAATTTTGCAAAAACTCAAAGATTTACCCCTTTGAGTTTTAACATTTTTTTAAAAAAGTTGTATATTTATGATTTGAGTTTAGTAAACTTATGTAGAGCCTAAAGATGGTTGAATCACTCTACACTACATCAAATAATAATAATAATTTTATTTCTACCTTAGGTACATTTCATTTATTTTTCGGTAATTTTGCAAAAACTCAAAGGTTAACCCCTTTGGGTTTTCACATTTTTTTTAAAAAAGTTGTAAATTTATAATTTGAGTTTAATAAATTTCTTTTGAGCCTCTTTTCAAACTAAAGATGGTTGAATCACTCTATACCACATCAAATATAAGAAATTATTTAATTTCCACCTTAGATACATTCATTCATTTTTCGGTAATTTTGCAAAACCTCAAAGGTCTCTTTGGGTTTTGACATTATTTTAAAAAGTTATAAATTTATGATTTGAGTTTAGTAAACTTCTTTAGGGCCTCTTTTCAAAATAAAAATGGTTGAATCACTCTACACCACATCAAATTGAAGAAATTATTTAATTTCTATTCCATCTAAGTTATTTTATAGTTCGGTTGAGGTTCGGAAAATTTTGGTCGGTTCGAGAATTTGATCCACCTCTATATGTATACTTTTGTGAAAGAAAAAAAAGGTAATTCAATTTCATTTTTTCTTTTAATGAGAAAAACAACTTGATGAAGCTTTAAAACAAACAAAACAAAATAGAGGAAAATACCAATGATAACAAACGTTAAACTATTTATCAAATTACTCTAATCAATAATCATATCTAGTTTTTAAGTAGTAGTTTACACACAAAAAAAACACAATATAACAATCCCGTTTTTTCATCTACTTTTTGTCTAGTTATATAAACCAATTCGAATAGTAAGGTAACAAAAAATAAAATATAAAAAGTCCCTTTTTCATCTATAACCAATCCATCTTTATAAATTTTTTGTTAGGAGTTAAAACACAACTTACTTGAGTATCTCAAAATCAATTCTGTTGTGAGGTTGAAGTTGTATCATTAGAAGATGTTCCACTTAACACTGAATGTTTCCTTTGAAGCTTCCCTTTTAGTTGCCTTATCTTAGCATCGACTCGAGCCGTGAAACCTATCTTCGTCTTCTCTCTAGCCTTCGATTTCTCTCGTTTCCACATTCGTTCATCCTCTAAATCGATTCTGAAATGCTTAATCTCTTGTATAATGTGATGGTCAAGAGGGTACACTGATCTTTGGTATGAGATGTGAAACAAGTAAGGGAGCGTTGTCGCGGCTATCACAAGGAGTGAAGTAAGCCAAAAGATCGGTGCAGGGGCTAATGTTTCAGCTAACATGTGAAAGATGTTGCCGGATAGTTTTGGTGGTAACATACCGTAAAGAGCGAGGAAAATGTACCAAGCTCCTATACTTCCCCAAATCATTACGTGTTGAATCCAAGTGAAATGGCTCATGGTTAACGCGATTTGAACATTTACCGCCCAAATGATGCAAGTGAACATAGCGGTTCCCATGGCGTTCATGTCTGCGGTTTGACCATCAGATCGGAATGATTGGACATGGAAGATTCCGAGGTTGAGTGTGAAGATTACTATGGATGCGTAAACTCCATTTCCCATCCATCCGAGGATTCTGTACCAGTCGAAGAATAGGTTCTTGGGGCCTTGTTGATACAATGCAGGGAACTAGATAAACAAAAAGACCGAAGAAATGAATCAAGAAACGAAATTTAGAGGTTTGATTTTTTTGTAATGTGAAAGATGATGGAGAGGAGTATAAACCTGTAAGCAGACATCAGAAGAAACATCTTGTTCGAAAACTCCGAGGGAAATGACGGGGAGAGAAGTGAGAACAACGTTGAAGAGTAATAAGTAGGGGTCATTGTATATCGATTGACCAGAAAACCCAGTAAAGGCTTCGAAGTAGAAGAGAGTTAGACCAAACGTTATGTTCTTGTAGAAGAAATAACAAATCTGTGAAAATGAACAATTACGAATCAAGATCAAGTATATCTCGACTACTGAAACACATATATCGAGTATTGAAACGCGTTTATATTACCATCTGTGCTATTCTTTTGTAGCACCAGTGCCCATGGACAACAAGTAGTCTCTCGAGGAACCGAAATTGAGCTATGGAGAAGTCACTAGCCATTACAGCCTGCAAAAAACCAGAAAAGGTTAAACTTGTGTCATTGTGTTAAAGAAAAGTTTGTGTTTAACGTACCTGCATGCCTTCAACGCCACTGATACCAACACCAATATCAGCTTCTTGAATCATTCCAACATCATTTGCACCATCACCGATTGCTAAAGTTGTCTTCCCGGTTCCTTCTTTGGCTAGCCTCGTTACCTGAAAAAACAAGATGAACAAAATATGGTTATGCGCGCGTCGAATCACTTAAAAACATGTTTGTAAAGACTTGTGGAGTTATTCGTACAAGTGCTTTCTGTTTTGGAGAGACACGACAACAAATTACTGAGGCACAAGCAACTGCAAGTGCGAGAAACTGATACTTGACATCATCCTTTAAAGCATATGTAAGTGTCTTTCCGTCGATGATTAGAGCAAAAGCTGCATGTGGATCCTTTTCGATTTTGATCATTTGTGAGGCATTTGTGATCTGCATCAAAATGTTCTCCTTTGCAGCCTGAACCATTAACGAATTTTTTCACATCACATATGCAAGATTCTAGTGTAGCAATAATGTAAGATTTTAATAGTATGACCTAATACATACAGATTCAGAGTTTTGTAATGATTCCTCTACGTTTGTAAATGAAATGGAGATCTGTTTCATTCCCTGTCTGAGTAAACTGCAAGCATATCTGCATTTGGCCAACCAAAGAATTCGTCAATCTACGCGGGGAAAAATACGAGTTTCAGGATCCGTGGTATTAGCAATAAAGAAGAACAAACCCTATGTTTATTGCTGTTTCCATCTTATCTCCTGTCAAAACCCATATCTTGAGACCAGCTTGAGCAAGGTTATCTATGCATTGAGGCACCTGAAAGTAAACTACAAACAGTAAGCCAAAAGGAATTTTTCGAAAGGTAAAGCGATCTTTGTAATTAGTAATCACAGTGAATTATGCTTCATACCCCTTTTTGCAGTTTGTCCTCTACAGCAGTAGCTCCAACAAGTGTCAATTCCTTCTCCATCATATCTGATACCTTCTCGAGCATTTCATCTCTATCAGCTCCAACTGAAGTTTTGGCTTTGTGAAATTCACTGTTCCATGCTGCATACTCTGTCTCATCTAGCTTTCTATAACCGAGTGCCAATGTACGTAAACCCGCTTCTCCGTATTCATTCAAGTGCTTGGAAGTAGCTCCCAGATAATCTCTTCCTTTCTTTGATAAACTGTCAAATATGATGCTGCAAAATTTCAAGAAAAAGTATTAATGTTTGCGTAGACGAAGTGAGAATATGGAACTGGCTTCAAGTTATGTGGTCAAACCTGTCTGCGCCTTTACAGAGTAAAAGAATCTGTCCTTCCTCATCTCGGATTATCGCAGACATTCTTTTTCTTTTGCTAGTGAAGTCCAGTAGATTTAATACTTTGTATTCTCTGTAAAATAACCACCACATGATTAGACATCTATACGCAAGGATCAATGAGCATTAAAGATTTAAAGAATATCACATATCAAACGATTAAGTTACAGTCTCACCTATCAACTGGTTGGCCTGAAGGTGAAAACCGTTCTGCGATAAACACACTTGACTGAGTCCTCTTAGTAAACTCAAAACCAAACTCCCTAGCAGCAACAAGGAAAGCAACTTCATCAGGAGACTCAGCTTCATAAGTACACTTTCCTGTATCTTCATCCACCTCAGGAATAGCAGTATGGCAAATGGCTAGTATACGGAAAAACATCAAAATGTCATCTGAATTGGGCTCATTTAACCAGTTATCATCCATTAGACGGTTATCCTCAAAACTACACCCCTTAATACTAGTGGTGTGATTCCGATCATTTTCGTCACTAGCAGTGATTACAGTCTCCAATTCAAAATCTGATGCCGTCTTGCTGGCCAGTTTCGTGTAGCGTTGTGTCCTGCCTTTATTCAGAGGAACTTCATCACCTTGCTCCTCGAGATCCATTGCCATCTGCTTTGCAGCAGCTAGTTCTACTTCACTGGCACGGACACCATAAGAAGTACCCGCAATTGAACATTTCAGAAAATCCATCTGATTACATGTCAAAGTTCCTGTTTTATCAGAAAGGATGGTATCAACTTGTCCCAGCTCTTCATTTAGATTCGATGTGCGTGCATTAGCAGGAGTCCCGCTCTCACTATCATACATATGCAAGTCTTGATTTATGAAAGTTGCTTGCAAGACTTTTACTAACTCGATCGAAACATAAAGCGAGATGGGAATCAAGTACCCATAAAGCAAGAGAGCAGTGATCAAATGGACTACCCAAGCGTACCAAGGATTCGATGGATTTGTTAAGCTCTCAGGCTTGTCTGGTCGCAAGTACCACCAATCTGCCATTAGAAGTTTTGTCATTACCGCAAATCCCAGAGAGCTGATAAAGGAGACGAACAAAAGCATGGCAAAGAGAGTGTATATAACGTAGTCCATTCTCTTTTCAATAGTGCTTCTCTTTGAAGGAGATTTCGTCGAATTCTGCATAACTTTTGTGTCATGACCAGTAAATATCGCAACCCCATAGATATAACTCGTGTTCCTGAGCTTTGAGTCTCGCAATAGAATCTGGTTTGGATCAAGTGGATAAACCTGACCACCACACTCAAGATTTCCAACAAACGTATACAGATTCGGATTCGGATCTTCGCATTTTATCGTTCCAGAGAAATTCTGAAAAGATTCATCCCGCTCTAGTACCAATGTAGCATCCAAACATCTCTTTACTTTCAAGTTAGTTTCACCATCTAAATTCATCGTCTCCACATAACATATCCCATCCTCATAACTCGACGACAGTAGAAGCAAATCAGCTGGAAAAAACTCGTCTTTCTCCACTCTTACTATATCCCCTACACGGATTTTCTTCCACGGTCTACGACCAAACTCACCACTCCCTCTATGAATACTAGCTTTCCTTGAATTCACCTCAACGTCCTGCATAAACCGACGCCAATCCTCCAACGCCTCTTTACCCATACTAAGCCCGACCACGAACACAAGCGGAGCAATCATACTCCATTTGTTAAACGGCGATAGCGGAAACACCGAGAGAATTGCAGCTACTAAAAAGTAGAAATTCGCAACACGGTGGAATTGCTCGTACAAGCATTTCGGTAAGAAAGTGAGCAAGTTATACCGAGTAGTCGATACATAATTCGATCGATACCTAAGGAGTTTAGTAGCTAGATGCATATGAGGCTGGTTACAATGAACGATTCTCGTGTAACCGGGTCCATTAATAACATGAGGTCCTTGATCTTCAAGTGTTTTTGGTCTAAGACATCTAAATGTATAGAGATGGCTTTTCCTTATCCTTGATCTAATTCTACGACGAGCCATTTTCTTCAAAGCTTAATCACCTCAATGTAACAACAAATCACCCTCAATACTGCAAAATTCAAACAAACCGTATTAGCTTACGCATCTCAAATCTCCATCAATTCGAACATTATAATCGCAGGAATCGATTTATAAACCGCAAAAACTGTAATCGCAGAATTTAGATTCTGTAAACTATACAAAACTATAATCGGAGGCTACAGAATCTGCATTTAGGTTATTTCAGTTCCTCGATGAAAAATCTTAATGTAATCGAGAAACCTAAGATCTGCAATCGGCGAATCTAATCGTACATATACATTAACCTAGAAAATCCCCCAAAACTTGCGGTACAAGACAGCGAAAATCCCTAGAACATTATCACGTAATAAACAGAGATCGGAAGCGAAATTCCATAATTACCTGAAATCGGGAGGTTCGTTCATCATCCAACGCGAAGAAACGCAGAAAAAAAATCACCGATTCTCGATTGTGAGAAGAGGAACGAACAAAAAAGCTGCGAGAGATCTCGAAATCGAAGAAAAATTGGAAGGAAGAAGAAGATAGGAGAGAGTTTCTTCTGGCTTTTCACGTTTTTCTCTCTCTCTCTCTCTAAAGACGGAAGAAGAAGAGAGGAAAAATCTCTCTCTCTTTCTCCTTGGCTCTCTCTCTCTCACACTGCAACTCAAAACCAAACGCAGCGAATTCCGTTTCGCTTTTTGCTATTTTTAATTAAGAATATTAACCATTTTCCTAATTATATATTAATTTCTTTAAAACCAAAATCAAACGTTATTAATGCCTTTCTTTGTCCTATTTGTCCAAAAGTTTACTACATGGTTCAAAAACCGGCTTGGACCGCTTTGGTTAAAGCAACAGACTGTGAACCTCCACTAACGACCGGTTTAGGAGACTCGGTTTAAGCTTTTTCTATTGTAAGTTTATGGAAGATTACTCAATTCACAAAGCAAGCTTTATTGATAATCTCACACTACAAATGCAAAGGAAAAGTTCATACATTTTTATATATTCGCTCATAAGCAAACCATAAGATTTTTCTTTTAACACAATATAAAAGCATTAATACATATAAGTGATTGTTTATACTGCCTTTGAAACTGGCTGATTGATTCCGCAAATTCAAGTCGTCGTTGCACGAATTTGCTCAAAAACCATGGATCTTGATGTTATCCTTCTTCACAAGACCAGCCTGATTCAACAACATTCTTATAATCAGGATACAATGCGTCGCTCTTTCGCTATAAAGCCAAGGATACACGGGGATCAAATAACAAAGAAAATGGTTTACACGGTGATTACCTGAACAAGGAACGTAGACACGTTCTTCCTCTGATCACCTTGAAGCTGAATAACCTACAATACGTATTATTCTTGTTTAGAAACTGTGAGCTCGACTGTTTATATGTAATAAAGTTTTGAAGAAAAAAACTCGAAACAAACCTGTCCTAGTTCAGAGTCCTGGACAACAGTGCCATTGCAACAGAATTCTTTCTTAAGGTCTTTAAGTATCTTGTTATAGCTATACTCTTTCTTAAGTCCCTGAACAGTCGTCAAGCTTTTTCTACCATTACGCTGCTGAACACGTATGTGCACGTATTCTTTCGTTCCAGCACCAGAGTCCTCAGCATTTGCATCAGCAAACGGATCTTCATATCACCAAATTACCAAAACCACAAATTAGCTTCCATCAAACTAATCATATACCAAAACAAGTTTATATCCGTAACAAATTCAACCGCAAACACGATAAATTCAGATGAAAATTTAACCAAAGGCATGTTATAAAACAGGATAAAATCATCAACTTCCATCAATTTGATTAGATAACATAGCAAGAAACTTTATAAAAGGAATCAAAAACCCGAAAAAGGCGATAATTACGGATGAAAGTTTACCAAAGGCAGTGGGGACTTGAACTTCAAGATCAGACATGAACCTTAAGTTGATACAAGGGAGAGCAAACGAACAACGATCAAGCCTGTACATGGAAAACTCTCAAATTAAGAATTCTGGGTCTAAAAGGATTAGAGATTACATAGCATGAAAATTCTGGGTCTAAAATCGAATCTCTAAAAAAGGAAATTCTCTGGATCTCTAAAATCACTTCTACGGAATAAACAACATCATAGTTTTGGAGTCAACTACTTCAAATCATGTGCGATCATTTTGAATACAGAGCTTATCCAGATCAGAGAATAAAATCATCAAAAACACACAAAAAAAAATCGATCAGAAATCAACACAGCTTCCTCAAAAATCCATGGAATTGAAAATCGGAAATTGAGATGAGCGATAAGAAGGAAATTTCACCTGATGCAGAGATTAGGGTTTCGATGATTCGATTGGAACGAAAAGGGAGAAGAAATGGAAACCCTAAATTCGGATAAAGGTAGCTTCTGGTCTCAGAGAAGAAGAAGAAGAAGAGGAAAATACGAGAGGAAGAGCTACAAAATCGATTTCTGTTTAATAATAATAATATTCTATTTCCTTTATTTTATTTTAATCTGTAAAAAAAAAAAAAAAAAGTCGGCGAGTCGGCACGGCATCGATTCCCTCCCACTCATATCTAGTTGCGTCTTTATCTTAAATAAATCATAAAAGCAAGGACCAAATAATAAATAAAGTAAAAAATATCTAATTTATTAAGCCCAATTTATTAAGTGTGTTTGAAGCATATAAGTAAGATTCAGAGCAGAGCTAAAATTAGGGTTTAATTACGCAGCGATGAGAAAACGTAAGCAACAAGTATGGAGAAATCCCTAATCGTATATCGATCAGAGAAAAAACGAAGTTCAATCTCTAGAGAAGAAATACGATATTCTGATCCGATCCCTATCGATGTTATGGTCAATTATATCTTCCCGAGATTGTCGCTGAACACTATGGGAAAATGTCGTTGCGTATCGAAGCTTTGGTCTTCGATTATTCGTCCCCCGAATTACAAAGAGCTGTTTCCGACCAAATCTTCGAATCCACCGAGGTTACTTTTCACATTTTCGGTTAAAGAAAAGTTGTTATTCTACACTTCACCTCAACCTCAAAATCCAAATGTGAACTCGTCTCTTGTAGCCGCTTATCAACACATGGATTCAAGTTTCTCTGATCAAATTTCTCGTCCTATCCACAGATTGATCTGTCATCGACGTCTTACGGGAGATGATTGTGAGTTTGTGATTTCTAATCCATTCACAAGACAATATTTAGTCTTGCCTAAAATTGCATAGGAAGTGATTCAGGCAAAAAGCTATTTAGTTTATGATCCAATCGATAAACAGTTTAAGGTATTGTCTATATCATGAGTGCATAGTGGAACAAGGAAGGATATGTCTCTTGAGCATCAAGTTCTTACATTAGAAGATGGAGGTAGAAATCTCTTATGGAGGAAGATTGAATGATGTTTACCTTTAAATGACCTAGGTGATGATGGGATATGCATCAATGGTGTTTTGTATTATACGTCGCCCTCAAACAAAACAATGATCGGTTGTTTTGATGTTAGATTCGAGAAATTTTATTTTGTTTCTAGGACCCCTTTCACTGCCATGATAAACTACAAGGGTAAGCTAGGTACGGTTGATTATAGTGACGATAAGGATTTTGTGTTGTGGCTTTTAGAGGATTCCAAGAAACACAAATGATCAAAGCATGTATACGAAAAACCACTGCAAGGGCGTGGAATAAACCCAAAGCATGTATACGCCTCTGGGGTGACTGATATAGGTGAAATTGTATTTTGTCTACTTCCAAAACATGCAACAAGAGGTCCTTTCTGCATTTATCACTACAATCTCGAGAAGAACACTGTGGTAAATGTAAGAGTTAAAGTTCCATCATTTGAAGGTTTTAGATGGGCTCTAGTTCACACTTTTCGAAATTATGTGGAGGACGTGAAGCTTATGTAAGTCTTTTTGGTCTACTTGTTCAAGACTGTTTCATGATCACAAAATGTTGGGGCACAAGTGTTTTACTTGGTTTTGCTTATTTCGTCTGATAACATTTGCTTTAATAAACGAAGTTATGGACATACATTGAGTTATCATAGATACAAATGTCACATTACAAACTGGAAACTGCTTTTTACAAGTATGACACCAATTTTTTTATCACGAAAAGGGCTGTTGAACAAATATGACTTTTCTTTACTGATTCCAAAGATGCAACAACTAAAATGCGTTAGTGTCTAGGGATTAGTTGATATGTTGAATTTTAGTTGACACCACATTTTGAGTGTCTAAGGATTGGTGGTATTTTTTAGATGAAAAAGAAATAACCTCACTTTTTTGTAGTTTTCCTATAAAACAAATTATGATTTTTTTAGAACAAGTTTGAGCATGATAAGCTTTTATCTTTAGATCTGTTTCACTTATTATCGCGTTTCAAAGTCTTATGTCTCAAGGTATCAAAATGAGTAAATCATGAGTTTGTCTTCGTACAACTCAAATTTTCTTTTAGTTCGAGCTATATTTTTAGGATCGGCTAATAAACGAATTAGACGGTATGAGTTTAATTTGAGAGTTATATAAGGTAGCTCTAGTAAACTGTGAGTTTTATTTGCAATAAAATGTATTTCTTTTTGGAGATTTAAAATATTATATGTTTATATGTTGTAAATATTTTCTTTAATAATAAACATACCAACCAAAGCATGTTATTATTGGATGATCTCAGAAAAATAAAATAGAGTTTAGCATTTGTTATCAAATTTATTTGAACCTGTTTTTAATATTTAGTATTTGGAATTAATTTTTGATTTGTTTAAGCAATTTATATTTGAAATGATTTTGTTAATATATATGTGTTTGTACACTCATTTAATCATGAAATAATGTAACTTATTAGGCATGATTAGATCTTGTTCTCTTTTTTTTTTTTAATTTAAAATTTTTTTATAGAAAGAAATAATTATCCCAAAATTAAAAGATACTCCCTAGCAAAGCCCAACTTGTTTTCAGCTTAACAAAAGCTTAACTGTACAAAGATTGATCTGTCATCGACGTCATATGGTAGGCCGTAGAGGATATTATAGAAGTTGTGATTTCTAATCCCATCACAGGACAATCTATAAGATTACCCAAAGTGGCAGCAGGCATGCTTAATGCTAGTAGCTATCTAGGGTATGATCCAATCAACAAAGAGTTCAAAGTATTGTTTATATCGTGGGTGCTTCGTGGAAACGAGAAAAAGTTCTTAAAAGACTAAATTATAAACAGTAAAACGAAAAACTGATGTATTTATTTGAGTGTGAAAGAATTGTAGTGTATTAATTTACTTTTCAAAAGATTAGTTATTCGAAAAATAAAAGCTAGTGTCTATTAGTTACGCCCGTACAAAATCCAACTTCTATTGGGCGTAACGTAACAAGCCCAACTTATTGAGTGGTTTGAAGCAAACAATAGGGTTTTATTTTTATTGAAAGAGCCGCTTAATTACTTGGTCACAGTCTAGGATTTATTCCACCGCCATAACAAAACGGAAGCAGCACGTCTCCGACAAACAAACGATGTTGAAGTTTTGGAGGAAAAATAGAAGGCTTTGGTTGCAAAGATGAGATTTTGTTCATCGCGCAAAGCCAAAATCTGCCGCGACGAGAAAACGTAAGAAGCAAGTCACGGAAGAAACCCTAATCGTATCTGGATCAGAGAATAAACGATGTTCAAGCTATGGAGAAGAAATACAATACTTTGATCTGATCACTGATGATCTCATCATCAAAATCTTGTCGAAATTGTCGTCGGCGAAGACTATAGCTCAGTGTCGTTGCGTATCGAAGCTTTGGCAGTGTCGGTCCTGCAACGACCCAAAACCAAATGATGTATTTTTGGTGATGGTGTCGATCGACACCGTGTGTTGGTGTCGATCGACACCAATGTTGGTCGGTTCGGTCGGTTTATTTTAATTCGTCCGGTTTGGCTCGGTTAAAGGTGCAGAACCCTAGGGATCGCCTATAAAAGGTTCCTGCAGTTCGTGGCCGCGGGGAGGCAGAGAAAAAGAGAGGAAAGAGAGTTTCGAGAGAGTTTTCGAGTGAATCGAAGGATTCTCGATCCGTTCTTCGTGTTTTTCGTCGTTGACTCATTGAGAGGCTCGTGTGATCGTGTGTGGTGCGTTTTCCGGTGATTTTCAGTGGAGAAGAGTCCCTGTTCGTTGCTGTGTTCATCGTTCTTTGCTCGTTCATCGTCGTTTCTCCGTTTTCGATCCGTAACCGAGGTGAGTGCGTGATCGTGGATATGGGAATTAGATTGTTAGGATATCGGTTGTTGATTGAGATGTTTGGATTGTTTATGTGATTGTTCTTGTGTTCTGTGTGGATTGAGCCGTGAGGAATCTCGTACGATGAAACGGAATCGAGTCTCGAGAGGATTTGACTCGGTTTAGGTTTCTGCGAGAGGTGTCGATCGACACCTAGAGGTAGTGTCGATCGACACCCTCTTTTGAAAACGTGATTTTTGTGTTATGAGAATGTGGTGTCGATCGACACCTAGAGGTAGTGTCGATCGACACCAAGTTGAAATTCTGAGTATTGAATTGTGGTGTCGATCGACACCAAGGTGGGGTGTCGATCGACACCAGTTTCTGGAATGCTGATTTTTTGTTGTTGTTCTTGTTTGATAAGTTGTTTATCGTTAATTGATTATTGCCTTGCTGGATTTGTATATTGATAAATTGGATAATCCTGGTTGTATATTGATGGGTGAAATAGTATTGATTGCTGATTAATCGCGTAGTAATTGATAATCTATTTTTCCCTTACTATGTATCCAGTAGAAGGGATGACCGCCTCACTGAGTATTTGTGATAATACTCACGCAACTCGTTTTTCCCAATTGTGTTGCAGGTCTAAGAATGTTTGATCGCGGAATCATGGCAGAGGAAGAGGATGATTAGGATGTTTTGTGTTATGGTTTTCTGATTTGTTAAGACTGTTGATTAGCTTGTTAGAATGGAATAGAATTGTAGTGAGAATGCTGGAATTGAATTGAGTTATTTGGTTATTGGTTTAATGGTTTATTGTCTTCCGCTGGTTAATGTGTTGTACTTGATGATCTTGAGAATTATTATAAAAAAAAAAAATGCGGGTGTTACATTTTGGTATCAGAGCCTATACGGTTTTAGGACATTAGGTTGTATGATTTGAGACTATGTGTTAATTGATTATGAGTAGTTAGTCAATTATGAGTCTTAGATCATCCTCTTCAAGCCTTTAAAGAGATTCCGCGGTAAGTTGTGTTTATTGTTTGTGACTTCTCGTTTGCTTATGTTCTTGTCCTGTGTAGTAGATGGATACTGGAGCGAGAGGTCGTGGCAGAGGCTGTGGTAGAGGCCGTGGTCGTGGTCGTGGCTTAGTGCCAGAGTCGTCCAGTAGCGTGACTGCATCCCAGACACATCAGGTGAAGACCGCAAGTGAGACCAGTGCCAGTGTGGCTGTCAGTACCGGGAGAGGCGCCGGGAGGGGTGCTCGTGGTGGTGCTATTGGTGCCGGGAGAGGTGCCGGGAGGGGTGCTGGTGATGGAGTGGGCCTAGGTGGGGGTGCTGCTCCAGCTCAGGGTCGAGACGATGCCATCGTGGGACTTCTAACGCAGCTGTTGGAGCGGTTACCGGCGGCAGCTCCGGTACCGGCTCCAGCAGTACCTCCGGTGGTAGAGGGGCAGCAGAGAGCTGCAGAGGTTGAGCAACCGAGAGCAGCAGTTGCTGAGCATCCTCCCTATCTTGTGATGATGGGACAGATGCAGAAGATCGGTACGCCGTTCTTTGAAGGCAGAGTTTGTCCTGAGGAGGCTGATGAGTGGCGCTTGAGGGTGGAGCGTAACTTCAGGTCGATCAGGTGTCCTGCCGAGTATCAGGTCGAGTTGGCTGTTTATTATCTGAGTGGTGACGCCCATTGTTGGTGGCGAGCTATTGAGGCGAGGCGTGCGGAGTGGACCTGGGGTGAATTTTTGGCAGAGTTCAACGCCAAGTATTTCCCTCAGGAGGCTCGAGATCGCCTTCATATGCGGTTTATGTCGCTGACGCAGAGAGAGCTGTCGGTGCGTGAGTATGACACCGAGTTCAGCAGGCTGGTAGTTCATACTAGACGTGGTTTAGAGGATGAGCGAGTTCTTGTGCAGAGGTTTTTGCAGGGACTTCGTTTGAGCATCAGGACTCAGTGCAGAGGTGGGAGTTACGTCTCGAGGGCGGATGTGGTTGAGCTTGCTGCTTTGGTTGAGGAGGATCAGCGAGAGCAAGCGTCTCCAGTGTTTCTGGGGGTTCATGCGGCGGTTGCTCCTGCGGTTGAGCCGAAGAGTCAGCAGCAGCATAGCGGTTCAGGTTCGGGAAAAGGCGGTAAGCCGGCGCAAGGACATAAGAGGAAATTAAATGAAGATTCTCGTGTGAATCAGAGAGGTCAGGGCTGTTATGGATGCAGGAGCATGTATCACAAGCTAGAGATGTGTCCTAGGAAGGATGAGGCTGGAGACAGGCGAGTGTGTTATCATTGCGGAGAGTCAGGGCATATCAGGCCGAAGTGTCCTAAGATGCAGCAGTCATCAGTGACAGTGTTTCAGCCTGAGACGGCGCAGCCTGGGGTGCAGAGTGATGCCGCACAGGGATTGCGGAGGACCTGAGTGAGCAGGTTAAGGATTGAGCTGGTTTTCCTTTGTTTCAGTTCAGTTTTACTTTCAGAATTTGGGCTTTGGCTATGTTGTTCTGGATTTTTGTATTTTCCGTTTGTGGTTTGAATGGTTTTGATATTTAAAATTTATAAGATGAGTATTTCTTATTTATTGCGATTGTATCGTAGCGGAGTTCTGTGTGAGTTGAGTAGGGTCGGAAGTCAGAGTTATTTGAATTTAAAACTGTCTATGCTTGAGAAACCCTAGAGTACACCCTGGGCGATTGGGTTGTTCAGAGTTGACCTGAGAATGGGGTCAGGATGTGATTGAGGAAATGCATGCGTACTGCATAGGAGTTGCTGGTTGTGATCTTGGTGGTATGTTGTGGTGTGACTAGAGGTTTGGTCAGATGAAGAGGGATGAGGATTTCCCGGTATACTTGTTTAGGAGATGAGTATTTCCCCAGAGGGATGAGGATTTCCCGGTATACTTATTTAGAAGATGAGTATTTCTCCAGAGGGATGAGGATTTCCCGGTATACTTGTTTAGGAGATGAGTATTTCTCTAGAGGGATGAGGATTTCCCGGTATACTTATTTAGGAGATGAGTATTTCTCCAGAGGGATGAGGATTTCCCGATATACTTATTTAGGAGATGAGTATTTCTCCAGAGGGATGAGGATTTCCCGGTATACTGGTTTAGGAGATGAGGATTTCTCCAGAGGGATGAGGATTTTCCGGTATACGTGTTTAGGAGATGAGGATTTCTCCAGAGGGATGAGGATTTTTCGGTATACTTGTTTGGGAGATGAGGATTTCTCCAGAGGGATGAGGATTTCCTGGTATACTTGTTTGGGAGATGAGGATTTCTCCAGAGGGATGAGGATTTCCCTGTATGCGTGTTGGGATGAGGTTTTCCCTGAGTATGGTTTTGGGAGATGAGTAATTCTCCAGAGTATAAGGACTGTTCTTGAGTGGGATTAGGAGATAAAGATTTCTCCAGAGGGATGAAGATTTCCCTGAGTGTAGTTGTGCGAGATGGGTATTTCTCCAGAGGATGAGGATTATTTCTGAATGGCGAGTGGGAGATAAGGATTTCTCCAGAGGGACGAGGTTTGTCCGGTTGTGGTTAGAGATGTGTTGTGGAAGTCAAAGCTAGGGTTGATATTACGAGCCTGACTGGTGCAGCCGCAGCGGTTGCAGTTGCGGTTGCGGGAGTTTGCGGTTGCGGGCGGTTGCGGTTGCAAGCGTTTTCGAGCGATATGAATGACTGGTGCAGCGGTTAAAAATTGGTGCGTTTGCGGGATATGAACGATTGGTTGCCAGCGGGTGCAGTAAAAATAATTTTCAAAATAAATAATTATTGAAAATAATTAAAATACCAAAAAATCATATAATTTTGATAAAAATATATTAAAAAAAACTAATTCAACATGATTAATAATGAAAAAAATTTAAATAAAGCACCAAATAATTATTGAAAAAATAAATTATTGTAACATTCTAGCTACTTTATGCATTGGGTTCATCACCAAAAATTGCACTCAATAGAGTAATAAACTGCAAAAAATTTGTTGGAAGGCGTGGATCTTTAGGATTGAGCATGTAAACATTGTAAAATTTCTTCAAGGAATCCAAACGGTTTTTTGCCTGATTCCAACTCAAATCAGTTCCAAACTGTTCATTCATATTCTTAAGGATGTTCTCTTTCTGAACACCACTCAGAAATCTTTTATTCTCGGTTTGTTTCTCCACATTCATCCATTGAAGCAACGCACATGTGCTCTCGGTTGACCAATAAAATGCCTGAAAATTAAAATATAATTAAACCATCTACTATACATACATTAGAAGCCAAAGCAGCACAAAGTTAACTTATCACTTTAGAAATGGAGGTGGCACGGTCACATTGTGAAGCCATTAACGTCACTTTATGCACTGTATATAAAAAAAATGGTTAAAAAACAAAGTAGCATCAGTTGCAAAATATAGCGAAAGGTATTATCATTACAAGGAAAAGAACGGTACCTCTTCTCTGGATATATGGGTGAGAAAGACTGTATACACAAATAACAAAAGAGGTTGTGTATTAGGGTTGAGATCAATCGACTTTTATACTAGTTTATTAGGTTAGAATAAAATATCCTATAATTTGGCAAATTAATATTCCATTTTTGATATGGCGCGTATCTTTTGGCACCGTTTAATTACCATTAAGATATTATGATGAGTAACATAGATACACAGATAACAGTAATACATATTTGATAAGAACAAAATGAAGAAGGTGGATACTGTTTGTAATATTTTTTTAGGCAGCACATCATCTCTTATTCCAGAATTCAATCTCAACATAAAGAAATCATAACAAAGGAAAGAGAAAACGAAAACATGACCAGTAACAAATACATAACATGATAATAAAATCAAACACAATAAAATGTATCTCTAGTTAAAAAAACTCAAAAGAATTGCATGAGAAAAACATAATTTTTGGCCGCTTAGATGAAACGTATTAGAAAGCAAATGTAAGTTCCACTACTAGTCAACTCTAAAGAGCTTTCCATATCTCTTTTGCTATATCATCTCTCACTGTAGACATATATGCATCAGCTGTCGGATCATAATTTCGATCTACTCCATGATCATCATGAGAAGGCGATGTGTTTCCTACATGATCAACATCATAATTCTCTGTTTCTTCAGCAGCATTAAAGTCCATGTCCTCTGTGTTAGAGTCTCGAATAAAATTATGTAACGCCATAGTTGCTGCAACAATCTTTTCCTGCATTTCTACATCGTAACGAACACGACCTTCTAAAATAGACCACTTTCCCTTCCACACTCCAAACGTCCTTTCAATCACTAATCGAAGAGAGGAATGTCTCTTGTTAAACGCCTCTCGGACAGTGGTCGGTTTACGTCCAGCAAAATGGTTTGGATGGTAGGCCTGACCTCGATAGGGAGCGAGAAAACCCCTTCGGTTGGGATAACCAGAATCCACTAGAAAATACTTTTCCGAACTCGGAATTGGGAAAAAATTATCATGACGTGCACAATATGTCAATACCTTTGAATCATGTGCACGTCCTGGAACTCCAATACGTGTGTATATAAATCTCATATTGAAATCACACACTGCCAAAATGTTCATTGATGTGTAATTATGATAATTCCAGTACGTGATCTTCTTCTTGCCACCCACACGTACAGGAACGTGTGTACCATCTATGGCTCCCATACAATCTTGAAAATATGGAAAATACCTCTTATCATGTATGATCCGTGGTGGTATATCATTCAATTCTTCTCTTTTCCATGAAACAATGTCTGAATGCAAGCAACAAAGGGCGTTAACAACATCATTGAATTTTGTTGACACAGTCCATTGTGCAACTTGAAATTCTGCTGCTATACTCCTCTGTGATGGATTCTGCCCCAAAATCTTGAGTGACATTCCTAGTGCAACCTCAGATCTTACCCGATGTGAGTCTTTAAGACCATATGTTTTTAGCTTATTTAAGAGCTTAAGAAAAACTCTTTGTCCCATACGGCAAACATGGAGGCATTGTGTGTCGCTTTCATACATTAATTGGTTCATTATTCGCTGTCCACGTTCAGGATCCGTTCTCAACAATTCTCTTTCGGAAAAACGACTACGATCAATAAAAATGATTGCTTGAATAGCTTGGTCATCTGCATCTATAATTTCTTTGAGTGTGTTCAACTCCACGTCGCTTTCTTCCTGAAACAAATTAAAAATCTAGTCACCTAAGTTTGAATCATAAGACAACACGAGGGACAATAATAGATAGTAAAAGCCAACGATTACTAAAGTCAAACGAAGACAAAAGGTGATACTCATTGGCAAGAAAAGAAAATGTTGATCAAAATTAAAAAGAAGTAAACGCCAACGAGAACTAACGTCAAACCAAAACAAAAGATGATACTCATTGTCTAGAAATCATAATTTGAATCAAACTCAAAAAACAATTAAAGCTAATCGGATAAAAAATCATTACGGGACTCCTTAGTTTGGCGCTTTAGAAAAGGTAACTTCTCATCGTCAGGAAGCGCGAGAAATAAGCCCCGCACAACATCATTTGTTGCAATAAGGTCAAGAGACGCCCAGTAAAGCTCTGACATAGGAACTAGGTCAGGTACATCCCTCACATGTTTGACAACAAGAGCCATGCGATCTTCAGTTGAATTCGCTGACTATGTTTTAGATGATGTCATCTTTTCTAGAATATCATTCCGATCTTCCATGGTCGCAGCAATACGATCGAGCGTCAAGTCTACTGCATTGCGCTTACGCTTTTTGTTACGGATCACACTTTTCTCTTGAGTTTGTGTGAAACCATTCTGTTGTGATGCTAATGACGGTTCCCCGTCTTTCCAATTTGGAGAATCTTCCACTGGGGTTTGGTGGCCCCAGTCTTCTTCTTGTATTTTTGAAAGGTCATGTAAAGGATTTCGCATCACATCTTCTCTTTCATCTGCATAAATGCTTGGATACTCATTTTCAGTTAAGTCAACTGGCGGAGGACGGCGATGTGCACCACGTCTTGGTTGCCATGACTCCTCAAGCACAACAGTTTCAGCTCAGAAGACCACATCAAGAAGTGGTATAAACCGCAGTGGATGCGAACGAAGTCTCGCAGCTTCAGGATAAGTCTAACAGGCCAAAAACAAAACTTAATTCAAGACATGTATAGAAATTAGACATTAATATAAATTGACATGCTAATTTGTACCTGAATTTTGTCTTTCCACCAATGGTCAGGTGCAGCAAGACTTCCTGTCTGGGGGTCACATCCAAGACCACTCGACCCAGACGTAATTCTCGATAGAGTTCATATTGCTTCTTTAAAGTGTCTAGCCTGTTTTTAATCTTGCTCCAATTTAGGATCAATAATGGAAAATCCTTTTTAAGTTTCGTGATAACGTTTTGCTTTCCCTGCTCAGTCAAATTTTTGCCTTTGGAATTCCCAGCTTGTTTTTCCAGTGTTATCGATTCTAATAACAAATGGGTCATCTCGTCGGACCATTGGAGTTTCTAATCCAAATCAGTTGAAACATTTCCAATTACACAAACAAATACATATGAAACCTAAACCCTCGATTCAAAACTCATAAAAAGAGAAATAGCATAAACTCAAGAAAGCATGAACTAATAAACCCTAAAATCACTTACGTTTAACAATAGAAAAAACAACAATAGAGAAAGTGACTTACGTCTTCTATGGTCATGACTGCAATGGAGAAACACAAAATTTGAGGGTGAAAGTTAGCTCATATATATAGGATTGATAATGTAGGGTTTTTTTTTTGTCTGCGTAATATTGGGTTTGGTTAAATTTTTTTTTTTTTTTTTAATTTTTTAACCACCCGCTACCGCCCGCAACCGCAAACGCTTGCGGGAAGTAGCTTTTGATTTCCAGCGGCGTGAAGCAATACAGAGCGGTTTGAAGCGGTTTAAGTGATTGGTGCGAAACGCTACCAACCGTAACCGCCCGCAAACGCAACGTTTGCGGGTGGTAGCAGGTGTACCAATCAAGCTATACGTTTAGAACTTCAAGTCAGATGACCCTGGTAATGAATGTGGCATTTTTGGTCGTGCATGTTCTTGTCTGATTGTTGCGCGACCAATCAAGCGACACGATCCAAGCGAATTTGGTTGGGTTTTAGACGGAGATATTAACCTTAGTAAAACGGGTTGTAAGCCTCGAAGATCAAGAGTAATGATCTCGAGTATTGCTGACCGGGTTTAGGTCAGGAGTGAGTCGTTGGTAGACGATGTGGAGATGGATGGTAATCTCTCGTATGCTGACCAGGTTGGGTCCAGGATTGGCATGGGATTGACGGTCCGAGAGGTGCGAGTGATGGTCTCGCGGGTGAATGATCATGATTGGATCAGGAGCATAGTCTGAGATAGACAGGATAGGCGGCAATGCGTCTTGAAGTTGGGGTCTTGGCGACCAGTGAGTTCGGATTTAAGGACGAATCCATTTGTAGTGGAGGAGAATTGTAACGACCCAAAACCAAATGATGTATTTTTGGTGATGGTGTCGATCGACACCGTGTGTTGGTGTCGATCGACACCAATGTTGGTCGGTTCGGTCGGTTTATTTTAATTCGTCCGGTTTGGCTCGGTTAAAGGTGCAGAACCCTAGGGATCGCCTATAAAAGGTTCCTGCAGTTCGTGGCCGCGGGGAGGCAGAGAAAAAGAGAGGAAAGAGAGTTTCGAGAGAGTTTTCGAGTGAATCGAAGGATTCTCGATCCGTTCTTCGTGTTTTTTCGTCGTTGACTCATTTCGTCGTCCAACTTCTATTGGGCGTAACGTAACAAGCCCAACTTATTGAGTGGTTTGAAGCAAACAATAGGGTTTTATTTTTATTGAAAGAGCCGCTTAATTACTTGGTCACAGTCTAGGATTTATTCCACCGCCATAACAAAACGGAAGCAGCACGTCTCCGACAAACAAACGATGTTGAAGTTTTGGAGGAAAAATAGAAGGCTTTGGTTGCAAAGATGAGATTTTGTTCATCGCGCAAAGCCAAAATCTGCCGCGACGAGAAAACGTAAGAAGCAAGTCACGGAAGAAACCCTAATCGTATCTGGATCAGAGAATAAACGATGTTCAAGCTATGGAGAAGAAATACAATACTTTGATCTGATCACTGATGATCTCATCATCAAAATCTTGTCGAAATTGTCGTCGGCGAAGACTATAGCTCAGTGTCGTTGCGTATCGAAGCTTTGGCAGTGTCGGTCCTGCAACGACCCAAAACCAAATGATGTATTTTTGGTGATGGTGTCGATCGACACCGTGTGTTGGTGTCGATCGACACCAATGTTGGTCGGTTCGGTCGGTTTATTTTAATTCGTCCGGTTTGGCTCGGTTAAAGGTGCAGAACCCTAGGGATCGCCTATAAAAGGTTCCTGCAGTTCGTGGCCGCGGGGAGGCAGAGAAAAAGAGAGGAAAGAGAGTTTCGAGAGAGTTTTCGAGTGAATCGAAGGATTCTCGATCCGTTCTTCGTGTTTTTCGTCGTTGACTCATTGAGAGGCTCGTGTGATCGTGTGTGGTGCGTTTTCCGGTGATTTTCAGTGGAGAAGAGTCCCTGTTCGTTGCTGTGTTCATCGTTCTTTGCTCGTTCATCGTCGTTTCTCCGTTTTCGATCCGTAACCGAGGTGAGTGCGTGATCGTGGATATGGGAATTAGATTGTTAGGATATCGGTTGTTGATTGAGATGTTTGGATTGTTTATGTGATTGTTCTTGTGTTCTGTGTGGATTGAGCCGTGAGGAATCTCGTACGATGAAACGGAATCGAGTCTCGAGAGGATTTGACTCGGTTTAGGTTTCTGCGAGAGGTGTCGATCGACACCTAGAGGTAGTGTCGATCGACACCCTCTTTTGAAAACGTGATTTTTGTGTTATGAGAATGTGGTGTCGATCGACACCAAGAGGTAGTGTCGATCGACACCAAGTTGAAATTCTGAGTATTGAATTGTGGTGTCGATCGACACCAAGGTGGGGTGTCGATCGACACCAGTTTCTGGAATGCTGATTTTTTGTTGTTGTTCTTGTTTGATAAGTTGTTTATCGTTAATTGATTATTGCCTTGCTGGATTTGTATATTGATAAATTGGATAATCCTGGTTGTATATTGATGGGTGAAATAGTATTGATTGCTGATTAATCGCGTAGTAATTGATAATCTATTTTTCCCTTACTATGTATCCAGTAGAAGGGATGACCGCCTCACTGAGTATTTGTGATAATACTCACGCAACTCGTTTTTCCCAATTGTGTTGCAGGTCTAAGAATGTTTGATCGCAGAATCATGGCAGAGGAAGAGGATGATTAGGATGTTTTGTGTTATGGTTTTCTGATTTGTTAAGACTGTTGATTAGCTTGTTAGAATGGAATAGAATTGTAGTGAGAATGCTGGAATTGAATTGAGTTATTTGGTTATTGGTTTAATGGTTTATTGTCTTCCGCTGGTTAATGTGTTGTATTTGATGATCTTGAGAATTATTATAAAAAAAAAAATGCGGGTGTTACAGGTCCAATCATTTTGGATGCTCTATGCATAAATCTAAAAAGTGTCATTTTCGTATATTTTCTAATACCATAAAAATATAGTAATCTAAATAAAAAAACACATTAAAACTCTATTAAATCGTTTATAATTCCAAATAGTTGGTAAGAAATAAAAGAAAAACAAAAAAAATAGAATTTATCATGGGTGCTTAGTGGAACAAGGAAGTGATTCAGGCAAGAAGCTATTTGTGTTATGATCCAATCAAAAAACAGTTTAAGGTACTGTCTATATCATGGGTGCTTAGTGGAACAAGGAAGGATTTATCTCTTGAGTATCAAGTTCTCACATTAGAGAATGGAAGTAGAAATTACTTATGGAGAAAGATCGAATGTTGCTAACCTTTATGTGATCCAGTTGATGATGGGATATGCATCAATGGTGTTTTGTATTATACAACACCTGTAGACAAAAGTATAATTGGTTGTTTTGATGTTAGATCTGAGAAATTTGATTTTGTTCGGTGGACCCTTCCCACTGTGATGATAAACTACAAGGATAAGTTAGGTATGGTTGATAATAGTGACGATAAGGATTTTGTGTTGTGGGTTTTACAAGATTCCAAGAAACGTAAATGGTCAAAGCACGTATATGAAAAACCTCTAGAATGGCGGGAAATAATGCCCGTATATGCTGCTAGAGTGACTGGTAGAAGTGAGATTGTGTTAGGCCCAAGATATGCAGCACAACTTCCTTTTTACATTTGTTACTACAATCTCGAGAAGAACACTGTGGTAAAATTAAGAGTTGAAGGTCCGGCATATGAAGGTTTTAATTTGTCTTACACCATTTCAAACTATGTAGAATTGGATTTTTATAATGTTTAGGGTTTTAATTGTTTATTTTTTCAAGACTTCAATATTACAAAAATGTTAGAGTAGGTTTTTTTTTTTTTTCTGGTTCCTCCAACAACATTTACTTTAATAATTGAAATTATGGAGACACCTTGAGTTATTATAGATTAATGTTACATTACAAACTGGAACCTCTTTTTTTGTTTCTCAAGCCCAAGACCATTTCTCCTTAGATGCAACAAGGCGAAGATACCACACCTTCATTACCTCTCCTAAAAACAAAACAAAAAAACTCAAGAGAATTAAAGACAAAAAAATATAAATAAAAAGTAAAGTTTCTAATTTCTATTGGGAGGCCTAACTTGACTTAAGCTTAACAAAACCCAACTTCTTGAGCGTGGTTAAAGCATAAAGATCGAGACCGTGAAAGAGACGTATTCATTCGTGGAGCAGAACCAAAAGTTAAGGTTTAATTCCGTAACGATGAGAAAACGTAAGCAACAAGTCATGGAGAAAAACCTAATCCTATCTCGATCAAAGAAAAAAGTACGATCGAGATCTAGAGGAGGAATACAATACTTTGATATGATCCCTATTGATGTTATGATTAATTATATCTTCTCGAGATTGTCGCTGAACACTATGGGAAAGTGTCGTTGCGTATCGAAGCTCTGGTGTTCGATTCTTCGTCGTCCGAATTACAAACAGTTGTTCCCAACAAGATCTCTGGATCCACCGAGGTTACCTTTTGTTGGGGAAAAACACAATAAGCACCAATGGCGCAGCGGAATAAACTTCCCCACACTTGTGTGAGCTTGTGAGAAAAATATAATTTGGCAGCAGCAAATCAAACGCAGTAAAGTAAATGAGACGACAAATTATTTTACATGGAAAACCTCCTCAATGCGAGGAGTAAAAACCATGGGACCCTAGTCCACTCAAAAATTCCACTATATCAATTTTAAGTTACAACCAAATCCTCTCTGTTCCACAAGAACAAGTCCAGAGACTAAGGCTCCAATGAGCAATCTCCAACAACAAGAAACACCACAAGAGAGTAATACAAGAGCCTAGAAATAAGCAGTTCCAAACGACCCTAAATTCACTAATATTCCGGTCTCCAAATCAAATCTCCACCGTACAAATTTTAGATAAATAGGTCAGGAATACCTCTGCAAAATTTCAGCTCAATCCAAGAAGAATTCACCGTCGAATCTTCCAAACACTCAAGACAACTCCATCTGAAATCTGTGTTCGCAACAGACACGAACAACCACGCTAAAACTATGATCTGCGACGAACCAACGTTGAAATAAAATCTCCACCATTGAATATCAAGACCACTGAGTCACGAAGCTACCAACAAAATTTCAGCCAAATCGGAGCACTTTTAAGCCTCCAAACGTTCTCTTGAACAAACTGTGACCAAACTGTTTTCTCTCCTTCTTTCTTCCGAAAATTCTCTCTTTTCTTTTGTGTCTCACCTACTCCAATAATTGTTTTGAGCAGCTCTGATATATATATCCTCATAATAATAATAGAGCCAATATTATAATGAGGCAAAGTGGTTTCCCCACTAGGAGGAAAACCAACACTTTCTACTTCAGCAGTTGAAAAAAAGCTCTTCTTCTTCACTTCACCTGAGCCTCAAAATCCAGATGAGAACTCGTCTCTTGTAGCCACTCATCATTGTACGGCTTCAGCTTTCTCTCAAGCTTCTCGTTCTGTTCATGGATTGGTCTGTTATTGTCAAGAAACCTATAGTGGTGGTAAAAGGCTTTCTTATTCAATAAGGTTCAAGGTCAAAGACCTTATATAGTGATTACAACGTAAGATACAATATGACCTAAGAAGTTACGAGTCAATGTATCGTAATGGGCTTCGGTATGGCCCAATACCCCCCCCCCCCCCCCTAAAGGTAGAGTGTGGAGGTTACAAACACCCAACTTGGAAAGGAAATCTTCAAATTCTTTACGTCCCAATGCTTTCGTCATAATATCCGCAAGTTGAGATTTGGTATTGACGTGCTTAGTAACGATAACGCCGCGAATAATCTCATCACGAATGAAATGATGGAAAACAGGATTAGCGGCGAGATTGATTGCGGAGAGACTATCAGAGTGAAGAGGAATCGGTAATGTAATGTGAATACCAAGAGTAGGAAGAAGTTCCCGTAACCACAAGAGTTCTTGGACAGTGTCAGCCATCGCCCGATACTCAGTTTCAGCTGAGGAGCGAGACACAACATCGTGCTTCCGTGTTTTCCATGATAAAGGAGAGCCACCGAATTGGATAAACCAACCTGTGAGCGATCGTCGTGTTAAAGGACATGCTGCCCAATCCGCATCACACCAAGCTGAAAGAGTTAATTCGGTATTGGCTCGTAGAAGAATACCCTGACCTGGACTCTGTTTAAGATAACGCACGACACGTAACGCCGCATCCCAATGAGCCGGTTTTGGATCACTCATAAACTGCGAAAGAATGTGAATGACGTATGAAATTTCGGGATGTGTGGTACCAAGATAAATCAATCGACCAATGAGACGGCGGTAACGAGAAGGATCAGTCATAGAATCACCCTCCGCAAGAGCAAGCTTGTGATTTTGTTCCAAAGGAAAAGTGACTGGTTTGACTCCTAATAAACCGGTTTCAGTGATGATATCCAATGCATACTTTCTTTGACACAAATAAATCCCGGCAGGACTTCTAGCAACCTCAATTCCCAAGAAATACCGTAAAACACCGAGATCTTTCATTTTAAAACAATCACTCATGTAACGTTTAAAATCTTCAATAACTGTCAAAGAACTTCCTCTAATGATCAAGTCGTCGACGTATACTAGGACATGAAGCCGAACATTTGATTTTTCAAGAGTAAAGAGAGAGTAATCAGAGTAGTTTTGCTCAAAATCGTAGTTCACGAGTGCCGTAGTTAGTTTCGCAAACCAGCAGCGAGGCGCTTGTTTAAAAAGTAAAGAGACTTATGAAGACGACATACTTTGGTCTTGTCGCCGGTTCGAAATACTGGTGGCAACTGCATATACACTTCCTCATCGAGATCACCCTGAAGGAAGGTGTTATGTACATCCAACTGATGAACAATCCAATCATTAGACGCAACTTGTTGAAGAAAGGCACGAATTGTGACCATTTTAGCAACCGGGGAAAAAGTTTCATTGTAGTCTTCACCCTCAATTTGATTGTTTCCAAGAACCACTAGACAAGCCTTATGTCGCTCAAGCTCTCCGGTAGACAGAAATTTTAGACGAAATACCCATTTGCAACCGAGTGCTTTCTTACCAGGAGGTAAATCCACTATGGTCCATGTACCAAGTTCATGTAAGGCTATCATTTCATCATCAACAGCAAATCGCCAATTTTCATCTTTAAAAGCTTCTTTCCAAGATTTTGCTTCTCGACCAGACGTAATAGCGAAGAGAAAAGTCTGATAGTTTTCAGAGAATTACAAACTGGAGAGAGTATTATCAATCGGATATGGTGTCGCTGTTGGATACGGTTCATGAAGAAGAGTGGTAACGTAGTCAGCAAGCTTAGTGGGTTTGCTACGTTTCCGAAGCCCACGACCTAACGCTTCAGGTTCGGTCACAATCGGTTGTGTTGAGAGATCAATCAAATGTTCAGGTTGCATTGAAGAAGAAAAAGAAGAATTTGGTGCAGGAGGCAGAGATGTACCAATAGCTGGTCCCGACGATGAAAGAGAAATATCATCTATCGGAAGTGATTCAGGTTCAATAATGGGTGAAGAATCTGCTTGTAGAATTTCATATTCCGGCAAAGAACATTCTTTTAGTGTAGACAAATTAGCTTGCGGTGGTGTTGATTCATCAAGTAATGAAGTAACACCTTTGAGAGAAATATCTTCAAGATCAAATAGACTAGACTAAGGCAATTCAAAAGGAGGCGGTTCAGAAGGAGAAGTTAATTGATCATCAAATGGAAACTCTGTTTCGAAGAAAATGACGTCTCGTGAAACAGAGACAATCTTTGTGTCGATGTTATAAACTTTCCATCCCTTTTTGGCAAAAGGATAACCAAGAAAGATGCATTTGTTGGTGCGACTTGCAAATTTATCACCGCCATATTTTTGGTTATGAACATAACAAAGGCAACCGAATACTTTGATATGATTCATCGGAGGTGGTCGATTGTATAGTATTTCAAACGGGGTTTTCCCATTAAGTATCGTGGTTGGAGTTCGGTTTATTAAGTAACCCGCGGCAAGAGCACAATAACTCCATAATTCAACCGGGAGATTGGCTTGAAATCGTAATGCCCTTGCGGTGTTCAAGAGATGGCGATGCTTACGTTCGACACGACCGTTTTGTTGTGGAGTTCCGACACAAGATGTCTCATGGATTATGCCTTTCTCATTGAAAAAATTAGTTAAGCAGATGAACTCCGATCCGTTATCGCTTCGAATCGTTTTGACCATACTTTTGAATTGCCGCTCAACCAAAGCAATGAAGTTTTTGAGATGACGTGGTGCATCACGTTTTGATGGTAGAAGATAAATCCATACACAGCGAGAATAATCGTCAAGTATAGTAAGAAAATATTTTGAACCGCATATAGAAGTCGTCCGATAAGGTCCCCATAAATCTCAGTGAACTAACTCAAAAACCGTACTTGTTTTATTGCTGCTTAACGGAAAAGAATCTCTTGTTTGTTTTGCACGAATACAAACTTCACAACTCTTAGAATCAAAAATACCATTACTTAAATGAGGAAAACGCAACATCTCCAAAGCTTTAGAAGAAGGGTGACCCAATCGACTATGCCAAAGTGACTTAGACGGTGACTCCAACCTTTTAACCGATGTTGCCACATCAACACCGCGAAAGAAGTATAATCCTTGTAACTGTTCACCCGCCCCAATCAACATCCGTGTGATGCGATCCTGAACAACACATAATAGATCAGTGATTTGAAAAATACATCCACTATCTCTAGTTAGTCACTACAAGAAAACACTATAAATTCCGACGGAAATTTTTGTTCCGTCGAAAAACCGTCGGTTCTGTCCGACGGTTGTCAGACAGCATGCCGACCAAAACGATTCCCTCGGACAACCGTCGGACATAACCGACGGTTTTCAGACGGAATGTCATTCCAGTCGGCATGCTGTCTGACAACCGTCGGACATAACCGACGGTTTTCCGACGGTCATTATCAATCGGTATATTCCGACGGCATTCCAATGGAATTCGGACGATTATCGATGTCGGCAGAGTTTGAATGGTTGACATATCGTCTGCGGTGGCCGATGTGATTGGTGGGGTGTTATGTCGGATGTATTGACGGATTTCCGAAGGATTTCCGACAGAAATCCCCTCTACATAAGTTTGCACATTTCTTCCAACGTTCATTATACTAACATCTGAAAACCAAACTTAAAAAATTTGAGAGATGAGTTCTTCATATTTTCGGTCATGGATGGACACGCCAATGATGGAAGAGGGGTCGAACTTATTAACGACTGAATACGCTCAAGGTATTTGCGAGTTCATGCAGTTACCTAGAAATCAAGAGGCGGCCAAGAAAGGTCAGGATATCAAATGTCCTTGTTCTAATTGCTGTAATAGAATTAGTGGTTCGGTTAGTAAAGTTTGGAATCACTTATATATATATGGATTTAGGCCGGGATATAAGGCTTGGTTTTTACATGGAGAAACCAATTATGAATATGGTAGTAGTAGTAGTAGTAATGCACCTTATTTTCCGGATAGCGTAGGAGAACGTACACCGGAAGTAGATGTTGGGGTAAGTACGGTTGCGATGGTTAACGATGCGTTTAGAGAGAATTTGCAGTCGGGTGGGTATCATGAGGGTGATAGGGTTGAAGAACCTAATTTAGAATCCCAAAGGTTTTTCGAAATGTTAGACGCATCAAAGCAACCACTATACAGCGGTTGTAGGGATGGTCATTCACCGCTATCTGCTGCTACTAGGATGATGACCCTGAAGACTGATTACAATTTTTCCGAAGAATGTGTTGATGCATTTGCCGAGTTCGTGAAAGATATTTTGCCAGAAGATAATCTGTCCCCCGGATCATACTACGAGATCCAAAAACTTGTTGCCGGTCTTGGTTTGCCCTACGAGGTTATAGATGTGTGCATCGACAACTGTATGATATACTGGAGAGAAGACGAGAACAGAAATAAATGTAAATTTTGCCACAAACCACGGTTCCAGGACACAAGTGGGAGGGCGAAGATTCCATTTAAACGGATTTGGTATTTACCCTTAACGGAGAGGATGAAGAGGCTGTACGAATCAGACCGCACTGCTAGGGCTATGAGATGGCATGCAGAGCATAGTCAAGATGGAGATATCACGCATCCTTCAGACGCGGAAGCGTGGAAGCACTTCCAATCCGTATATCCAGATTTTGCATATGAACGACGGAATATATACCTCGGCTTATCCACCGATGGTTTCAACCCATTTGGAAAGCATGGAAGAAAATATTCATTGTGGCCGGTCATCGTAACACCTTACAATTTGCCTCCTTCTATGTGCATGCGGCAAGAGTTCCTGTTTCTCTCAATTCTAGTTCCCGGGCCTGATCATCCAAGACGGTCACTCGATATATTCCTCCAACCATTTATCTATGAGTTGCAGATGTTGTGGGAGCATGGTGTCGAGGTATGTGACATTTCAATCAAGCAGAATTTCAACATGCGAGCGGTTCTTATATGGACCATAAGCGATTTTCCGGCATACGGTATGTTGTCTGGATGGACAACGCATGGAAGATTGGCATGTCCTTATTGCCAAGACAATACTTCAGCATTCCAATTGCAGCACGGAAGGAAGACTTCATGGTTTGATTGCCATAGGTGTTTTTTACCGTCAACCCATCCATATCGTCGGTCTAGAAGACATTTCAAGAAGAATGTACAAGTGTTACATGGTCCACCTCCTGAGATAGATGGTCGCCGCATATTAGAACAGTTACGAGATTTTGGTGCAGAGTGAACTCCTGAATGTGGGGGTAATAGCCATTACCCCGTCGACGGTTGTGGACAATATCATAATTGGCACAAGAAGAGTATTTTTTGGGATTTACCTTACTGGAAAGACCATCTACTGCGCCATAATGTAGATGTCATGCATGTTGAAAAGAATTTCTTTGACAACATCATGAACACCATCTTAAACGTTCCAGGGAAGACAGAAGACAAAAGACAACAGGAAGTCTAGGTTAGACTTGCCATTGGTTTGTTCAAGGGAATCTCTTCATGTTTCTAACGATAGATTACCGATGCCTGCGTACCGGTTAGACGCAGGCCATAAAAAAAGTATTTTTTGAATGGTTCAAAAAATTTGTCAAATTTCCAGACGGCTACGCATCTAATCTACGTAATTGCGTGGATTCGACGGAAGGCAAGTTTACAGGAATGAAGAGTCATGATTATCATGTCGTGATGCAGCGTCTTCTTCCATTTGTATTTGCATATCTTCTTCCACAACCAATCCACCAAGCAATTGGAGGTATATTTCGTACTCCCATTAGTTTCTTACTACCATAATATTACTATATATGTACTAGCTAACTTGTTTAATTTTCGTTCATAGGAGTTGGTGCATTCTTCCGAGATTTATGTTCAAGAACGCTTACCGTCCACGGGATACGTAACTTGGAGGACAATATCCCGGCTCTCCTTTGTAATCTTGAGAAGATATTTCCACCGTCCTTTTTTGACGTTATGGAACATCTAACTATTCACCTCCCACGAGAAGCAGCCTTAGGAGGCCCTGTTCAATACCGATGGATGTATCTGTTCGAGCGTTATATGTTCCACCTGAAGAAAAAGGTAAAAAATTTGAGCAGGGTTGAGGGATCTATTGTTCAACAAAGCCTAAACGAAGAAATCTCACACTTTGCCGAAACTTACTTTCTATCGGAAGCTCGTACTAAGGCGAGACGTCCTGCCAGACATGATGATGGAGGTGAGAAAGCTGTCTATGCCGTGGTTGTACCTGAGTTGTTTGCCCAAGTTGGTCGACCAATTGGAAAAGGAAAGAAACGCAGACTATCACAACAAGAGGTCACACATTTGCATATGTATATCCTCAGAAACTGTGACGACATTTTGAAGTACGAAAGGTATATAAGTTTTTATGGCAAATTTATGGAAATATATATATGCCTTCATCAACTAACAATTTTTATGTTACAGGATCTACATGTCTCTCGCCCGTGAATACCATTCTGATAAGACAGATGCCGAACTAGCTGTCTTGAAAGATGAAGAATTTCCGGGGTGGTTGCCATGTTATGTAAGTTTAAGATAATTACTTACTCTTACTTTTCCATGTTTTCACGTTCATATGTTACTTATATCTTACTTATATCATTTTGTAGGTGTCTAACTGTATAGCACGTGGTGAAGATGTCCCGACATGGTTAGTTGAGTTTGTTCATGGGTTACTCAGCACCGCGACTTCATATCGCGGGTTTTGTACTAGGGGATATTCGTTCAGGATCCGTGAGGAAGGACGTAAAATGTCAACTTCGGACTGTGGTATTTCGGCGCAATCCGGTGATACGATGTACTATGGGATTTTAAAAGAAATCTTGGAAATCCACTATCCAGGAAAGTTGGATTTGCGGTGCATTGTGTTTATGTGCGATTGGTATGACCCATCCAATGGTCGAGGGGTTCGAGTTGACCCTCTTGGTGTTATTTCGATTAATTCAAGCCAGAAACTACAGTATTACGATCCATTTATCCTTGCGTCTCAAGCAGACCAGGTATCAATACAGTAATATGTTTACCTACTTACTCATTGTTAAGGTTTCTTGTTCATGTATATTATCAATAACCACTAATTATTATTAGGTTTGCTACATTCCATATCCTCGAGTTGCCTACCGTACAGATCCATGGATCACAGTAACTGCAATAAACCCTAGAGGAATAATCTTTGGAGTTCCAGAACATGATGCTCTACAACCATCGAGAAGTGTACAAATGTCACCGGTTGAGGAGATGGATAACATCGACCTTGTCGTTGATCCTAATTATGTCGGGGATGATCAAGTGCATTCGGACGAAGAGGAAACACGTGGAGAATTTGACGACGATTCAGACTCCATCCCTAGTGAAGGTTTCTCCGAAGATTCAGAATAATTATTTGGGAATAAAAATTTGCTTATTAATGCATGTTGTTCTCTCACAATTGTGTGTTCCATATATCATATTATTTAATACTATATATATAGTCATGGACGATGAGTAATTAAAGATAACTAATGTTATTGCAATTCCAATGAAACATTACATTTATTGGAACATAAAATTTAAAACAGATGAAATAAACGTTAACAGTTACATTAGAGAGTTTGAAATTTTTAACACACAACCGTTACGACACAAGTACATAATAAACTCCTCCTTTTACAATCATATGTCGGTTTCCACTCCGAACTTACCATTTGTTAGAACCATTTTCTGATGTGCTTTCCCTTTATTTTCTTTTCTTGAGAATCTACAAATCCGTCGCACAATTTGCTTTTTATTGCATCAACATCTAAATTTAGGTTTGGCTTGTCTGGGCTTTGGGCGAATTCAAAATCATAGTAATGATCCTTTTGTGCACAATCTATAAATCCGCCGCACAATTCACTTTTGATTGCATCAACATCTAAATTTAAGTTTGGCTTTTCAGGACTTTGGGCGAATTCAAAATCATACGACTGATCCTTACATACGTTTGAAGTACTTGCACCGTAAGTATCAGACTTTTCCACCAAGTGACATGGTTGTTCGACTTCGATTGGATTGGCGTGGTGGATGTTCGGCGACCACTGGCTGTCAGGCACTACTGTTGATGTGGAATCTTCTTTTTGGATTGGTGAGCACGTATCAAATTCCCACGAGTAAGTGAGAATTTCTTGAGTGAATTCGTCGCATTGAGGTTCGGTTTCCCAAGAGTATTTTGGGACATAAAAAAATTAGCCTCAGATGTTGCTAGAAGACATATTTTTTTGGTTATGGAGAGGTGTAGAAGATATACACTCCATAAGGTCTATTTATAATTGTACTTGACTGTATAAACCGTCTGTATGCCGTCGGATTGCGGGCTGTTTCTGATGTCGGGAATGTTTGATTGGTCAGTTGTACCGACGGATATATGTCGTCAGAATTATTTAACGGATTTCCGACAGCTTCCAGACGGTTTCCGATGTCGGCAAAGTTTGATTGGTCAGCTGTACCGACGTATTTCTGACGGAGCTATGTCGTCAAAATTATGTAACGGATTGTAGACGGTTTCCGATGTCGGCAAAGTTTGAGTGGCTAATAAATCGTCTGCAGTCGCGGAAGGGATTGGTGGGGTCTTATGTCGAAGTGTTTAGACGGTTTTCCGATGGAAATCTGACGGATATCCATTCTACATAAGTTTGCACATTTTTTCATTGCATTCATAACAAAATTATAACCATCAAGTCATTACACAGAAAAATTCAATTGTGTAATGGCAAACAAAGATCTGTGGAATTACTATATGCAAAACCGATCCCCAGGTCATAACCCTCTAGCCACAACTCTTGTTCCTTCAAGCCCTCCTTACGATAACTTAAATGTTACTAATGCTGAACCGACTATTTCACTCCATCCAACTCAACAATCCCAGAACCAAACGCCCGTAATACCGGGACCTGGCCAAGTTGTACGGCGAGGCCTGTTTCGAAAGAGGTCTCATGATGCAAAGGTGATGCGAGGTGAAAGTTCTCAGCCACGCCCAACACAAGATTTTATTCGTGAGGTCATGAATGAGGCACCACAGGAGGACCAGGATTTTAGTAGTCCTCGGTGGACTTCTACTATCGATTACATAATCTGTGAAGGTATATATATATAATTACCGGTTTTACTTTTACAATAATGATTGTAGCTGACAAATACTAAATCTACCATTCATTTTCATGTAGGTTCTTCTAACAAAAGAAGCACACCATTCTGGACCCAGGTTGCAGAAATTAAATCCCCGCATTCACAATTTTTTTAAGTCAAAAAGGTTTACGTTTTGCGACATATTTTATTAACATTTAGACATACAATTTACCTGACAAGTATATTCTATATATTTTATTATCAGATTGTGGCTATACTCTCTAGTTTAACCCTCAATGACCAAGGAGATTTGCTTATAACCTTAAAAGATCCTTCAGGAAAAATCGAGGGAACCATGCACCATAACATCTTCAAGAAGGACGAGTACAGACTCACCACTGGTGTAGTTGCGGTGGTAATCCTGAAGAATGTTACCCTTTGCCGTTTTGATAGAAACCAAAACTACCTGAACATCACAGAGCGGAACATCGTTAAGATAGATACACCATATATACATTTATAAATATTTATGGGAATGCTTAACTAAATTCGTTTTTGAAACAGATAATCAGTGCTAATTCGATTATTGATGAATACCAACCAATGGAAGGATCTACCATCGAGGCGGAAGATGGAGGAACTACTGTGTACGAGTATGAAACTGTTCCAGACTCTGATAAAGACTAAACATCCAACTCGTCCACAAATAAGAAAAATTTAATGATAACAACTTTATGTTGCTTTTATGTTCAATAATAATCCAGTATCTATTTTACGATCGTATAATGTTTTCATGTGTTATATTTCCTTTTAATGATTATGAAATATTAGTGTTATATATGTGAAATACCTTTCAAAATATTTATTTACATAAATTGATACGCAAATCATTACAAAACAAAAGTAACTAAAATTATGAAATATTGGTGTTACATCAATTTATATATTTAATTATATAGAATATATGATAATGTTATTTTTAATCATTATCATATATTTTATACAAATCTTATAATTCCTTTCCAAAAACCTTATAATCAAATTTAAAACCTTATCATATATTTTGAAAGGAAAAAAAAAAAATCAAACACCGTCGGAATTCCGTCTTAAAGTTCAGACGGTATTCCGACGGTTTACGTTTTAAATTAATTTTTTTTATTCCAAGAAATTAAAATTAAAAAATAAATTATAGCCGTCGGAATTACGTCTGAACTTTAAGACGGAATTCCGACGGTTTTAGATTTTAAATTAATTTTTTCTTGTTAAGAGAAATTAAAATTAAAAAATAAATTATAGCCGTCGGAATTCCGTCTGAACTTTAAGACGGAATTCCGACGGTGTTTGATTTTAATTTATAGTAATAAGGTTTTAAATTTGATTATAGGGTTTTTCTAAAGGAATTATAAGAGTTTTTGTAAAGGAATTATAAGAGTTGTATAAAATATATGATAATGTTTACAAAATAACATCACCAATTCGAAAAATCAGACGTATTTATTCGGGGATTCAAAATTATAAGATTTTTTTACCAAATTTATTAAGTAAACATAGATAAAATGTCTAAATGTCTAAATAAATAAAATGCAATTGAACATAGAAAAAACTAAAGGGAACGGGAATATAGGATCGGGAATAGAATTGAACGGGATTTATTTTGATGGGAAAATATCTTAAAAAATGTAAAATTTTATATTTTAAAAGAATTTCCGTCGGAATTCCGTCTTAAATTCCGACGGTCTACCGACGGAAACCCTAATTTGCCCAGCCGCCAAAAGACTTCGTAATCTTCGTCAACGCGGGAAAACCGTCGGCATTACCGTCGGAATTTTTAATAACCGTCGGAATGCCGTCAGCCTGCCGTCGGGCACTGTTATAAATCCACAGTATTCGTCTTCCCCGTAGACAGATCTGCAAATAAAATTTTCTCCAAAACTTCTCCTCCGTTTCTCCGGCGATTCCTTCCCGTTTCTCTGCCGTTTCTCCGCCAAAACTTCTCCTCCGTGGTCAATCCTCACATTCTTCAACCAAATCAAAAATTATGTAAGTTTTACATAATTTTATAGATTTTTTCCAAAATTGTTGTTGAGGATTTTAGAATTTTAGAATTTTAGGGTTTATGAGGATTGTAGAATGTTGAGAAATCCGAATTGTTCTTGAGGATTAATAGAATGTTAAGAAATTAGGTTTGTAGAATGTTAAGAAATAAGGTTCATGAGGATTTTTGATTGTTAAGAAATTTTAGGGTTCATGAGGATAAATTTTAAACCTATTTATAAATAATAAATTTTAAAACTTCAAATCCTTTAATTTAAAATTTTATAAATTTAAAAGTTATAACTTTAAAATTTTAAACCTTTAAATCCTCCAAAATTAAAATTTTTTTAACATTAATAAAACAATTTAAACCTATAAAATTTTAAACCTATTTAAAACTAATAAAATTTAAATCTTTAAATCCTTCAAATTTACTATTCTATAAATTTTAAAGTTTATAACGTTAACAATTTAAACTTTTAAATTTATAATTTTTTAACGTTAATAAAATTTGTCAAATTAATGTTCAGAATTTTAAACAATTTTTAAAAAATTAAACCTTTAAATCCTTCATATTTACAAATTTTTTAACAATTTTTAAAAATTTGTCATATTAATTTTAATAAAAAATGTTTACCAATTCAAACTTTAAACAAATTTAAACCTTTAAAGCATTTTTTACAAGTTTAAAAAAGTTGGAAAATTAATATTAATAAAAAATTTTAATTCTTAAAAAATTTTATTAACTTCTTCAAACTTTAATCCATGAACTTCGGTTTCTGAATATACAATATAAAAAAAACCCAGATTACTTAAATTTAAAAATTGCAAATCACAAAACCACGTAATCCCAATTGAATTAAATTCATTTACTACAAAACTCTTCAATCCCCAATATCCTTAATTCCCATCATCCTAAATTTCCAATTAACTAAATCCCAAAATTTCAAAATCACAAATTCCTATACATTCCAAATTCCATAAATCCCAAAATATCTAAATCTTAGAATTATGGAAATCGTAGGAATTATGGGCAGTTTCATAACTCTAGAGGAGGTGGGAGTTCCAGTAGGGGAGGTTGGACTACGAGTGAGAGAGTTATCCCCGAGGATAGTCCCGACTTGGAGACCCAATACATGTCTCAGCCCCCGCCTACAGCCCACTCAGCTCCCACCTCGATGACCATCGAGCAGTTTGTGGCGCAACCCGGACGTGATAGGTTGACGCGTCTACATCCAGACCTGGCACCTAACACGACCTGGTAAGTCTTATTTAAACATGTAGTGGATTTAATAATTTTAGATAAATATTTAACTAAATGTTTTAATAGGTTCCAATACTCGGGAAACGGTATTACGGGTTCTATCAACGAAATGATGAATTCCATGCTCACTAAACCGTATCCCACATACACCGACATGCCATTGGAGGACCGGGACACTTGGTTCCGACAATTTGCGGTATGATTTTATTTTATTTTTTTCAAATATATTTTCTATATCACTCACATTTTAATTACTAATGCGGGAATGTGGTGTTTTTTTGCAGCAAGATTTTACGTGGGACCCACCGCTCACATCGATGGTCCGAAAGGAATTCGACACAAAGGTTGCGAGGAAGTTCTCGTGGAAGATCAACGAGTGGAAAGACTCGTGGTATAAATACGGGAAGGTGCCTAAAGTTTTCAAATATAAACAAGAGATGTGGGCTGGACTACTTCGACATTGGGAACTAGAGGCAACTCGGGCGGACTCCGAGAAACACTCCACTAACCGCAACAGCACCCGGAAGGTGAAGGGAAAGGCGACCCACAACCTCGGAGCAACGAGCAAGGCTTCAGCTGCTCAGAAAATTGTAAGTAGTTTAATAATTAATAATTTTTTTAAATTCGCTAACAAAATTGTATATGTTAACAGTTTCAGCAGACCGGTGTCTATCCTTCCAACCTTGATTTGGTCAAGGTTTCGCACACCAACAAGAAGACCGGTGAAATTCAAGACCCGCTTGCTCGTGAAATCGTGGAAGCCGTGCAGAGGCGGCAGGAGGAGTTCCTGCAATCGCAACCTATCGTGGAAGGAACTCCGGCGCCAACCGAAGTTCTAGTGGAGAAGATCAACGAGGTCACGTACGAGGTTAGTAACCGTTTAACTTTTAAAGAAATTTAAACATTACTTTTAATACAAGTAAGTTATAAAATATAATTTTTTTTTATCGTAGGTGACTCCCAAGACCAGAGGCCGTGTTTACGGCCTCCCTGAAGATAGTAGCTCGTCTATTTCGACGGTTCGATATGGCGGTGCTAGCAGGTTAAAGGCGGAAAACCGAGAGCTGCACGACCGGCTTAGGCAAATGCAGGAAGAGAGAGACAGAGATAGGGCGGAGTCGGAAAAACGCTTTAAAGCGTTGGAAGATCAGATGACCGACTTCTTCCGTACCCGTAGGCCAGAATAGACATTTATTAGTTTTAAAATTTATTGTAAAACTTTAATGTACTTTTGAAACAATTTTAATTTAATTTGGGTTTTTAAAGATTTTAATTTTAATTTTTAATGATTTTTAATGATTTATTAATGATTTTAAATTATTTAAATAGTTTTAATTTTTTTTTAAAAACATATCAATTCCGTCGGTATACCCTCGGTATATCATTCCGTCGGAACACCGTCGTGCCATTATCCGTCGGATTTCCCTCGGTTACTTTACCCTTGGTATACCGTCGGAAATTCGTTACCGTCGGAAAGCCTTCGGAAACTACCGGATCTCCGAACCCGTTGGTATTCCGTCGTCTAATTAAGTTCTGACGGTATAACGACGGTTCTCAAACGGAAAACGGATATCCGTATGCCGTCGGAGTTCCGTTGCAACAAACAGACGGAATTCCGACGGATATTAAAATTCCGACGTGACAGATCCGACGGATCCAAGCCGTCAGAAACACGTCGGAAATGGGTCTTTTCCGACCGAATTCCGACGGTTGTGGCCGTCGGAATAGCGGTTGTTTTCTTGTAGTGAGTTACGATACGGATATAAGGTGACATTGTAATCCATCGACAAAGAACACGTTTTGGAGTTGAAGTGAAGAACCCATGTTTACTTTTTCATGTTTGTTCGAAGTAGTATATCTTCCATCCAGAAGTTTAATAAGCATAGGTGCCATATCACAGATTTCAGACAAATAATCAACGGTGCCGGTCATATGATTCGATGCTCCAGTATCTATTATCCAAGATTCAAGAAAGTACTTACCAGGATTACCACTTGGAGCCAATTTTCGTTCATTTAACATGTTGACAAAGCGTGCCACTGCTGATCACTCAATCCTGTAATACCAACACGATCGGCGGAGGTAATAGCATTGGATGTAGAAGGAGACATGCCTCCAAGATGAGAACTAGCGCTGGCAGTGTGTATGTGATTAACTCGAGCTGGTTCTGCACTCTTTCCTTTAGATGGAGTAGGAAGAATTACAGTCGATGAGGAGTAGTGTGGCTCTCATGGCAGCATTGAACCTGACCGTGGTCTTGTACGTTCACCCCACCATGGTGGATAGCCGACCTTTTTGAAACAATTTTCATCAAGATGACCATTTTTACCACACAGCATACACATCACTGTGCCCGTACGAGTCTCCTGAGCAAACCGTGTTCGTGGTTGGGTTTGAACTGCAAAACTCACACCATTTGCCCTTTCCTCATGCATTCGAGCAAGAGATTTTGATTCTTCATCTTGAGTTAGCACGTTATATGCTTCATCAAGAGAAGGCAGTGGTGTTCGCGATAGCAAGGAAGATTTAACGCTGCCATATAATGATTCATCAAGTCCCATAAGGAATTGATGAAGCTTATCATCCTCACGCTCTTTAGCTATTTCTTCAAGAGTTTTTCCTTATTGATAATCGGCCAAGCTTGTCCAAAGCTTTGTAAGCTTTCCATAGTAAGCTTCAATAGCAGAACCATTTTGACGACAAGTCGCCAATTCAGTTTTAAGTCGTTGAACTCGTTGCCCATTTTTCACCGCAAAACGTCGCTGAATTTGAGTCCAGAGACTAGAAGCTTCATCGCTATGTGAAAGGGTGGAGCTCAAAGATTCATCTATTGTGAGTTTGATCCAAGACACAACCAATGCGTTGTTAGCACACCAATCTTCGTAGTCTTCAGATTCTGCATCTGGTTGCGGAATAGTACCGTCTGCAAAACCGAATTTCTTTCTCGCTTTCAAAGCCAAACGAATGTTAGCGGACCATTCATCATAGTTAGACCCGCGGAGAGAAGGTCGAGAAATAATTGTGCCTGGATTGTCTCCTGATGTTAGATCGTAAGGAGAAATTGTTCGTCGTGCCGTTTCAACACGGGGTGTAGGTTTGATTAAAGCCGAAGAGGTTTGACTCTCTGTCGCCATTGAGAATAAATTTTCGATAGAATAATCGAGAAATTTTAGGTCAAAGAAAGAATTTAGAAGAAGAAGAGATCCGAAACAAGGTGTATCGGATTTGAGAGAATTTGATAAGAGAGATATTTAGATCAAGAAGCAAGATCGATAACCAGAAAACCTAATTTTTAGGTTTAATGCTCTGCTACCATGTCAAGAAACCTATAGTGGTGGTAAAAGGCTTTCTTATTCAATAAGATTCAAGGTCAAAGACCTTATGTAGTGATTACAACGTAAGATACAATATGACCTAAGAAGTTACGAGTCAATGTATCGTAATGGGCTTCGGTATGGCCCAATAGTTATCAACGTCTTACAAGAGATAAGTGTATCGAAGTTGTGGTTTTGAATCCCGTTACAGGACAATATGTAGCCTTACCTAAATTGGAAAAGGAAGTGAATCATGCAAAGAGCTATTTAGGGTATGATCCAATTGCCAAACAGTTCAAAGTGTTGTGTATATCATTGGTGCTTCGTGGAACAGAGGAGAAGTTGTCTCGTGAACATCATGTTATCACATTAGAGAACGGAAGGAGAAACCTCTTATGGAAAAAGATTGAATGTTGTAAACTATTATATGACCTAGGTGACGATGGGATATGTATCAAGGGTGTTTTGTATTATAAATCAGGAGGCAAAGAACCAATGATCTGTTGTTTTTATGTTAGGTCTGAGAGATCGTTTTATTACTGGTAGACCTTCAACTCTGGTAAACTACAAAGGTAAATTAGGCGCGGTTGATAATCGTGACAAAAAAGAATTTGTGTTGTGGATTTTAGAAAATTCTGACGAACAAATATGGTCAAAGCATGTCTACAAAAAGCCCCTTCTATGGCTAGGAGAATTAAATCAGTATTGCGTATACCCGGCTGGGGTGACTAGCTAGTACAGGTGAAATTGTGTTCAGTCCAAGAGATGCAGATGGTCCTTTCTGGATTTTTTACTACAATCTCGAGAGAAACATTGTGGTAAGAGTAAGAGTTCAAGTTCCAGCATTTAATCGTTTTATATCGTTTAAACTTTACACTTTTCCAAACTATGTAGGGAATGTGAAGCTTATCTAATTAAGTATTTTAATTTTATTGGATCTTTAGACAATCTTGCTTTTTTTTTACACTGGTTAATTCAAGATTTCAAAAAAGTGGGACTGGCTATCTCCTCACAGGACAAGAACTAAAGATCGAATTCAAGTTGCGTCTTAATCTTAAACAAAATCGTAAAAATAAAAAAATAAAGAAAAAGTAAAGTTTCTACTTTCCATTTGGGCCCTAACAAAGGCATAACTTGACTAGGGCGTAACAAAACCCAACTTATTGAGAGTGGTTAAAGCATAAAGATCGAGACCGTGAAAGAGACGTGTTCATTCGTGGAGCAGAATCAAAAATTAGGGTTTAATCCCGCAGCAATGAGAAAACGTATGCAGCAAGTCATGGAGAAAACCCTAATCGTATCCCAATCAACGAGAAAACGACACTGGAGATCTGGAGGAGGAATACAATACTTTATGATCCCTAAAGATCTCGTTATCAATGAAATATTCTCAAGATTGTCGGGGAAATCTTTGGGAAAGTGTCGTTGCGTATGGAAACTCTGGTCATTGATTCTTCGGCTGTTCCCGACCAAATCTCCCGGTCCACCGAGGTTACTTTTCACTTTAGGTTTTGAAAAAAAGTTGTTCTTCTTCAACTCACCTCAACCTCAAAATCCAGATGAGAACTTGACTCTTGTAGCCAAATATCATCATACGAGTTCATGTTTCACTAAAATCTCGAGTCATGTCCATGGTTTGACTTGTTATCGACGTCGTACGGGAGATGATTGGATAGAGTTTGTGATTTCTAATCCACAATATGTAGCCTTACCCAAAATAATAGATGTGGATCGTGCATGGAGCTATTTGTGTTATGATACCTAAGCAATCGAAAAAAAAAAGTGAAAAAAATTGTGGGAGTGACACATAAGCAAATTCATCCCAAAATGCTTCTCCTTTAATATATAAAGGATATATATATATATATATATATATACCAACCAAATTACGTTATTCTTAGATCGTCGTATTTTAGAAGCCACACATAAAATAAATATGACAACCATATTATATTCAATATCAAGAGTGTGTTTTTCTTATAACATATTTAGTTTTTAAGATAACTTCTTTTATTTTCACCTTTTTCGTAATTTGGTTTTCTAAATAATTATATTAATATATTTATCTAATAATACTAACTCGTGAGCTAACTCTTTTAACTTATCGTTTTAATTATTTGAGTTCATTCTGATTTTAAGCTAAACTGAGTCAAAAAGTACTCTAATTTATGTGAGGCATGACGAAATATTAGCCCATTTTTTCTTGACTTTATAAACTTCTTTGTAGAAATTTGTTTTTATCCCAATATTAAAAGATATATCCTAGTAAAGCCAACTTGTTTTCGCCGTAACAAAGCCCAAAACTTACTGAGTGTGTTATAAGCATAAGATCATCGAGCAGAGCCAAAAATCTAGGGTTCAATCCGCAGATATGAGAAAGCGTAAGAAACAAGTAACAGAGGAAAACCTGATAGTATCTTCAAGCACTGGAGAACGAGGATACTTTGATCGTATCCCTATTGATCTTCTCATCAATAACATTTTCTCGAGATTGTCAAGTAAATGTATGGGAAATTGTCGTTGCGTATCGAAGCTTTGGTCGTCAATAATTCGCCGTCCGAATTACAAACAGTTGTTTCCCACCAAATCTCCAGAACCACCTAGGTTTCTTTTCACCTTTATAGGTGGAGGAAAGTTGTTCTTCTACACAAAATCCAGATAAAAACTCGTCTCTTGTAGCCACTCGTCATCATTCGAATTCCGTGACAAATTTCTATCGAATCTTCCGACCGGTCCACGGATTAGTTTGTCATCAACCTACCGGAGAGAATTATATAGTGGTTGTAATTTCTAATCCCTATCACAGGAGAGTTTGTAACTTTACCTAAAGTGACAATTAAAGTGGTTGATGCAAGAAGCTATTTAGGGTACGATCCGATCGAAAAACAGTTCAAGGTATTGTGTGTATCATGGGTGATTTGTGGAATGGAAGCAACAACAATCTCTTATGGAGAAAAATCCAATGTTGTTGCAAATCTTTATATGATCTTAGTGATGAAGGGATATGCATCAATGGTGTTTTGTATTATAGAGCAGACGTTCGAGAACCAATGATAGGTTGTTTTGGTGTTAGGTCTGAGAGATTGGATTTTATTTCCGGGAGACCTAATTCCACTCTTGTAAACTACAAAGGTAAATTAGGTACGATTGATAATCATCACGATACGAATTTTGTGTTGTGGGTTTTAGAGGATTCCGAAGAACGAAAATGGTCAAAGTATGTCTATGAAAAGCCTCTTCATTGGCGGCGAGTGCTAAAATCCGTGTGCTTATACGTAGCTGGAGTGACTGATGATACTGGTGAAGTTGTGTTCTATTCAAAGTATGGAGTACAAGTTCCTTTCTACGTTTATTCCTACAATCTCGAAAGGAACATTGTGGTAGCAGTAAGAGTTGAAGCTCCAACATTGGAAGGTTTTAAATGGCCTAAAGTTTACATTTTTCCAAATTATGTAGAAGATGTGAAGCTTATGTAAGTGTCTTTTATTGGATTCTTATAACTCGTTCAACACTATTTTCAAGATTTCAAAATGTTGGTACTTGTTCTTATTTAGTTATGAGTTATTATAACTGCAAAAATGTCATTACAAACTAGATATATCATAACAAAGAAAGATTTGGTTTATTCATCACAATTTATTGGTCCTTTAGAAGCTAAAATTGCTGAATTATGTAAATGAAACATTCAAAAACATCTTTGGAGAACTTAAGGCTCTGTCTTCACAAGCTCTTCAATAGATTTCCTATATTCCCCAATCAAATCCCTAAACCAAAGATATAAGAACACAAAGTAAGTAAAAGAGCAAGAAGATAACAATCTTATTCAAATAAGAAGATAAGACAAATTTTGCTTTTACCTTCTTTGTTGAAGCAATTGGTCACTTTCTTCAAGATTTCTCTTTTGTCCATCAACAGTCTATAAAACACACAACAACATAAAAGATGAGTAAAAATCTCAAAAGACTCAAATAAGATCCAAAAATACAAAATGTTGAATCTTTACCATAGTTTTAGTTCCTAAAGATCCTGAAATCGAGTTTAACAACTGTTGACACTTATCAAAATGGCTATTCAATTCAGTCACCTGCACAATTCCACACACATAGAACAAATTAAAACATCAAAGAACCCTAGAAAATCCCAAGAACCACCAAAAGACTTGATTTTTAAACCAACCATACACAGAGAACAAATTCTAACATCGAAGAACCCTAGAAAAATCCCCAAAAACCACATAAAGATTGGATTTTGAAACAAACCAGTGCATCAGAATTCTGATCTCGTGTTCCATTTTCGACAACATCAGCTAATTTCTCCACCAACTGCGAAAAATCTCAGACATTAGTAAACCCTAATAATCCCAAATCTCAGAGGAAGAAGAAGAAAAATCGAAACTTTCTTACTGGGTAGAGATGAAAATGAGAAGCTAAAGACTGATGTTGTTGTGGAGTATGAACAGATTGTTGTGGAGTATGAACTAATTGTTGTTGTTGTTGCGGTGTATGCATCGTAGATTGCGGCGTATGAACCACCGTCTGCGACGGAGGAGGAGATTGTAACGACGGTGGTTGTTGTTGTTGTTGCTGACTCGGAAGAGGAGGAGATTGTAACAATCGTTGTTGATGAAATTGTTGTTGTTGTATAAATTGTTGTTGTTGAAACTGCTGAAATTGCATCTCTTGAGGCTGAGGTTGAAATTGTTGTTGATTAAGAAACTGTGATTGTTGTTGTTGTTGTTGCTGGAGAAATAAATGGTCTTGATTCGTTTGTGTACCGAAGTTACCCTGTGGCTGCACGTTGGGGATCATTGACCAATTACCGGAAAATTGATCCATTGCTCTTCCGATCTCGATCTCACTATCGCCGTCGAGACAAAAAAAGGAAGAAGACGAACTAGAAAGGGGAAAGTTAAAACGACGTCGTATTAAAGACATCATGATTTAACCAACTAAACCGGAAAGTATCACATAAATTTGTTATTTGGTTCGGTTCAATGTTCTTAAACCGAATCAAATCAACACAAAATCGGTTAATTGAAAATTACAAAACCAAACCAATTTTAGGGATTTCGATTTTCTCCTCTGTGTCACTCCTTCATCGAACATTCGACGTTGTTTCATCTCCGGCGATCGGAGATCTGATTCAGGTAACACAAGAGACGGCGATTCATCGGTAATTTCCTTATCTCCGATCTCTTGAGTATCGATTTTCTTCTCGTCTCTGAAATTTTGAAATGATATACTCGTACTCTACTTGATGTAGTCTCTTTGAGCGAAGAAGATGAGGTTGTTGAAGGTTGCGACGTGTAACCTAAACCAATGGGCAATGGAATTCGATTGCAACATGAAGAACATCAAATCTTCGATCGGCGAAGCAAAAGCTTCAGGTGCTGTGATTAGGCTTGGACCTGAGCTCGAAATCACTGGCTATGGCTGCGAAGATCATTTCTTAGAGCTCGATACCGTTACTCACTCGTAATGCTTACTATCACTCTATGTTGAATCTAGTTTAAAGGATCATCAAGGTTTGTATTGTTCATGTGAGTATTATCTTTTCAGGTGGGAGTGTTTGAAGGAATTGTTACTTGGTGATTGGACTGATGGGATATTGTGTAGTATAGGAATGCCTGTGATTAAAGGAGCAGAGAGGTATAATTGTCAGGTTCTTTGTATGAATCGAAGAATCGTTATGATTCGACCGAAAATGTGGCTTGCGAACGATGGGAACTATAGGGAGCTTAGGTGGTTTACGGCTTGGAAGCAGAGAGATAACCTCGAGGAGTTTCAGCTCCCGATCGACATTTCAGAGGCTTTGTCGCAGAAATCAGTACCTTTTGGTTACGGTTACATACAGTTTATGGATACGTAAGTTTTTGGATATAATGAATGCTTCCATTTTCAGTGAATGAGGTTCTTAATTGTATTTTGGTATCAGAGCTGTTGCTGCAGAAGTCTGTGAGGAACTGTTTAGTCCGGTTCCTCCTCATGCCGAGCTTGCGTTGAACGGGGTTGAGGTGTTTATGAATGCAAGTGGGAGTCATCACCAATTGAGGAAGCTAGATATTCGTTTGAATGCTTTCATGGGAGCTACTCATACTCGTGGTGGGGTTTATATGTACAGTAATCAACAAGGATGTGATGGTAGCCGGTTATATTACGGTATGTTCAAAGAACCTTGAAGGGATTGAAGTTGTTAATTTATCTACTATATAGTGAGTGATCATCTTGATTTGTTCATAGATGGATGTGCATGCATTGTTGTAAACGGGGATGTTGTCGCTCAAGGCTCACAGTTTTCGTTGAAGGACGTTGAGGTCATCATTTCCCAAGTGGATCTTGATGCGGTATTTTACAGTTAACCCTTTGGTTTTACAGTTCGTGTTATTGTAAACGAAAGATCATTTTTGCTTCTTTGTTCAATAAAAGGTTGCTAGTCTTCGAGGATCGATAAGTAGTTTTCAGGAACAAGCTAGCTGCAAGGTTAAAGTACCAGCAGTAGCTGTACCGTATAAGCTGACACAGTCCTTCAATCTAAAAATGACTCTAAGCAGTCCAAAGAAGGTTCTCTACTCTCCTCTGCTTTCACAAGTCGTAACATTTGAAATGTTTCCGTTTCTGATGTATATTAGTATGTAGATTATGTACCACTCTCCACAAGAAGAAATAGCCTTTGGTCCTGCTTGCTGGCTTTGGGACTATTTGAGGAGAAGTGGCGCTTCGGGGTTTTTGCTTCCCCTTTCTGGCGGAGCAGACAGCTCCTCAGTGGCAGCTATTGTTGGTTGCATGTGTCAACTCGTTGTTAAAGGTACATTTGCCGGTTTTTGGCTATGTATGTCGAACTGTGTTTGTCTTATTGTTGTTGAGTCCTCTCAGTTGATATGTTTCTTCTTATGTAGAGATTGCAAATGGAGATGAACAAGTGAAAGCTGACGCAAACCGAATCGGGAACTACGCGAATGGTCAGTTTCCTACTGATAGCAAAGAGTTTGCTAAGCGGGTATTTTACACTGTCTTTATGGGTTCTGAGAACAGGTAAATTAGTCAACAGTAGCAAGGAGTATATATAGCGTTTTGAGGAGACAAACAAAACCTTTTACCAATATCAAAATCTCGACTTTTGCAGTTCTGCGGAGACAAAAAACCGGGCAAAGCAGCTGGCAGACGAGATCGGTGCATGGCATCTTGATGTTTGCATAGATGGTGTTGTCTCTGCGATTTTATCTTTATTTCAAACGGTTACAGGCAAGCGACCTCGGTATAAGGTAAAGTGAGAAAATATATTACAAATACCTCAATTGGGAAAAAGAAGAACGAGTTGTGGAAATGGTTGTTGGTTTTGTGTATTAGGTTGATGGAGGATCAAAGGCTGAGAATCTTGGGTTACAGAACATTCAAGCACGGATGAGAATGGTTTTAGCGTTTATGTTAGCGTCTCTCTTGCCTTGGGTTCATAGCAAACCAGGCTTTTACCTTGTTCTAGGTAGCTCCAACGTTGATGAAGGACTTCGCGGTTACCTAACAAAGGTAATATTGATGGGATTTATATATTTTTGCTGCTACATCTCAAAATTGCATAGATTGTTAGTAATAATTTCGTTCTTTTGGTTGAAACAGTATGATTGTAGCGCAGCAGACATAAATCCAATAGGAAGTATCAGTAAAATGGATTTGAGGTTGTTCTTAAAGTGGGCTGCAACGCATCTCGGATATCCATCCTTAGCAGAAATCGAAGCTGCTCCACCAACTGCCGAGCTCGAGCCTATTCGTTCTGACTATACTCAGCTCGATGAAGTGGATATGGGTATGACGTATGAGGAGCTTTCAGTCTATGGAAGGTTGAGGAAGATTTTCCGGTGTGGTCCAGTTTCCATGTTCAAGGTTTGAGTTCTGATCTTTAAACCATGTTACGAAATCGTTGATACGGTGAAACTGAAACTTGTATGTAATGAATTTGCAGAATCTATGTTACAAGTGGGGAACAAAGCTAAGCCCAGCAGAAGTAGCTGAGAAAGTGAAGTTCTTCTTCAAATATTATTCGATCAATCGTCATAAAATGACTACACTCACACCGTCTTATCACGCTGAGGTAACAACCGATCTGAAAACATGTTTGGAATTTGTCAATCGAGAAACAAAACTCGATTAAGTTTGCTTTTTGTTGCAGAGTTACTCTCCAGAGGACAATAGATTTGATCTGAGGCAGTTTTTGTACAACAGCAAGTGGCCCTATCAGTTTAAGAAGATTGATGAGATTGTTGACGGGTTGAACAGCGACACAGTTGCTTTCCTGGAAGAAGCAAACTCCGGGAAAGAAATGGGAGTCGTAGCAGCAAATTCCGGTGACCCAAGCGCGGGTCTTTGATGAAACTCTCTTCCCTTAAAGCCTCTCTGTTGCAAACCAAATTGCAAGTTTGGAACAGTTAGAGGATCAAATAACATCTTTGTATCTCATAAAATATAAAGTTGGTCTTGTAGAGAACACCAAAACACAACAGTAATTAGTTGCAATAAAGTTTAATGATTTCAATTTCAAAACATGAATACAATGTGATAAGTGAGAAGAAATAGGCCCAAGTGCATACACACATATTGGACAGATATATTTGGTATTCTTTAAAAAGTCAATCCTTGATTAGTTTACATGGAAATAAATCATATCAACAAATCGGATATATTTTCTTTATTGAACATATATATTTGTATATATATTTTTTAAAATATATTTGGATATATTTTCTTTATTGGACATATATATATTTGTATATATCCCTGAAGATTTTATCTTTTTTTCTTTTTTGGTATGGAATATTTTCCTAATCATTTGACTCGCTTATTTAGACAAAAATCGAATCACAATAAATCATTTCGATATTATAAGAAACCGAACTCTCTATCTAGTATATATAAGCATGTTCTTGCTCTGTAATTCTTCACACCAACAACAACAACAACAGCAAAATGGAATTGTCAAAACTTCAATTTGTAGCAATCCTTGTCATATGTTCCCTCCTAATTACTTCCCAATCAAATGGTAAATTATCTACATTTTTCTATTCACATCTACAAACTATATCAAGAATCATATTATTTCTCTCTTAATTTGTAAATTGTTTTTAATTATTCTTATTATTTTTGAAAGAGGGCTTACTATTTTAATTTTTTAATTTTTTAATTATTAGATGTAAGAGATAACGGTGTTCATCCTGGATTGTGCGTCTACAGAGGTCCATGTCGCACAAACAAAGATTGTAAAAGTCAATGTGGACCGCCTGATTTCCCACCAGCGACCATTGGGTTATGCCAAGCTAGTCCTAGAGGTCATGGCAACATTTGTTGTTGTGCTAAAGATTAAATTCATTCTCCTACCAAAAAAAGAAAAGAAAATATTTTTATATTTTGAGTATCGCCACTACAAGAAAACAGCGAGAAACCGACGGAAATATCCGTCGGAAGTCTGTCAGAATATGCATTTTCCGACAGATTTCCGACGGAAATCTCCGTCGTTTCTATCTTGTCGGAAATGGTAAGTCTGTCGGAAATCCGTCACAAATTTCAGACGGATTTCCGACGGCTGTATTTCCGACGGAATTTCGACAGCTTGCCGGAGTCCGACAACACGTCGAAATTACGTCGGAAATACTGCCGTCGGAAATCCGTCAGTTTTGTTTCCGACAGATTCCGACGGGTTCCGATTACTTGTAAACCGACGACTTTCCGACAGACTTCCGACGTATTTATTTCCGACAGATGTCCGACGTATTTATTTTCGACACCTTTCCGACGTATTCGTAGAAATTATTAAAAATGATAATCAATTAAATAATAATTAATTTAATATAAATTTAAAATTTGAATTATTTAAATTAAAATAAAATTAAAAGTAGAAATTAAAATAAAATTAAAAGTAGAAATAAAAAGTAATATTGTTTTACAAAAAACGTTGAAAATAAAAATCTAAATGGTGGGCCCCGGAAAATCCGGGTTGCGCCCCAAGTACTCCATCATCCGTTGCATCATCTCCCTCTCCTTGTCCCGCTCAACTCTCTCCTTCTCCCGCTCGGCTTCTAGAGCGGTTTGTGCATCTCGTATCTGTTGGACCGTCGTCCTTCAAACCTTCAATTTCGACGTCCTTTTGCTGCATCTGGGCTCTCAGGTCGGATGTCTCGCTGTAGTAACAAGAAGACCCCGATAATACTGCATCGTCGGGAAGACCATAAATCCGCCCTTTGCTCTGCGGAGCAACCTGCGGAACAAATTAAATTGTAAATGAAAAAGACTTGAAAACTATTTTAAATTTTACATACCTTTAAGACGAATTGGTTGATGATGTCGTCCGGGGCTTGGGTGAGGGGAGGGGTTCCTTCGATGGATGGCTGAGACAGAATGTACTCGTCTTCCATTCTTCGGACGCTCTCCTGAATCTCCTTAGCTACCTGATCCTGGACGACACTATTCTTGTCGGTGTGTGTTGCTAGCAGAAGTTCCAATTTGTTATGTTCCCGACCCAACTCCTTAGCCTGCAGTTGTTAGATATTTATTTGATAATATAAATGTATAAAACTAAAAAAAAAATTAATAAAAATCAAGACGTACATAAAAAACTTACCATATCCCTAGCCTTTGTATTCTTGCTGGTAGCTTCAAGGTTGTGGGTGGCTAAACCCTTGCCCTTGCGCGTGCTGTTCCGGTTGCTAGAGTGATATGTAGAGCTCTCCTTGGTAGTCTCTAGTTGCCAATATGCGATGAACCCGTTCCACAACTCCGTCTTCTCTTTCATCTCCTTTGGCACCTCACCGTGTAACCACTTATCCTTCCACTCGAACAGCTTCTTCGAGTAGTGCAGTCCTGCATAAGAGTCGAATTCCCTCCTGACCAGAGCGGTCAAGTATGGTTCCCACCTAAATTCTTGCTGCAAAAAGAAACATTAAATATAAATAATAATAATTTAAATGAAAGTAAAAATTGTGAAATCAGATGACTTACCGCAAATTGGCGAAACCACATTTCTTTATCCTCCAGTAGCATGGCGGTGTACGTCGCATAAGGACGGCTGAGCAAAGAGTTTTCCATCTTGTTGAGGGACTTCGAAATCCCGCTGCGAGAATCACCAAACCTACGGGAAAAAATGTAACAATATAATAACATTAGTCACAATTAATTAAATTTGTTAAAAAAACAGAAATGAAACAAAAAACTTAACATATGTCTCTACCGATTTGGTCTGGATGGAGATTAGTCAACCTCTCTTGTTTAGGAAGACCCCTGAAGTCCTCGACGCTAATCTGCGACTGTGCTGTGGTGGCTGGTGGTGTCACCGGCGTCTGTAGAGGTGTAGACGACGGTGTAGGTGTAGACGTCGAAGTCGAACGAGATCTACTCAAACGACGACGACGTTCGCCGCTGCCAGATGCAGCAGCGAAACCACCGTAATCCCTACATTTATATGAAAAATATATGAAAAATCTATTTTTTTTCAAATAATGGTAAAATTATTAAGAAATTCTAAAATTCTCAAGTAATTGTTACAAAATTTAAAATTCTCTGATTCTAAATTAATACTTAAAATTGTTTAAAAATTAGTTAAAAATGCTAACAATTTTTTAAAAATATAGCCAAATTAAATTTTCCCTAAGAATTATAATTATAATAATTATAAAACTTATAAAATTTATAATTATAAAAATTATAAAAATTTCCAAATTGGTTATAAAAATTATATAATTATAAAAATATTATGGTTTAAAAAAACATTTCTTTAAATTGCCAAAATTCTAAAATTTAAAATTAATCCTTCAAAATTAGTATAAAATGCTAACATATTTTTCCAAACTAACCAATTTTGTTTAAAAATGCTAACAATTTTGAAATCCTAATTCACAAACATTTCTTAAATTTCCCTAAATTCACAAACTAATTCACAAACAAATTTCCCTAAATTCACAAACTAATTCACAAATTCAACAAATTAATTCACAAACTAATTCACAAATTCAACAAATTAATTCACAAACTAATTCACAAACATATTCACAATCTAATTCACAAACTAATTCACAAACAAATTTTCCTAACCTACAAATTCACAAACTAATTCAAACAAATTCCAAAAAAACTAATTTGAGGAAACTTACAAATGAGAAGGAAGCTCCGCCATTGTAATCTGTCGAAGAGGAGGACGCGGCGGCGGCGGCGAATTCCGGCAAAGAATTCCGGCGAGGCGGAGGAGGCTACGTATGGCGACGGTCGGTGGGGGAGAGGATCGAAGGAAGAGATGTGCGGTCGGGAGCGATTCTGGCGAAGAAGACCGGCGAATCGGAGTCTCCAAGGCGCGGCGGCGGCGATTTTTCCGATTTGAAGTCGGTGAATTGTGTTCTTCGTGAAGAACGATCTGTAAATAAATAAGATTTTCCGACGGATTACGACCTGTCGGAAATACGTCGGAAATTAATTTCCATTTCACGGTATTTATTTTCATTTCGCGGGTAAAAATTGGCACATACGTCGGAAATCTGTCGGAAAAATATACAATTTTCCGACATATTTCCGACAGATTTGTGGTTTTAGGGTATGGGAAATTTAAGAAATGTTTTTTTGTTGTTTTAGGGTTAAGGAAGTGAAGAAATTTAAGAAATGTTTATTAAATTTAAGAAATTTAAGAAATGTTGTTTTTGGAAATTAATGAATTAGCATTTTGGAAAAAATTGTATATTTTAAAACAATATTTTGCATTGTTAGCATTTTTAAACAAAATGCATTTTTTGGAAAAATTGTTAGCATTTTGTACTTATTTTACCTCAAATCCCCAAACCCGTCGGAAATCTGTCGGAAAAATGGATATTTTACCGACAGATTTCCGACGGAATTGGGGATTTAAGCTTGTTAATGATCCCTTTTCGTAGTTACAAGTTAATAGCATTTTTGGAGCAATATTTGAATGATAACATACTTGATAATGGTCATTGATACTTTCAAATTCTAAACATTTAGTATTTTCCGTAAACAACTATTTTTTTGTATATGTAACTGTATGAAACGCTTTTGGTTGAAACATGACAAAATCACAAATCATGTTCTGTATAACATCGAGAAGGTTATTTACTCACTTATCTTTCACTTTAGTTGTCAGAATTGTATGCCGAGACTTTGTCTTCTCGAAATTCAGGAATTTGACCTCAAAACCCTAAATCTGTCGGAAGTCTGTCGGAAAAATTGATATATTTCAGACAGATTTCCAACAGATGTAAGGGTAACACGTGTCGTCTTTTAAGATTAGCATGATATGAATATTGCGTCGGAAATCTGTCGGAAATATAGATATATTTCCGACAGATTTCTAACGGATGCTTTAAAATAACAAAAAAAAAAACAGAAGAGCCAGTGTCGATCGACAACCCTATACCGTTAATCGACACAGGTTTTGGCAAGATATACGCAGATGAATTTTTCATAAGAAGATTATATAAATATCCGTTTCTGTCGGAAATCTGTCGGAAATATATATATATTTCCGAAGGAAAATCATTTTTTTTTTTTTTAAAAAAAATAGAAAAATATAAATTATCTGAAATTCTTGTTTATGTTAACAGATACAAACATATAATGTAACTAATATGAGTCTGAGTCTGATCCTTCTGAAGGAATTGTGTCTTCGTCTTCATCAAATTCTCCAACTTCTTCTTCTGATTCTTAATGTACGATATTATCACCAAATTCAGTGAAATCAACAAAAAGGTCCACCGCTGAAGAATGATCAACTGGAGCCATCGGAGTAATTCTAGTTGGTTGCATAGCATCTTGCTCAGCAACTCCATATAGTCTCCCTCTTGGATTAATTGGAGTCACTGTAATCCAAGGATCTCCTCGATGTGTTACCCTAGGGTAAGAATTGTAGCATACCTGAAACAAACATATTTAGTTTAGGCAATTACAATATCATTATTTATCTATAACGCACGTATTATAAAATTTTAAAATCAAACCTGATCTGCCTGAGATGCTAGGATGAATGGGTCATACTTTTGCAGTCTCCTAAAAGAATTTACTGAAGTGACGCCAAATTGGCTCACCTGGACACCTTCTGGATATGACGGATCATACCAGTCACACAAGAAAACAATGCACCTCATGCCCAACATTCCTGGATAGCGCACTTGCAATATTTATTTGAGAATCCCGTAGTAGACTACATCACCACTTGTAGCTGAAATACCGTAATCTGCAGTTTCCCTCGGCCTTTCTTCATGAATCCTAAATGCAAATCCCCTAGTGCAATACCAAACGTATGAAGTTGCTTCGAATCTTGGGCCAGAAACTATCTCTTGTAACCATGTCGGAAACCTTTCTCCATTCTTCATTTATTCAGAAACCTGAGGTAATAATTTAGACAAATTAATAAACAAACATTTAATTAAGTAATAATTAATTCACTAATTTCAAGATATATAAGCGTTTTTTTAAAACTTACGTAATATTGCAGCCAATTTGGAAACTCGGTTTCCTTAGATTCTCCAAGTTCGTCTTCTGTCATTTCTGGATAATAGCGACGTATTGATGCAATGTAAATCCTGAAAGCAAACAAAAATATATAACATATGAAACCTATATATTACTTAGGTATTAAAAACAAGAAGTATTTAAATAAGTTCTGTTTTTACCTTTCGTACTCCGTCATCTCCTCACAATTCGTTAGGATATACATATGTAAGTGACTCCACTCATCTTGTGATAGGAAGCGTCTCTTCCCTCTCCCAATCACTCGGCCAACTTGCGAAAATAACTCAGGGACCAGCGCGGCATACGTGACTCTCTCACCTCTATCATCATGATGAGCAGGACGTCTACTCTTCGTACGAACTTCCTGCGGAAAGTAATATTCCGCAAACTGTGATGATTCTTCATTGATACTCTGTGCGACAATATTACCTTCAACTCGAGCCAAATTTTTGACCTTCTTCTTTAGATGGAACATGTACCGCTCGAAAGGATACATCCAACGAAATTGAACGGGACCACCTAGTTCGGCTTCGCGGGGGAGGTGTAGGGAAAGATGTTCCATAACATCAAAAAAAGACGGCGAAAAGATCTTCTCAAGATTGCAAAGGATCACTGGTATATTGGCATCTAAATTGCGGATCCCCTCAACTGTAAGTGTCCTCATGCATAAATCCCTAAAGAAAGCACCAACTGCTGCAATAGATTCGTGGACAGTTTGAGGAAGGAGATGGTTAAAAGCAAATGGAAGGAGCCACTGCATCAGTACATGACAATCATGACTCTTCAGTCCCAAAAACTTTAGGTATCGCGAGTCTACGCAGTTACCCAGATTAGCTGCATATCCATCAGTGAATTTAACTTCGTCTTTAATCCACCGGAAAAATTCTCTTATCTTTTGTATTTGCAATCGGTACGGAGGAAAAGGATATGTACCATCGGGAAGACGATCAAGATAATCACGGTAGCAAATCTTTGAAACATCCATCCTAAACTTCACATTGTCTTTTGTCTTTCCCGGGATGTTTAACACCGTATTCATGATGTTGTCAAAGAAGTTCTTTTCAATATGCATCACATCGAGGTTGTGCCTTAATAAATGATCCTTTCAATACGGCAAATCCCAAAATATACTCTTCTTGTGCCAGTTGTGAGCTTCCCCTACACCACAAAGCGGTTCATGCCCATTACCCCCACAATCAGGAGTCCTCTCAGCACCAAAATCTCTCAACTGCTCCAATATAGTACGACCGTCTATCTCATCAATTGGAGCATCAAACACTTGTTTATTTTTCTTAAATAATCTTTTAGACCGACGATAGGGATGGCCGTCTGGTAGAAACCTTCTATGGCAATCAAACCAACATGGCTTTCTTCTATTCCTCAACTAGAAAGCGTCAGTGTTGTTTGGCAAAACGGGCACGATAATCTTCCATGAGTAGTCCATCCAGATAGCATACCGTATGCTGGGAAATCGCTACTAGTTGATATGCTCAAATTAACCCTGAGCTACTCTCTCAAATTAAGAGATCGTAGTAATACTTAGGGATCGAATCCACAGGGAAAAGATTCACAGAATGAAATTTCATATTCAAATTATGCTAAGTAAATAATGTGTAGTGTAAATGCAAATAAGTAAAAGAAAG
>OY755202.1:60933923-61158923 GCA_963576765.1 Draba incana
TTTATTCATTTTTTTGTCTTAATGTTAAAACGCTTACATTTACTAGATATTGGTAGGTTAACCCCTTTGAGTTTGGAAATTTCAATCAAAAATAAAAAAATTGGTTTCTAAGTTTTATATCAATCCCTTTATCATGGTTAAAAGTCTAAATAGTTTAATTTTTATTTGAAAACACATTTTATTAATTTTTTGTCTTAATGTTAAAATGCTCATATTTACTCGAAATTGGTAGCCTTTTGAGGTTTGGAAAATTCAATCAAAATAAAAAATTGGTTTTAAAGTTTTATATCTATCCCTTTATCATAGATACAAGTCTAAATAGTTTAATTTTTATTTGAAACACATTTTATTCATTTTTCTTTTGTCTTAATGTTAAAACGTTTACATTTACTAGATATTGGTACGGTTAACCCCATTGAGTTTTGGAAAATTCAATCAAAAATAAAAAAATTGGTTTCTAAGTTTTATATCAATCCCTTTATCATGGTTACAAGTCTAATTAGTTTAGTTTTTACTTGAAACACATTTTATTCATTTTTTTGTCTTAATGTTAAAACGCTTACATTTACTAGAAATTGGTAGGTTAACCCCTTTGAGTTTTTGGAAATTTCAATCAAAAATAAAAAATTGGTTTCTAAGTTTTATATCAATCCCTTTATCATGGTTACAAGTTCTAAATAGTTTAGTTTTTATTTGAAACTCATTTTATTCATTTTTCTTTTGTCTTAATGTTAAAATGCTCACATTTACTCGAAATTGGTATGTATTTGAGTTTTGGAAAATTCAATCAAAAATAAAACATTAGTTTCAAAGTTTTATATCTATCCCTTTATCATGGATATAAGTCTAAATATTTTAATTTTATTTGAAACACATTTTATTCATTTTTTTGTCTTAATGTTAAAACGCTTACATTTACTAGAAATTGGTAGGTTAACCCCTTTGAGTTTTGGAAATTTCAATCAAAAATAAAAAATTGGTTTCTAAGTTTTATATCAATCCCTTTATCATGGTTAAAAGTCTAAATAGTTTAATTTTTATTTGAAACTCATTTTATTCATTTTTTGTCTTAATGTTAAAATGCTTATATTTACTCGAAATTGGTAGGTTAACCCCTTTGATTTTTGGAAAATTCAATCAAAAATAAAAATTGGTTTCTAAGTTTTATATCGATCCCCTTATCATGGTAAGAAGTCTAAATAGTTTAGTTTTTATTTGAAACTCATTTTATTCATTTTTTTGTCTTAATGTTAAAATGCTCACATTTACTTGAAATTGGCAGGTTAACCCCTTTTGAGTTTTGGAAAATTCAATCAAAAATAAAACATTGGTTTCAAAGTTTTATATCTATCCCTTTATCATGGATACAAGTCTAAATATTTTAATTTTTATTTGAAACACATTTTATTCATTTTTTTGTCTTAATGTTAAAACGCTTACATTTACTAGAAATTGGTAGGTTAACCCCTTTGAGTTTTGGAAATTTCAATCAAAAATAAAAAAAATTGGTTTCTAAGTTTTATATCAATCCCTTTATCATGGTTAAAAGTCTAAATAGTTTAATTTTTATGTGAAACACATTTTATTAATTTTTTGTCTTAATGTTAAAATGCTCATATTTACTCGAAATTGGTAGATGTTATCATTTTAACATTAAGACAGAAAAATGAATAAAATGAGGTTCAAATAAAAATTAAACTATTTAGACTTGTAACCAGGATAAACGGATGGATATAAAACTTTGAAACCAATTTTTTATTTTTGATTGAATTTTCCAAAATTCAAAAGGGGGTTAACCTACCATTTTCGAGTAAATGTGAGCACTTTAACATTAAGACAGAAAATGAATAAAATGAGTTTGAAATAAAAAATTAAACTATTTAGACTTGTTACCATGATAAAGGGATCGATATAAAAATTATTAACCAATTTTTTATTTTTTATTGAATTTTCCAAAAATCAAAGGGGTTAACCTACCAATTTGGAGTAAATGTGAGCATTTTAACATTAAGACAGAAAAATGAATAAAAAGAGTTTTAAATAAAAAATAAACTATTTAGACTTGTAACCATAATAAAGGATCGATACAAAATTTAGAAACCAATTTTTTTATTTTTGATTGAATATTCCAAAACTCAAAGTGGTTAACCTACCAATTTCGAGTAAATGTGAGCATTTTAACATTAAGACAAAAAAATAAAATAAATGAATTCCAAATAAAAACCAAACTATTTAGACTTGTTACCATGATAAATGGATTGATATAAAACTTAGAAACCAATTTTAATTTTTGATTGAATTTTCCAAAACTCAAAGGGGGTAGGTAACCAACCAATTTCGAGTAAATGTGAGCATTTTAACATTAAGATAAAAAAATGAATAAAATGAGTTATAAATAAAAACTTAACTATTTAGACTTCTTACCATGATAAAGGGATTGATATAAAACTTAGAAACCAATTTTTTTATTTTTGATTCAATTTTCCAAAACTCAAAGGGGGTTAACCTACCAATTTCGAGTAAACATGGCATTTTAACATTAAGACAAAAAAATAAATAAAATGAGTTTAAAAAAAAAACTAAACTATTTAGACTTCTTACCATGATAAGGGTATCGATATAAAACTTAGAAATCAATTTTTTATTTTTGATTGAATTTTCCAAAAATCAAAGGGGTTAACCTACCAATTTCGAGTAAATATGAGCATTTTAACATTAAGACAAAAAATGAATAAAATGAGTTTCAAATAAAAACTAAACTATTTAGACTTCTTACCATGATAAGGGGATCGATATAAAACTTAGAAACCAATTTTTTATTTTTGATTGAATTTTCCAAAAATCAAAGGGGTTAACCTACCAATTTCGAGTAAATATAAGCATTTTAACATTAAGACAAAAAATGAATAAAATGAGTTTCAAATAAAAATTAAACTATTTAGACTTTTAACCATGATAAAGGGATTGATATAAAACTTAGAAACCAATTTTTTATTTTTGATTGAAATTTCCAAAACTCAAAGGGGTTAACCTACCAATTTCTAGTAAATGTAAGCGTTTTAACATTAAGACAAAAAAATGAATAAAATGTGTTTCAAATAAAAATTAAAATATTTAGACTTATATCCATGATAAAGGGATAGATATAAAACTTTGAAACTAATGTTTTATTTTTGATTGAATTTTCCAAAACTCAAATACATACCAATTTCGAGTAAATGTGAGCATTTTAACATTAAGACAAAAGAAAAATGAATAAAATGAGTTTCAAATAAAAACTAAACTATTTAGACTTGTAACCATGATAAAGGGATTGATATAAAACTTAGAAACCAATTTTTTATTTTTGATTGAAATTTCCAAAACTCAAAGGGGTTAACCTACCAATTTCTAGTAAATGTAAGCGTTTTAACATTAAGACAAAAAAATGAATAAAATGTGTTTCAAGTAAAAACTAAACTAATTAGACTTGTAACCATGATAAAGGGATTGATATAAAACTTAGAAACCAATTTTTTTATTTTTGATTGAATTTTCCAAAACTCAATGGGGTTAACCTACCAATATCTAGTAAATGTAAACGTTTTAACATTAAGACAAAAGAAAAATGAATAAAATGTGTTTCAAATAAAAATTAAACTATTTAGACTTGTATCTATGATAAAGGGATAGATATAAAACTTTAAAACCAATTTTTTATTTTTGATTGAATTTTCCAAACCTCAAAAGGCTACCAATTTCGAGTAAATATGAGCATTTTAACATTAAGACAAAAAATTAATAAAATGTGTTTCAAATAAAAATTAAACTATTTAGACTTTTAACCATGATAAAGGGATTGATATAAAACTTAGAAACCAATTTTTTTATTTTTGATTGAAATTTCCAAAACTCAAAGGGGTTAACCTACCAATATCTAGTAAATGTAAGCGTTTTAACATTAAGACAAAAAAATGAATAAAATGTGTTTCAAATAAAAATTAAAATATTTAGACTTGTATCCATGATAAAGGGATAGATATAAAACTTTGAAACCAATGTTTTATTTTTGATTGAATTTTCCAAAACTCAAAAGGGGTTAACCTGCCAATTTCAAGTAAATGCGAGCATTTTAACATTAAGACAAAAAAATGAATAAAATGAGTTTCAAATAAAAACTATACTATTTAGACTTGTAGCCATGATAAAGGGAGCAATATAAAACTTAGAAACCAATTTTTTTTTTGGATAGAATTTCCCAAAACTTAAAGGGGTTAATTTACCAATTACTAGTAAATGTAAGCGTTTTAACATTAAGACACAAAAAAAAAAGAATAAAATGTGTTTCAAATAAAAATTAAACTATTTAGACTTGTAACCATGATAAAGGGATTGTTATAAAACTTAGAAACCAATTTTTTATTATTTTTGATTGAATTTTCCAAAACTCAAAGGGGGTTAACCTACCAATTTCGAGTAAATGTGAGCATTTTAACATTAAGACAAAAAATGAATAAAATGAGTTTCAAATAAAAACTAAACTATTTAGACTTGTAACCATGATAAAGGGACCAATATAAAACTTAGAAACCAATTTTTTTTATTTTTGATAGAATTTCCCAAAACTTAAAGAGGTTAACCTACCAATTTTGATTAAAGGTGAGCAATTTAACAATCTTATTCAGTTTAATGATTAGTACGCAGTTTCATTGAAGAACATAGGAATTTCTTGTCTAATTGATGACAAGAATCATCCATTACGGGTCTTTTCTTCCACCTGGAACTTATTTATAAATTGCAATGTGATCAGAATGCATATGCAACAAAGAATTTCCCTCTTTTCTAGTTCCTGCAAACTCAACAGATCTTAACATTCTCCTAATACCAATCTTTTCCTATACTCTGCACTTAACCAAACGATATGGCCTGGATACGAAAGACTCTTGCAACATAAACTGAAACTAGAGTAAAATTGTGCAACCACATGATAACAAAAGAAGTTCTCAACTAGTAAAACATTCAGAGGGATGGTAAAGAATTTAAAGTCATCAATCCCATCATAAGAACACAAAACAGTAAACCGAAAAGAAAACAGACAAAAATACGGAAGATATGAGTAGCATCCAACAAAATAGAACCCGACTAAAGGAGAGACTTGGGATCCAGCTTACAGCTTGTCTTCGAACTCGGACAATGGAGTCATCGCCTCCTTCAAACCCTTCCTCTTCCTGATGTCCGCAACGAGAACCGAAGCCTGAGTACCTGGCTCGAGAGGGTCGGAAGACATCATTTCCCAGTGATCAAACACGCACTGTGGGAAAGCCTGTCCGGATGTAGCAGCCCTAAGCTGACTTGAGAAACCGAAAGACTCCACCACGGGCAGGTAAGCCTTGATGTTGTACAGCGGAGTTCCAGGCCTCTGCATCTCCTCAAAGACGTGACCACGCTTTTGATTCAGCACACTGTAAATACCTCCAAGTGCTCCCTCGGGTGCTTGGATTTCCACCATGTAGATAGGCTCCATAAGTCTTGGCTTGGCTGTGATCTGGGAAGCGTAGATAACCCTCCTAGCTGTTGGGATAACCTGGCCACCACCTCTGTGAATAGCATCAGAGTGAAGAACAACATCACAAACCTCAAAACAGATTCCTCTCATGTTCTCTTCTCCTAGAGGACCTTCCTTAGACGCCCACTGGAATCCAGCAACAACAGAATCCTTGATTTCATTAAGGTATTGAACTCCCTTACACATGTCAACAACCATGTTAGGTCCGGTGGTTTCTGGTCCAAACGCCCAGATCTTCTTAGCTAGATCCTTGTCCCAACCGAATTCCTCTGCCAAGATCTTGGACCTGATTTTGGGGTCATCTCTTGGGCCAATACGTCCATCATCAATTGCCTCAGCTAGTCCTTCCTCCATGGGCCTGGCTTCCATGTACAGACGGTTATGCTTGTTAGGGGACTTACTCATGACGGTACGGACAGAACGCTCAAGGACAGTCTCACGGAACGAGACAACAGGGTCAGATTTGATAATCTCAGCACCACCCATGAAGTCATCCTGAAGATCCTTCAAACAAATCTCAAGATGTAGTTCTCCTGCACCAGCAACAATGTGCTCACCTGATTCCTCCATTGTGCACACAACCATAGGGTCTGACTTGGCCAGCCTCTTGAGACCCTCAACCAACTTGGGAAGGTCAGAAGCAACCTTACACTGAACAGCAACACGCACAACAGGTGAGACAGAAAACTTCATAGCACGGATAGGGTGAGCGTCGACTTCTTTCTCGTTCGTCAGGGTAGCGTTCTTGGTGATGTACTGATCCAGACCAACCATAGCAACAGTGTTACCACAGGGAACATCTTCAACTGTCTCCTGCCTCTTTCCCATCCAAATGACGGTTCTCTGGACACTCTTCACATACAGATCCTTCTTCTCACCAGGGACAAAGTTGGGACCCATGATCCTGACCTTCATACCAGTGGACACCTTACCAGCAAACACACGACCAAAGGCAAAGAATCTACCCTTGTCAGAGGCTGGAATCATCTTGGAAACGTAAAGCATGAGAGGACCATTAGGATCACAGTTTCTGATGGCATTGGCATACTGATCATCAAGAGGACCTTCATACAGATTCTCGACACGGTACCTCTGAGCAGTGTGGGGAGATGGCAGGTGAAAGATCATCATCTCAAGTAGTGCGGTACTTGCAGGCAACCAAGTCTGCATGACACGCTTCATCAGAGGCTTACCCATCAATTCCTTTTCATCATTCTTCATCTGAACACCAAGCTTTGCCAACATAGGCCACAACTTATCCTTTTGATCATTCATGCAAGTAGCAATGATCTGCTTGATGGGCTCATAACAGAACTGCACAAACCCACGCTTGCAGGTCGCGGTACCAGTGTTCTTGCTGCTCCATTTCCTAGTGGCAGGGTCAAAAAAGTTCTCACCCCAAAGTCTCTCCATCATCTTAGTCTCGTCAACACCGAACTTGGACGCATACATCTTAGCAAAGTTGGTCAGAGTAAACGCCCATCCATGGAGACCAGCTGAGAAAGCAACAGTTCCCTTTTCAGGGTAGACCTGGACATCCCCAAGAAGAGGATCCTCGTATGTGGCCATGATGACATTGGCATTCTCAATGACCCTCTGGAAAGTTTGGTAAGCCTCCTCACCATCAACCTGAAGCTCAAGGAAACACCTGTCCATCTTGTTGACAGTCAAGACTGGCCTAATCCTTTCACCAAGGGCCTGACGCAACACTGTCTCAGTCTGCACACAGACTCCCTCAATGCAATCCACCACCACAAGAGCACCATCAGTAATACGGAGAGCAGCAGTAACCTCAGAAGAAAAGTCAACGTGTCCAGGGGAATCAATCAGATTGATAAGGTACTCGTTTCCGTCTCTTGCTCCAGTGAATCTCTTCAATGACTCATCAGTCATCTCGTAGTAGAGAGAAATACCAGTGGACTTAATTGTGATACCACGCTCTGCCTCATCAGCACGGGTATCAGTCATACGTACATCACCAGCAACCTCTTGGGCAATGATACCAGCAGCAGCAACCAAAGAGTCAGTGAGTGTTGATTTACCTGTTGATCAAAAGAAAAAATATGCATTAGTTAAAAGGACAAGACCAAAGAAAAACCCAAAGACTCAACAATAAAATAACTGAAACAGCCAAAGATTGGAATGACTAATGCCGAATTAGAGATATAATTTATAACAAAGCTTATGTCAAAACTGATCAGAATAATAAATAAGAAGCATGTGGTGATATACAAGAGTCTCGACAAAATTCCAATAGCAGTAAGACAATCCCAAAGGAGAGATAATTCTGATCACACAATTAACTTCAGAACTGAGCTAGAGTGATAAATCAGAAAGAAAGAGCTGAAGGCAGTACCATGGTCGACATGGGCAATAACAGACATATTACGGATATTGTGTTTGTAGTCCATAATCCTACGAAGCTCATCAGCTGTGAACTTCACCTGCAATTTCACAAGTATTTAGCTTCGGATCCAGAAACCAAACCAAGTAGCAGTAGCAATGTATAGGTAAAATATAAAGAAATTAGAATGCTTACCATTTTGACGAACTTTTAATTACCTCCTACAAAACCAGAAACAAAGAATTATAACGATTGAAATATATTAATAACGATTACACTGTTGAATCTCACAGAATAAACAAAATCTGATAACACTGCTTTTCGATCGATTGGAGTTGTATTTCTAAAACCAGATGTATGTAATCAAGGGATACATATCCAGTATCATCAGCAACGATGAATCAAGCGATGGTAATAATAGCAATAATCGACCTAGATAAACATAGATCAATCACAAAACTCAACGAATTGTTCATCTAAACCTAGAGAGAAACGGAACAGAGCAGAATTCTTATCGATGAAGAACGAAAGCAGGAAACAATCAACAATCGGAGGCGAAATCATCAAACATCGAATGGAGGAAAAGAGACTGACCTTAGAATTGAGAGAGGAAGAGAACAAGGAGGCGTGAGCTGAGTCGTGAGCTGAATATATAGTCGTGAATGATGCGAAGAGTATATGCTTCTTCTCGTTTTAGGGTTTTCTCTCTTCCTCATGGGCCTGTATGCGTCCGATAGTATGCCTCAGGCCCAATATTATAACTCATCATTTGTTGACTTTTGACCACAAGAAAACAGATTCTTCTACGGTTGCATGAAAAAAATTCTAAGTATTTCCAGTCAATTTATAAGTTTAAAACAACAAAATTAACAAGTCTTGTTTTATGTTTAGTTCGATGACAATTTTGAAGTACTCAAATCTTGTTTTCAAAGTATAATGATTTGATTCTATATTTGGTATTAGCAAAGGAAGTGAGCATATCATAAAGATATCACTTTTCAACATCTATCTTTATACTTCCAAACAATCCATATAAACCCTCACAAAATTCTCTGCTTCTTGTTTTTTATGGTTAAAGAGGTTCACTCATGACAAGTGATCCTAATCAAGTTGTGTATGCATGGTCCAACAAGTTAAAAGGTTGGTGTTCTCTTTCAACGCCCGCTTGTGAGGAGCCCCTTAAACGATATGTAAAGATCATTGTTTTCTGTCCCGAATATCTCTTCCGCTTTCCGTAATGTTTCCTGTCGACGAAATGCGATGATTTTTGGATTAAAACACTCAAATTTTTTTACCAATAAGTGATTTCACACTGAGTAGTATGTTATGGGGTTATTACCTCCCGGCTCTGCTTCTTAGCGTTTAGTTCCTTGACGTTAGCTAGAAATGCGCTGAATTGTTCGAAAGACAAACGGCTCCTGCAAACTCAAAAATGCTAATCTATCATTCATTCCCTTTTACTAGCTGCTGCCTATAGTAGGAGCTTCATAATATCTATCCTACCTGGCCTGTCTAAAGAACTCTTTCCCATCAATCCGGGGATGGCGAGCTGTATAAGAGAAGGTGAGATACAAAAATCACATAGGGAAAATGATGCATTTTGTAGAAATGCTAAAGTTGTAAACCTGAAGTAGAATGTGTGTGAGGAGGAGAGTTTGGTACAGAAGATTGCTGGCTTGTTGAAGACCACATACGAATATCGTAATGCGATGATGTTGGAGATGCAGCACCAGAGAGTAACTTTGGGGATGAAGCAGAAGAGTAGCTTCTCGGAGAAGCAGCAGTGGATAAGATCTTTGGTGTTCCGCTTGGAGTAAACCTGGGAGTCAAAGAAGCTAATCGCCCGGCTTCACTAAAACCTATTGCATGAACCATTATACATACATGAGAGTAAACTTAAGAATGAAGCACACATATATACTTGGCCAAATATGGTCATCAAGTGTTTGTTCTTTTGTTGCATAAATAATCCGTCATTAATTACCTTGGTTATTCGAATGGGAACCGTGTGCATTTGAATTCTCATCTACAATGCATTCAGAGTAACTAACATCAGAGACACACACACAATACACATAAAGACAATGAAGGTCTCAGAATACTTGAAATGTTACAATACCTCGAGGGACCATTCTTACATCAGTATTCTCTGCTTGCTGCACAAAGAAGACGAAAGAGTAATTAAGCCACAAAATCAGATCATCTATGGAATAAAAATGTCAAGGAGAAGAGAATGTTGAACATACAGATCGATTCTCATCATTCAATGACTGCATCAGTTGTCTCTTAAATGCTTCAAGCTACCAAAAATGTCAAGAATTTGAGCATGAATCATCAAAACCATCTTTAACATGAACAAACAGTCCAAAACAAGTCACCTTTGCAAAATCACGACCAAGTTTCTTCGCAGTGACGGCAAGTGAATCTCGCTCTTGAGTTAGTTTCATCTTCAATCTCACAATAACAAGACAAACACACTCAGATCCGAGAATTCCTCAAAAAAAATTGAAAATGGAGAGAGTTGTTACATTTTCGTCAAGGACATTCTTCAAACTTGAGTCAGATTCCTTGTATAGTCCTTCCATGGAGGATACTCTGCTCTCGAGTTCGTAGACAAGGCGATCTTTCTCGATCAGCTTCTGTTTGAGGCCGGAGACTTGAGACTCGAGATTTGAGACTCTTGAAGCTATAGCCATGGAAGTGATCTTCCTGGCGAGATCGAGCTGTTCATAAGGATCGGTGGGAATCACGGCCAGAATCTCGTCGGAGAGGCTGAAGTCAGGCCCGACTCCGCCACTTTGAGACATTTTCGCAGGGTCCCTCGGGATCTTCGTCTTGCCCGAAAACTACTCTACGTGGCGAGTTTTTATTGGCTCTTAATTTATATTTGTCGGCTTCCTTGTTAAGAGAGAGAGAGACGCGCGTATGTATTTATATATATTGACCGTGAAGAAGGTTTACCACTTTTATGTTTTCAACCCCGTGAGTAATTTTTTTGTTATAAAACCCTCTAACTTTGGTTATATTGCAGATAAAACCCACCGTTATATGACTACAAACGCCGTTAATAAACGGAAACGCAGTAAGAAGAGCTCTGCGAATCTGAAATTGAAGAAACCTCTCGAGCAAAGCCCTAATCGAGGATTCTGTGAGAGACGAAGAGGATCGGGTGGGTAAATATTCATCGATTCCTTCTTCTTCTTCTTCGTTTTGTTTGCTCAACATCAGAACTATAGTTACTGTATCGACATTTAATAGGAAACATAAGCGCAAGCATTATCGAGTGTCCGGCCTTGTCGTAGTCACCGTCTTTCAGACCGGTTTTCGCATCAGGTAGCATTGTAAATGCTTTTGACAAGGCAATTTATCATTTTTGCCAAAAAAAGATGATTCATGATCTCAGAATTTTGTTGAGAAGTAATAGATTTAAATAATAATTTGTATATACAATTGATTTCGAGAAAGTTGGTAAAAAACTTTATGAAAATTGCCTTATCCAATTAAAATGTAAAGAATATGAGCACAAAATAACGTGTATTTATTTATTTTATTCTTAAAACCAACCCTAAAGACTAAAGAGGCTTCTTGTTGGTTCTTCATCTTCCTCGTCCTGCGCCGCGATCTCTCCTCCTTGAACGTCCTTCGTCTTTGTCAATTAGTTTCTCCAAAGGTAAGCTTCCTTGATTTCCTTCTTAAACCAATCTTTCTTCGCATCGTTTTGTTTCCAAGCCCTAAATTGTCTCTCGCTTTGTGTCGATCTCAAATCACAGAGATTGACAAAACCTAATTTTTCCCACTCTAATACTGAAAACTTTACCTAGACTGTTCTGGGTTTAATCAAGATCTTCCCTCTGCGTCGAATTGATTCTAGTTTTGACGTATAACCCCTAATTTCGAGAACCTTCCATTCTTGTAGTTTCAAATTTGCATAATTTAGTTAGGCTTTCTTTGAATCACGCTTGTTGAACAATGATTTGGTTTGCTTAGTTTGTTCCTTCCTCTAAAGTTGTGAATTTGACGAATAACATAAACTCCCAATTCATTCCTTCATGCCAATATGATCTCTTTACCCACCGTTAATCCATCTTAAGAAGTTTTTGATTTAACTCCCAAACAAACTTCTCCCTAAGAGTTATCAATTCCGGTTTCATCCTTGTCTTTCTAAGATGTTGTGTAGAGAAATTGCTTCTTTACTCAGGAGTTCCAAAATATACTTGGTTTTTATTTTCCCTTTGTTCATCGTCTTCATGTTTATCTGCTTGATATTTACGTTCTTGGCCTTCTAATGGTTCAGGTTGTTGTGTAGCGAGAGAACATGTCGGTTCTTATTGTGACAAGTCTTGGGGACATAGTGATTGATATGTACTCAAACAAATGCCCTTTGACCTGCAAAAACTTCCTCAAGCTCTGCAAGTAAGCCTTTATTTGCCTATCTAGCTTAATTTTTTTGTATATGGTATTCACTCTAAGGTGTTTTAACTTGTTTTTTTTTTTTGGTTAGGATCAAGTACTATAATGGATGCCTTTTCCACAATGTCCAGAAAGATTTCACCGCACAGACGGGTGATCCAACTGGCACGGGAGTTGGGGGAGATTCAATCTACAAGTAAGATATTGTTTTCTTACTTTCTAATGATATGTAGTGTGCTTATATATTTTTGGTTATTCTTTACCTTTTGAATCATTTACTCTGTGTTGCCTAGTGTGCTCCTTTCCTGACCCATCTCGTGCTTATTATGTTGAATTTCCAGATTTCTGTATGGTGAGCAGGCCCGGTTTTTTGGCGATGAGATTCATCTTGATTTAAAACATTCAAAGACTGGTACTGTTGCAATGGCCAGTGGTGGTGAAAATCTCAATGCTTCCCAGGTAACCCTTGAATTACCAAATTTCTGAGTGTATATTTTCGCAGAATAACTATCAGTGTGATGTGGATCAACATTTGTGGTGTGTCCTCATGAGACTTTTCTGTCTGTTTCATTTGCAGTTCTATTTTACACTTCGGGATGATCTGGATTATCTTGACGGGAAACACACTGTAAGCACAAAACTATTCCTTACCTTCCTATGCTTTCTTTTGTATATACCACTTAACTTATAATATGTCATTTTTCAGGTGTTTGGGGAGATTGCCGAGGGACTTGACACTTTGACTAGGATAAATGAAGCTTATGTTGATGCGAAAAACAGACCATATAAAAACATTAGAATCAAGCACACATACATCCTTGAAGATCCATTTGATGATCCCCCACAGCTGGCGGATATGATACCAGATGCTTCCCCTGAAGGAAAACCGAAGGAAGAGGTCAAAGATGACGTGCGACTTGAAGATGATTGGGTTCCAATGGATGAAGAACTTGGTGCTCAGGAATTGGAGGAGGTTATCCGTGAAAAAGCTGCCCATTCTAGCGCTGTTGTGCTTGAAAGTGTAAGCGATCTCGGATTCGCTCAATTATCTTGTAGCTATCTTAATGTTATGTCAATCACGTTTAATACCTGAGCTTGTATTTCTGTTACAGATAGGAGATATCCCAGAGGCTGAGGTAAAGCCTCCTGACAATGTGCTATTCGTCTGCAAACTGAATCCTGTGACTGAGGTTGGTGCTTGATATTTAAAACTAAAAGCAAAGTCTTGCCATGTTTGTAACACTTTGTTCTTTGTCTCTTGACTCATGTAGGACGAGGACCTCCATACCATTTTTTCACGCTTCGGAACTGTCATATCGTGAGTGATATTTCCTTTATTCTTTATCTGTTTGGGAAACTCAATTGTTCTGCAGTTTTATTTAACTTCATGTCTGAATATGGTAGGGCTGATGTAATCCGGGATTTCAAGACAGGTGACAGTTTGTGCTACGCTTTTATAGGTGAGTAAAATCTATGTTCTGCTATATGGTTACTGTTATATAAATTCGGGTTTATTGAGAGTTTGTTTGTCTCTGTTTTAGAGTTTGAGGACAAGGCGGCATGCGAACAAGCGTACTTTAAGGTAAATATCGAATGGCTCGCAAGTATAAATAGTACCATAGATAAGATGTGAAATGGATTATTTGGAGGTTTAACTAACACGCTGCTTTACAGATGGACAATGCTCTGATCGATGATAGAAGAATACACGTGGATTTCAGTCAGAGTGTATCCAAACTTTGGTCACAGTTCCGCCAGAAAGACTCTAAGGGTAAAGGTAAATACTTTTGTTCCCTATAGAGTATTAATGTCATAGACCAAACACCTGTTGAAATCATAGGGATACAAATCCTTGGCAAAATATGGAACTCTGAGAAACTAATTGGTACTTGTCTGCAAAATGGTTACAGGGAATGGATGTTTCAAATGTGGCTCGACGGACCATGTTGCCAAGGACTGCGTGGGTGGTAATCAGCCTTCAAAATTCATAGTGAAAGATCAAAACAGACAGCACGGGGGTGGTGAAGGGTATGACATGGTGTTTGAGGGTGATATAGCTACAAGTCCCAAGAGGGAGAAGAGAGAGCTTAGTCATGACAAGGAGAAGACTCGTAGGAGAAGTCCACATGGTAATGGTGAGAAAAGACTACACAGAGATGATCGTGACACTGAGGACAAGGCAGATGATAAGCACAACGGTAGAAGACATCATCGAGAAGAGGTAAGAGACAGGGATAGGAGGTACGATGATGGGGTAACTAGGGAGAAGAAACACAGAGAGAGAGATGAAAGAGACAGTAGGGAAGATGAAGACAGAAGAAGAAGACGCCGCCACGAAGAGATGAGAGATGGAGATAGAGATAGACGTGTAGATAGTCGAAGAGAAAGAGATGATCACCGCAGTGATAAAGATTATAAGGAGAGGAGAAGAGAGAGAGACAGTGGAAAAGGAAGAGAAGCCAGAGATGAAAGGAGGGGTAGGTGAAAGCATGAGCATGTTATTTGTGCTCTCTGAGTTAGGTCTCTGCCAATCGCATCAAATCTAGCTTTGGTATTGTTATGAATACAAAACTTTTGCAGTGGTGTGTACCAATTTGACATTTTGATCAATGAAGTTTTCTTAGTTCAAAATCAATTAATAACAAAAACAGCAACTGTGGAGTTTGAATATTGAATTTCATTGACAAAGAGAAGAAAGCACCATTCGATTTAGACAATGGTCCCTCTGTATATTGTGTATCACATTGGAATGTTCTCGGTTTGAATATACGTATAATAGCAAAGTCTCATCACTAGGTGAGGTCGGAAGCCATTTTGCAGATCAGGCGGTTTAAAACATGACTATTCTGCTTTCTAATGCTTTTTTTTCACAAAGCTCTTGTGTGCAACAACAATATTGGGATGAAAGAAACCATCCCATGTTCCTATCTATACTTTCTCACTTCACAGGACGCACCCCGACAGTTCTGACACGGAATCTATATTGAGGCTGAGATTCATCACTGTCATCGCTGTCTTCATCGTCATCTTCTTCACTAGAACCGTCTTCAACTGCATCCCAACGAGCGTAATCGAGTGTTGAATGACCCTTAGGCTTAGGAATGGCTTGCCATCCATTGGACAATGTCCCTTCCTTTATGATGTTCTGTTCTCTGACCTCTGGTGTTTTGGGTGCAACAATGTCCCCTTTGTTTGTCGCATTTTCTCTTGCCGTCTCTATATCTCTCCTGATGGAAACTACAGACTCAAACCTCTTATCTATTCTCTCAGAGACACCCAACTCATCTTTTCTACTTGCTTTCTCTTCTGCATCTTGTTCAATGGAACTCTCTTCTTCATCTTCTTCTTCCAACTCTGCTTCAGATTCAGGAATTGGAGCAAGAGACTTTCCTTGACCAAGAAATAAAATCAAGACAAACATTTTCCTTAACCCCACATTTCAGAAGTACAAATACTACAAATGAAAGTAAGACAGACAAAGAGAGTATCATACCAATTGCGTCCTCAAGCGAGCCTCGAGATTCTGATAAACCTCGGAATCAGGATCCAACTCAATGAGTCTAGTGACATCAAAAAGAGCAGAATGGTATTCTTTAAGAGTGACTAAAGTCTGCGCCCTAAGCATCAAGGCTCCACTATGTTTCTGATCAAGCTCAAGCACCCATGTACATTCTTCTGCTGCCTGAACACACAAAATAAGCTTAATTCTGATTTCTTCTAACATTCTTGACTTGCTATTAGAACAACACACATAATTCTCCATTCCATTTCACCAGTAAACAAGCTTGAATGCTGTAATTAGCTCTAATTAACAAGTATATAGCAATTTCTCTACCAAAATTGGACTTGTCTTTTTGACCATTTCACCTATTTTCCTTAAGCAATAGCTGAATTCATCAAATACAGACAAGGAAGAAGAAGAAGAAAGACCTTTTTGAAATCGTGCAATTTCAAGTAACAAGCGGCGCGATTACTATGAAGAGCGATCTTCTGAGGTTTCGCCTTCGCCGACCTGAGAGCTTCCGTATAGAAGAGAAGCGCCTCCTTGTATTTGCCGTCTCTGTAAAGCTGATGTCCCTTGTTTGGCGCCGTCGCCGCCGATGCCATACTCCCACCGGCGATTAAACAGTAGTCGGAGACTTATCGAATTTCTAGAAGGAGAGGGAGAGAGATCCAGAGGAAGAACAATAATGGCGAGTGAAGCGTAAGACCTGGATTATAGTATGAATCATCTTCTTCTTCTTCTTCTTCTTCAATGCGAATTATATGATTTTAATCATTAGTTTTAAGGAAATTAGGGCATTTTAACTTTGGATTTACGCCATCTGGCACTACTGTTGGGTTGGTGGGTAATACATTATGGCCCATTTAATAGTCAATTCAGGCCCAATCTTGACCCTCGTTATGGGTTTTCTCATGACAAAATGATGTATAATAATTATGTTATAAGTAGAAATTAAATTTTAAGGTTCAGAGATGCAGTCAACCACCGTTAAGGTAGATAAATAAAAAGTTTGAATACAAATAAAAATGAAATTATGAATGAAGAAAAAGAAATCTCGAATAAACCAAGATTTTTTATTTAAATTTTGGGGTAATTAATTAGCATCATAAAACTCTTGTAGAGAGTTAGTTACATAGAGATGATGTTAAATGATTTAGAAACGATCGATAATCCGCATAGCAGCATCAGAGAGTTGTGCATAAATATTGATCTGATCATAAACGTGAGAATACTCAGACTTATCAACCTTGGCACGTTGGAGACTGTTTTGACATTTAATAGGAAACATAAGCGCAAGCATTATCGAGTGTCCGGCCTTCTCGTAGTCACCGTCTTTCAGACCGGTTTTCGCATCAGGCAGCATTGTAAGTGCTTTTGATAAGTACGTTTGACAATCCACAAGAGCTGTCTTGATTGCATCATCTTTTTGTTTCTGTGCCAATAGATCCGTAACGTTCCTAAAAAAAAGAAAACGATTAGAGAAGTAGCTAAGGGAAGAAATATAGACTTTGATAATTTGGTAATTTATAAAGTGAAAACTTGCTTAGTGAGGATATGGAGGTGAGAGTCGAGACAGTTTAGGACGATGTTGGCGATGCCATGAGGATCGGCTTGAAGGGAGGTTTTGTCGGATTCGAGACATTGCATGCATGTGGCTGGGACTGGTGCGTTGTGACATGCATTTATCATCAGGTCCTTGTCTGCGTAAATCGAGATCAGAGGAGAGACTACAACAAGTATTACTATTAGCACAAGAAACTTGATCATTTTGTTTATTTGTTGTTGTTGTTGTTGGTTTTTGATAAAATGGGGATATGAGTTGATGGCTTATTTAAACTAAGAATCCTGGGAGGTGATTAATCGCTTCTTCTTTTTTTTGCTTTCTAATTAAATTACGTTATTTTTATAATTAAATCTTCACAAGCTTAATATCTATATAATATGTTAATGTTTACACAAAGTCAAAACTATGAGAAGATGACATGTGTCATCTACTTTTTTTATATATTTTTTTTATTCATTTATAAATTAATTAATTACTTTTTTGGGGTCAAATGTAATTAATTACTAAACATTAATATTACTACTATATTAACTACAATAAACTTAAATAAAATTAAATAACAATCTAACAATAATAGTTTTGATATCTCATATATTTAACTAATATATTATAAAGATTTGAATAACTAAAGTTTATTGAGTTTAAATTTATTGATTATCCAAAAAAAATTACAGCCAACCCAAACAATTAATATCCATTCATTATCAGTCAACGCCTCAAGTGATACTATTTATAAGTTTCTATTTATAAGTTTCCTAATCCTATATATATTAATTGAGGTGACACTAAAAGTTCAAAATTTTAGGTGTCACTCAAAGAGGCTTTTAGGAGATATTAAATCTTAAAAATCCTAGGTGTCATCCAAGGAGAGTTTTAGGGGATAATTATCATCTTATTAAAAATTAAAAAAAAACACATTCCTAAACTTATAAACTTCTCTAAAATTTCGTCTAGATTTTCCTACAACATTCAAAAATATATAGTTTCTAAACTATAAACATTTACAATAAAAATGTCTATAGAAGGTAATGAATATTGTGTTTAATTAATTAAACAAAATATTTAACTTTCCTATTAATTCTAAAAACATGAGAATTTTTTTTTTTTATTTGTCGATCAAAGAGAAATAGATAATAATAGGATTTTAAGTTATTTCATAAAATTATTTTCTCAATTTATATGTTGGTCGTATGTATTTTATGCTAATCAAAATATATAAATTAATAAACTAAAATTTATAATCCCGCGTTTGACGCGGGTCCAAATCTAGTTACATACAAACAAACAACCCAATAAATTTTGGGTTTATTTTTTCATTTTATTTTTTTTTGAAATTTTTTTGGGTTTATTAGCAGGTAGTATTATACTACACATTAGCAATTAACAGTTGTATTGTTAGAAATTGACAGTTGTAAAAGTTGATATCTTTTTAAAACTTTGCAATTTAATTACATAAGCAAAAAAAAAAGCAAAAAAAAAAAAGATATACACATTGAACCAGCTACTTGCTAATTAATGCTAAATGTTAATACAATTAGTCTTCATATACATAATCACTTTCTTTATTTACTTCCACCTTATCAAGATGTTTAAGTTTCTTACACATGTATTAAAAAAATATTTATTTGTGTTGTTTGCTATTAAATAATCATTTATTACCTACCTACCTTAACTCAATTCAACCTATATAATAAAACAAACGAACTAAAATAAGTAATGTTAATTGTAAATTTAAAAACATAATAAACAAATGAAACATCTTGTTTACCCAGTTAAAAATTATGCAATAACTTTGCAGAAGGTAATATAAGGTAGAGAAATAACAATTTGGATATATAAAATTATGAAATGAACAAAAAGAAATCTCGAATAAACCAAGAATTTTTATTTAGATTTGTGGTAATTGGCATCATAAAACTCTTGTAAAGAGTTACATAGAGAAATTAAACATGATGATTAATTATATTAGAAACGATCGATAATCCTCATAGCAGCTTCAGAGAGTTGTCCATATATATTGATTTGATTATAAACTCGAGGATACTCGGACTTATCAAACTTGGCTTGTTGGAGATGGTATTTACATCTCGTAGGAAACATAAGCGCAACATTTAAAGATGTTCCGGCCTTGTCGTAGTCACCGTTTTTCAGACCGGTTTTCGCATCCGGTAGTGTCGAAGTTGCGTACCTCAAGCCCATTTTGCAATACGCGAGAGCTTTCTTTATTGCATGACTTTTTTGTTTCTTTGCCAATAGTTCAGTAACGTTCCTACAACAACAACAAGAAAATGATTAGAGAAGTTGGTGAAGGAAGAAATATAGACTTTGGTGATTTGGAAATTTATTTATAAGTGAAAACTTGCTTGGTGAGGATATGGAGGTGAGAGTCGAGACAGTTTAGGACGATGTTGGCGAGGCCATGAGGATCGGCATGAAGGGAGGCTTGGTCGGATTCGAGACACTGCATGCATGTGGTTGGGACTGGTGCATTGTGACATACATTTATCATGAGGTCCTTGTCTGCGTAAATCGGAGGAGAGACTACCACAAGAGCTAGCAAAAGAAACTTGATCATCTTCATCATCATGATTATGTGATAAATTTTTTTGAGTGTTGGTTTGTGTTGAGAGTTGTGAGAGTGAAATGGTTGATTTAAAGGAAGAATATGGGAATGTGACTGGTTACAAGTCACTGTCTATTGTTAATGCTGATTGACATATTGTTTACACACTCTTTTCTCTGAGTCATATACAATTAAATTTCAATCTGCTCATTTTCTTTTTCTCCATTTAGGTAAAACCAAAAAAACATAGGATTATATGGCCTCGTATTCATTTTGATGAGCTTTTTAATTAATTTTTATACATTTTTTCTAATTAAATTAAATTTGATATATTTACAGCTACCCTCCAACCATTAATATTATATTAAATGATTCATTAATTCCCTAAGTAGAACTATTTCTTTTTTAGTTTGTTACAATCACCCATTAAAGATTTATTAGCAACTAATTGCAAGCAGCAGTTGTATGGTTTTGTTTGTAATTTTCCCAAACAGCAAAAAGATGTATACAACTGTCAAGGAGTCTCAGATTTATGGCAATTACCCATTTTGTTAATATTACAAATAACAAAGATGCAAAAAAGATGTATACATTGATTGAACCAGTTATTTGCTAATTTGTGCTAATTAATACAATTAATCATCGTATACATTATCACCTCTTCTTTTTTGTCACCATTTTCACTTTTTTATAATTACATATCATTTTGTTTTTCTATCTTTCACATAAGAAATACATTTTAAAAAAATATAAAATGACACATTTTGAAATGCAAGTTTCTTTTATTTTGAATAATATCTTTCAAATAAGAAGAAAAACAATTTCGTTACAAAAGAAAACTAAAATAACCGCAATGCGTGATTCTCCTATGATAGTGGGGACTTGTAAACTTGTTGCAGCAAGAAAACAAAATCACAGGAACAAAACCATCAGGCCTAAAATGATAGACAAAACTTATGATGCTACTAAATCGTTTTCAGACCAAAACACCGATTATCCCAAAGTTTACTAAGCATAAGAAACAGCAAAAACATTTAGCTAAACAAAAAAAAACAGAGCATACAGGGTTGTTGTTATGGTTGCAGCATCCCTATTCGACGTCATCTTCAGTCTTAGACTTCTTCTTCTTCTTCTTGCTCTTACTCTTGCTCTCACCATCATCAGTCTCTTCTGCTACAGCTTTACTCTTCTTTTTCTTCTTCTTCTCTGATTTCTCAGTCTCCTCTGCTGTCTCCATCTTCCTCTTCTCTTTCTTCTTCTTCTTCTCCGACTTTGCATCACCATTTTCCACATCCATTGCCTCAGCCTCATCTATAGGAAGAGTCACAAGATCAAACACCACACGAAAGAGGATTCTCTTTGGGAAATACAAAGAAACAAAAACTACCTTTGTTTTGCAGATTTTCTATCACCTCCTTCATTACATCCAGGTTCTTGCGTGGGGCAACACCTTTGTCGTAAAAGTCTAGCCTTTCCTCTACTTGCTCACGAAGCTTCTCACCAAAGGATGTGGTTGCACCATCTGCATAGGATATCAGAGAACAGAACTTAACACACTTTACAACATAAGTCATACAATGAGCTCTTATCCAAGGTGTTTACAGATTTTTACCAGCAAAACAATCAATTCGGGATGCTATGGAGCATTTGTTTGCAAGGTAACGAGCAATACGTCCCTTGTTCTTAGCTGATGCTCGCCCAATGAACGATGAATGGAAAATCAACCCATACTTGGGAGTATTTCCTCGTGTTTTAAGCGCCCTACAACAACACAGGTTCATGTCACATGATATTGCACTAATAGAAACTGGAGTAAACATACAAAACAGACAGGAACATGAATACTGCACCTGAAAAGCGCCTTCTCAGCTCCAAGAATCTGGAGGGTGGAAGATGGGCATTTAGCAAGGTTGGTAAGACTTCCAGCATGTGAAATCAGACGGGCACCGACCATATCTCCAATCAAAGCAGCCAAATTAGGAGCAATGTCACTCATCTTAGAAACAAGATAATCATAGAGCTTCTTCCTGTAGTCAGCAAGGTCCATAACTTTCTGAGCAAACGTCTGTACGTTGATCAAGTCAAGAGGTGATAAATCCTGGCCTGTCAAGAGGGAAGAAAATAAACATCTCAGAATTAGGTAAGAGAGAGATTAGAAACAACAATTAATTTGTAGCTACAATAACTAACAGCTCAAGAAATTTACCCATGGATGCTTTTCCAGCTTCGACAACTTCCTTTGCCTTATCTTCATCTCCTAAGACCTCAGTAAGCATTGGGATGTGATCTTCAGTCAGCTTTGACTTGTCATCAATCATCTTCGAGACGCGGGCGTAAAGATAGTTGTCATTAACAATCTTCACTAGCTCGGGGAAATGCCACGAATACCATTCCCTGAATAAACATTATAAACACTTCAGCTACCTATTTTTCTCAGGCCAACGCATAATCTGGAAGGAAAAAAACAAAAACACAAACCTGACTCTCATGGCAAAGGAATTGATATCCTTGTCAAGTGTGTCCAGCAGGAAGATAGCTTGAATAACCATGTTATCCACTCGGTTAACATTGAACTTGACCTTAGCTCTGCTGTAGCTGTGAGCTAATCCAAGTTGAGACTTTTCCAAATCACCAGGCTACATTCGAATAACAAAGTGTCACACAAAGCACACGGACTTGAGCAAAAAGACCAAACGAATCAGCTAAAGAAAGAGAGCACCACCTTAAGGTCCTTGATGAACCTATCAAAATGCTGGCGAACACCACGGAGAAGCTCAAGAACAAACTCATTGCTCTGGCAAGGGATTTTAGTAGCTTCAAAGATATGAGAACCGAGTTTAGGCTCAGCTAATCCTAAACTGAACTTAGGTTTCTTGCCTTCCTTAACCTTAGGAAGATTCAGCTCCAGGAAACTTCTAAGCTCATCAGTCATAACACCTACCACAAGTCAATGACATAATTCTAAATCAGAACACAGAAATGTACCAACCATGAAATGAAGCAATTTCTATATGTAAAATTGTAACAACTGAACCAAAAACAAGAACAATGGTTTAAATAGCAATAAAGAAGCTACGAGAAACTAGTCTAAATCTATGAACAAGCAGAGTTCCCAGAAACACCAGAACATAACAAATATACAATACTAGGAAGAAGAAGAGGCTATGGTGAAGAGTTTTTACCTTCAGAGACGGCGTTAACTTGGTTAAGAGCATCGAGAGCAGACTCGAAGGGATGAAAAGCTGCGAGCTGGACAACACGACCAAAGCGACTGAGATCGGAGACGGAGCTCCGGACGGCTTCAGTGTTCTGTCCGATTTCATCTATTCCGTGCGCAAGGAAGAGGGCGTTACCAGAAGAAGATTCGTATAGAAGATACAGAGCAGCCATTTCTAGAGGGAGGAGGAGAAACTAAAACCCTAAACCTAATTCAATATGAGCGATCGAATAGGCACAGAGAAGCTAGGGTTTTCAGGGTTTAATATAGGACTCGTTGCTTCTAACCTGGGCCACAAAGTTAATATGTTAGGCCCATTAACGATGTTGTAAGTTAATTAATAAAGGCCCAATAACGAGACTAAACCGCTTATAACCATTATTGAATCAAAGTGTGTAATCTCATAAACAACATTACTGAATCAAAGTGCAATGTATGTTTCTCCAAGGAAGGACGAAGATAGTCATATACACACACAAACATCACTATAGGCATCATAGATCTAGAGGAGAGACCTTGTCATTTGTTATCTTCCTTCTTTGATCTTGAGTCCAAGCATTGGCTTAGCGTCGCTGTCTTTAGGAGTCACAAAGCTCGTTGAGTAGGATGCACAAGAGCTTGTGTCTTTGGTTTGAAAGGCACTGGAAGAGGAGCTTGTGGTGTCATCAAATGTCGAGTCGGTTAGGTAGCCTGGCTTTCAAGTGACATCACTGACTTCTACATCTCCTGAAAGCATGGCTACTACTCTTGACATTGAAGGTCTCAAGGCATGAGATGCCTGAGTGCATAGCAGACCAATGCCTATCACTTGTTTCACTTGTTCAATGTTGTATTCAATCAGTTCTTCATCGATTAGTTCAACTGCACAACTTTTCTCGTGTAGATTCCATACCTGTAGCGTATACACACACCAAGATTGATTACCATTTCCAACAATCAAATTTTGAACTAACAAGAAGACGTACCCATTCAAGAAGATATCTTTTCTCATCGTGCAGCGTCTCATCAGAGTTTTTCCTTCCACTTACTAAATGCCTAAACTGTCGTTTGAATTTAGAGGTGTTGACAAGCATTAACGAGTTGGTTCGATTTGTTCACAACTGATGGCAACAATCAACTGTCGTTGGTTGCACACCAATTGCTCACCAATGGTTTATCTAGCAACCTAGAGCACTGTCGTGAATAAGTTAAACTTGAAATCATAGACTAGGCGGCCACGCTAGCCTAAGCATTACGAATCCCAATTGATGAAGACATATGATAATCTATCCTATTTGGCTCAGTCACTAATCAATCCTAAATCACCATTGAAATCCCCTAATCTAGCTAATGGACTACTCGGCCATGGAGAGATCAAATGCAGCAAAACAATCAAGAGAATTCATCACGATATAAAAAGAGATAGGGTTTAGAATTCTTCTCAATTAGATGTTGTGGAATGATCCTCCAAGTTTGCAAATCCAAAGGAACAATAGAAAATAGTCTCAAAGCTTAGAAGAACAGAGAAAATCTCAAAAGAAACGTAAAAAAAAAGTCCTTTTGTCAGAGGCGGCTCTGACTTATTTATATTATTCTCTCTGAAAATAGGTTAAAATTCGGATCTGGGTGCGGGTCTTCAAGTCGTCGGGCCGGGACCGGTCGGTCCCGATTCCAGGAGCTTTGGCTTCGGTTCTTCAAGGCCGGACCGGCCGGTCCATGGGTTGGACCGGTCGGTCCCTTTCGAACAGATCCGATCTTCACGTCTTGCATCGGGACCGGTCGGTCTGTGGGTTGGACCGGTCGGTCCCGGTTCCAGAGAGCTTGGCCTTCGAGTGTTCAGAACGGGACCGGTCGGTCCCTTGGTTGGATTGACCGGTCTTAATTCCAGAGAGGAGAATTCTTCAAGTCTCTAGCGAGCGGGTGGGGCGAGCAGGTGGCCGAGCAAACCGAGCAGGTGCTCGGTTAGGGAAAATCGCCTTTTTGCTCCAATTATGTCTCGTTTGCTCCAATGAGCTCGAATAACTCCAATCCATGCTCCAGAGCCTCCTAAAACCTGAGAAAGACACAAAAAGAACTAGAAAGACTCGAAAAACAATAATAAACAATAAGTAAAAGAGGCCAAAATCCTAATATATCAGTAACAATCAACTGTCGTTGGTTACGCATCAATTGCTCACCAATGGTTTATCTAGCAACCTAGAGCACTGTCGTGAATAATCTTAACTTGAAATCATAGACTAGGTGGCCACGCTAGCCTAAGCATTACGAATCCCAATTGATGAAGACATATGATAATCTATCCTATTTGGCTCAGTCACTAACAATCCTAAATCACCATTGAAAACCTCAATCTAGCTAAGGGACTACTCAAACATGGAGAAAGCAAACACAACAAAGATACAAGGAGAATTCATGATGATGAAATTGAAAGAGATAGGGTTTAGAATTCTTCTCAATAAATGTTGTGGGATGAATCTCCAAGTTTGCAAATCCAAAAAGAACAATAGAAATAGTCTCCAAAAACTAAGAACAAAAAGGGAGAATCTCCCAAGAAATGTCAAAAGGAAGTGTTTCAGAATAAAAATCAGGATTTTTGTTTCAGAGGTGGCTGCCTCTTATTCTCTCCATGTTCTCCACCTCACGACTAGCTGTCTCTTTTCTGAATTAAAATTTACGTCATATTATAGCAAATTTTTATTCTGTAACCTAATCAAAATTTGAGTTTCTAATTCAAGCAAAATTCATGTGTTCCTAATAGTATAAAACTATATACTCCTATTTATTATACTTGCAGATTACATAAATTCTACAAATATAATCTTCATACACGATATATACATGTGATTCATACACATTTTTTTGTTTTTTGAATAAAAATATTAAATTATATTCAAATAAAAAAAAAATTTACGTTTTTACAACTTTTCTGTTTTGATTGTGGAATGATTGATCTATCATCTATTACCTTGTAGAGAACCAAACTCTCAAACCATCTTCATACTTCATACCACCTTGTCCTCGAATCAAGTATTATTGATTCCTCACATTTTTATTAATTGAATCTGGTAAAAATACGATTTGTTTTTTCTTCTTTTTCTTTTTGAATTTGTGTAATTCGGTTGGAGGTTTTCGTTCGGTTCCATTCTCATTTAGCTTCAATTATGATTTAATAGTTTTTGCAGCAGCCAGGTTCCTTAAGCAAAATATGACTTGTCTCATTTAAAGGAATTTAATAATAAATTAGGAAATTGAAAACCCAAATTAAAGGAAGGACAACTATGAACCTAGAATTATGATGATAAGTATCGTTCGACACAACTTTTTTATATCATAGAAACCATAACTTATCGTTCATTAAGTAGTGATAAACTAATCTGATTTAACTGAAAATTGAGTAAATTAAACTAGTCATGGCTAAATCGGTAGTTAATCTACTTTAATCCATAGATGACTATAATTTTTTTTTGTTGGTCGCTTACAACTCACATACGCCTACTTAAAAAGTTGAATCTATATATGACACAACCTCAATACTTCACAACTCCTTAAACTACAATTTTTTCGTTTATCACAAAAGCCGTTACGAGTTTGAATTATATCGCAATTCAAAGTATGAAAATGTGTCATCGGGCCAAAATCTCTCTTCTTCTTTTTAATTTGGGATGAATAACATCGGATCAAGCTACCACTGGATTCGGACGTGTATACATAACACACTACATAAATATGATTTAGACTAAATATATCAACAAAACTGTAATGTTTTGAAATAAGCAATACTTCTTCTTTGGTGAGAAGAAAAAAAGAAGTGCTTCTAATTCATAAAAAAATTGTTTTTTTCGCATATTTCTCATTCTTGAAACACCAAATTTTTATAAACTAGGTTTTGGTGAACATGTTTGATGGTGTGCAGGTGAATGAGAAAGTCTCACAGCTTTGTTCGAAAGTGCTCGAAGCAGCAAAAGGTTGCTTGGGTGGCAGCAACATGTACCTTGAATCGACAAAGAAATCACTCCAATTATGATATATGTAATAACCAGAATGAACACTAAAATTATATGATCCCAACTGTAGTATAAAGAAAACCTTTGAAATTGTTCTATATGTGATATTCTTGGCTTCACATGATATTGCTTTACTAATTTGATTTGATCAATTTGATAAAGCTTACCTCATTAATTATAGCTTCTAATAAGTCCACAGAATAAAACTAAGAAAAATAAACATTTATTTATTTATGATTATGTGAGAAACTATAGTCCCATTTGTTACACCATTGATGAAAACATACATATAACACACGTTTTAAGTAATTACAAACGTTTTAAGTAATTACAACAATAAACAATGCACATCCACATAGTTATTATCAGATTTGAGGTTGGATACATTAAAGGAATTCCGTTACTTTTTAGCGATAAAATGCGAAAACCATTTGGAAGAATCTTTCTGCCTTCTATCAGCAGGATTGGTGAAGTTAACCCAATTCATACCATAACGCAATGTGTAACCATTTCCGAATTCGTAATTGTCCATCGCTGACCATGCGAAGTAACCAGCTACGTTGCTTCCATCCCTACATATATATAATAGTATTTAGATTAGTGTCAATTATATGAAACAAAGATATTTCAAAACACTAATAATATATGATAACTCACTCGATAGAGCATTTGAGACACGAAAGGTGACTGCAATGATACTGAATTCGTCCACTATCTGCTAGATCTTGGGCAAGCGTTTGATTCCCAAAATCAGCAACCCCTGAATTTTTTTTTTAAAATCAAACACAATATTTATCAATAGATACATTTATAGATTCTAGTACTTTTATGTATAAAAACTATACCGTTTTCAGTAATGTAGGTAAGTGGATTTTTGTATTCAAGTTTGATGTGACTTAAAATATCACGAAACCCTGGAGGATAGTAGACAAAGCTAGGAGCCACAACACCAATAGGTACTTCACCGCGATAATCTGAAACCAATCATAGAATACTGAGTTTAGCAAATTAATATATCTAAAAAGTATATAAAAAAACAAAAACATGTTTTACATACATCCAAGAGTAACTCGTGGATCGGTTAAGGCACTAGGTAGTGTCGGAATAGAAGGAGGCGCATCGGTCGCGTATTGTGTAACGTAATAGTTCAATCCTAGAAAATCAAGTGATCCTTTAACCAAAGCTTGTTCGTCAGGTGTGAATTTTGGCAATCTATCTCCAACCATCTCTTTCATTATCTTTGGATAATCTCCGTTCACCAACGGATCCAAAAACCTTCATATATGTAGAAAGATGTGCATAAGTTAAGATGGAAATTTTCATTGTTACAAAAGGGTTTGTAACAAAACACTTTATAGACATATATTTAGTTGAACAAATTATATACCATCCGACGATGAAATCGAATGCTCGTTTTGCAGCAGCATTATCAGGAACGCTAGTGCTATTTAATGGTTCGAACCATCTGCCAATTAAGGTTGTTCCTATCTTACCACCTTGAGATTTCTGCATTATAATTTTTGTAGATTAATTACTGGATTTGATTAAAAACAAATTATATCATTTAAGTCTCACATGGAATGTCGATATAAACCTGGTATCTCTTTCGGTATGGTGACGCGGTTTCTGCATGAGCTAGGAGTTGATGATGCGCGGCTATATAAGCAGCCCCGGTCCAAGTTAATCCAAGGCCCTAAGCGAGAACCAAAATGTGTTCTATTTTTTCTCTTAACCAAATCAACAATAATACCCAAATCAGATTCAAAAAGCAAAAAACAGAGTATGATATTACAAAACAGAGTTAAAAAACCCAGGTTACGACACAAAGTCACCGACACAAAATCATGGATGTCTAATTAAAAAAGAAAGAAAAAAAACTCAGACCATCCAACTTTTGGGCCCTAAGCGGCCGCTTATGCTGCTTCCGTCACGGGCCGGGCCTGTATAAGGTTCGGTTCCAAAATCTCCTCCAAATTCACAATCAGTGCACCTTCCTGGTGGATATGACCCATCTCCGTAACCTTTGGTTGCAAGGGAGTAAGGTTGATTCAGTGTGATCCAAAACTTTACTCTATCACCAAATCTTTGGAATAGAAGCTCTGCATAGTCCTTGAAGTCCTCCCTATAAAAATAGCATATACACCTACTTAAGAGTCTTGGACAAAGAAAACAAAAATTGTTGATTAATGAACTTACACTATTCTCGGACTTAAAAATCCTCCATACTCGTCTTCTAGAGTTTGCGGGACATCCCAATGGAATATTGTCACGTATGGTTCTATGCCTACATCCACGTAAAATCAAATTGATTCAAAAAATAAGAGAAGACGGTAAAAAGTAAATTTGCATCTATATATGAGTAAGAACTTATATATTAATTTACCATTTGCTTTTAATTCATTGATGAGATTGTTGTAGTATGTGATTCCGTTCTCGTCCACTCCTCCAATCAATCTTCCCTCTAGGATAATTATAAAATCAGCTTAATTAAAATATGTAACTATTTTGCTAATTTTTGTATTAATATAATTAATGATGAAAATGGTAAAATATAATTGTGGTTTTTAAATTTACTTGGGAACACCCTTGACCATGCTATTGAGAATCAGTATGCTTGGACCTTTAGTTTTTTCAGTAGTTGGACATCCTCCTGTACAAATTCATTATAAGAAAAAATTCTATTCAAATTACATTTCCCAACCGTAAAATATATCCACATATGCACTAATCGTCAAATATAATCCCACACCTTGTAAAGGTTATACGAATCGCAAGCAAGGTCTGCTGAAGTGCGATCTGGAACTCTTTCTGTTACATGACCAATCAAAATATGAGCATGAATACTCTTAAATTACCCATTTGTAGTGACTGAAACGTGAATTCTATATACCGGGATATCTATGAGTGTAATAGTCCCATCCGTTAAATGCTCTATGCGCAGCACCTTCAATCTGGTAGAACAAATAGAATGTCGATATTAAAGCGATCTAGTCCATAATAGATGAAGTAATCTACTATGTTGAAACTATTCCTATGAATTGATACTTGAGGGTCATATATACCTGGTACGCGGAAGTAGCCGCACCGAAAACAAAGCTTTCCGGGAAACTACTCCGGTTGAATGTGAGGGCATTTTCGCAATTGAAAGGTTTTTTAGCCACGCAGGCCGGGTTGCAAACATTTTGGCTATATGAAACGGCAAAGAGAAAGAAAAGAATGGCTAAAGAGTAGTGAGCTTTCGGAATTGCCATGGTTGAGGGCATTGTTTTCTTTGGTTCTTCGTTGTTTTTGTTGATTTTGGAATTTTTTGTTGGAATGTGCGGGGTTTTAATAAGGCGGAACGTAGACGTTCCTGTAGGCGGTGGATTAAGAGTAGTAACTCTCGGTTTGGAGCATTGATAGAGACTAAAGTAAAGGTCCATAATGCTCAATATTTTGTGAATCGGCATTTTGTGGGTTGGAGTCTTGAGGCCAACTATGAGTTTGCTGAGTTGGGCCGTATTTGGGTGTTGTGGGATGGAGCTGTTCAGGTAACCGTTATTAGCAAATCTGATCAAATGATTTCTTGTGTGGTTAAGCTCTTTGATATGGAGGAGGAGATGGTTGTGTCCTGTTGGATTAAGATTGAAGTAAATCTTGAGGATCAAGCAAAAGTATATTTAGGAGATAAAAGCTAAATATACATATTCTATTTATGAGGAGATAATTATGTGAGTTTTTCTTTTCTTAGGAGTTAGCTAATTAAAGGGTTTTTGGGATAGGTGTATGTCGACACCTATATATTGTGTTAGAGGTTTGTGATATCTCTCAAGCGTGTGTGTGCTTAAGAGATCAAGGTTTTTGAGAAGTTTTCCTTGATTAATAAAGAAGTGTTTTGGTTTGTGTTTGTGTTGTTTTGATATCAATTCCAATATTTGGTATCAGAGCTAATACAAAAGGAATCGAGTGGTGTTGAGAAGAAGATCTCATCATGGTGGATCCAAAGGACGAAGGTGAAGATACGAAAACCAAAGGAGTTGGATCATCATCCATAAAGTGTCCGATGCTAACTACATCAAACTACACTGTATGGGCGATGAGGATGAAGATCGCTTTGAAGGTAAACAAAGTTTGGGAGGTGATTGAAGATGGGGATAAAACTGAAGAGAAGAATCACTTGGCAATGGCGCTGCTCTTCCAGTCGATACCAGAGGCTTTAATTCTGCAGGTAGGTGACTTGGATACAGCAAAAGCAGTGTGGGATGGAATTAAAGCTCGACATGTTGGAGCTGAACGAGTAAGGGAAGCTCGGCTTCAAACCCTAATGGCCGAGTTCGATAGAATCAAGATGAAAGAAGCTGATACAATTGATAGTTTCGTGGGAAAACTATCTGAGATATCCTCAAAAACTGCATCACTTGGTGAGACGATCGAAGAACCAAAGCTTGTGAAGAAATTTTTGAAAAGCTTGCCGAAGAAGAAGTATATACACATTGTCGCAGCTTTAGAACAGGTGCTTGATTTAAAAAATACGAGCTTTGAGGATATAATTGGAAGGTTAAAAACGTATGAAGAGAGAATAGCTGAAGAGGAAGAAGATCAGCAGGAAGAGCAAAACAAATTAATGTTTGCAAACTCGGAGTTTCCAGGAACGTATAATAATGGGTACGGAGGCAGAGGCCAAAGTAGAGGAAAAGATGATCAAGCTCGACTAATGTATACGAACTCGGAGACTCAAGGTTCTTATCAAGATGGCTATGGTTACAATAGGGGAAGAGGACGTTTCGGTGGTCGTTTTAACTGGAGAGGAAGAGGCAGAGGCCAAACTGGATCTGGGCAGAATAGACAATGGCGAGATAAAGGCAGAGAAACAGTGATAATATGCTGGAGATGTGATAAGGAAGGTCATTATGCGTACAACTGTCCGGATAGGTTGCTGAAACTTCAAGAAGCCATTGAGAAGAAGAGCGAAGATACCCAAAATGCTGATGAGTTAATGATGCATGAGGTTGTATTGCTTAATGAGAGAAAGGTAAATCCAAAATTGTTTGAAACAGCCTCTGATTCGAAGAACATATGGTACCTTGATAACGGTGCAAGCAACCATATGAGTGGAAATCGTGAATTCTTCTTGGAAGTTGATGAAAGTGTAACGGGAAAGGTTAGGCTTGGAGATGATTCTCGTATTGACATTGAAGGAAAGGGCTCGGTTCGTTTTGTGCTTCAGAACGGGGAGAAGAAAATTCTACATAATGTATATTACATTCCAGAACTAAAAAGTAATATCATTAGCCTTGGTCAAGCTACGGAGGTAGGTTGTGAAGTTCGAATGAAAGAAGATGTTCTAATGCTCTATGATCGAGATGGTCAACTCTTAGTAAAGACAACAAGGTCTAAAAATCGGCTGTATAAAGTGTCATTGGAGGTTGAAAATATCAAGTGTCTTCAGCTCATATCAACGAGTATTTCGGGAAAGTGGCATGCTCGTCTTGGTCATGTAAACTTGGAGACAATGAGAATGATGATTAACAAGGAGCTGGTCAAAGGTCTACCAATGATCGAAGTTGAGAAAGGGCTGTGTGTATCATGCCTTCGTGGAAAACAAACAAGGAAACAGTTTCCTCAAGCAGCTAATTTCCGAGCATCGCAACCACTTGAGCTCATTCATGGAGACCTATGTGGAGCTATCACTCCTGCCACTCCAGCTCGTAAGAGATATGTTTTTGTGATTATTGATGACCATTCGAGATACATGTGGAGTATACTATTGAGAGAAAAGGGTGAAGCATTCGAGAAGTTTAAGTATTTTAGATCACTTGTTGAGCAAGAAACACAAAGATCGATTAGAATTTTTCGATCGGATAGAGGAGGGGAGTTTACTTCTCATGAGTTTCAGACCTATTGTGATAAGCATGGCATCAAAAGGCATATGACAGCACCTTACTCTCCTCAACAAAATGGTGTGGTTGAGAGACGCAATAGAACACTCTTTGATATGACTAGAAGCATGTTGAAGCATATGAATGTACCGAATCATCTATGGGGAGAGGCCGTTAGACATGCAACGTACCTGATAAACCGACTACCAACGAAGTCTTTGAACGAGAAAACTCCATATGAGATGCTTAAAGGGATCAAACCAAACGTTGATCATATTAGAGTTTTTGGGTGTATTGGTTACACAAGAACTGAAGCTGTGGGAAGGAAGAAATTGGATGACAGATCTAGGACTCTAATTCACCTGGGAACAGAGCCTGGATCCAAAGCTTATCGACTATATGATCCTGAAAGCAAGAAAATTGTAGTTAGTCGGGATGTGATGTTTGATGAAGAGAGTTGCTGGAGCTGGAACCGTGAAGAAGAACGATCAAGAGAGGAACCAGGAACTTTTACGGTTGAATTAAGAGGCTGGGTTGATAATGGAATGAGGAGTAATGGTCAGTCCGACAACGTTCAGATAGTTGATGATGAACGTCAAGAAACAGAGATAGTTGACGAAGAAACTCAAGAGAATGAGGACGTTGGAGATAATGGTGAGGAACCACAACTAAGAAGATCAACCAGGGTTAGTGTGAGACCATCCTATTTGAATGATTATGAGTGTCATATTGCGAAGGAAGAGTTTGAAGAAACCGAGGTTGAGAGGCTGCTATTGAGCATGGACGATGAACCATGGGATTATGACAAAGCGAAAATGTTGAAAGTATGGCTGGATGCATGTAAAGATGAAATCACGTCTATAGAAAAGAACAAGACGTGGAATCTTGTTAATCTTCCTCTTGGAGTAAAGCCAATCGGATTAAAATGGGTCTTCAAGATAAAAAGGAACTCTGATGGTAGTATTAACAAGTATAAAGCGCGGTTAGTGGCAAAGGGCTACGTTCAGAAGCATGGTGTTGATTATGATGAAGTCTTTGCTCCAGTTGCACGAATAGAGACTGTTCGGTTTATTATTGCCATTGCTGCTTCGAAGGGATGGGAAGTTCATCATCTTGACGTGAAAACCGCGTTTCTTCACGGAGAACTAAAGGAAGAAGTCTACGTAACTCAACCGGAAGGGTTCGTTATTGCGGGAAGTGAGAACAAAGTGTATAAGCTATATAAGGCTCTTTACGGGTTAAAGCAAGCCCCAAGGGCTTGGAATGCGAAGCTGAATAAGACACTCATGGAGCTGAAGTTTGAGAGATGTTCTAAGGAGCCATCATTATACCAAAAGAGAGAGAAGGGTCATTCGATTATGGTTGCTGTTTACGTGGATGACTTGCTGGTCACGAGCTCCTCTTTGAAGATGACGTTGGAGTTTAAGAAAGAGATGGCGGTGAAATTTGAAATGAGCGATCTTGGTCTCTTGACTTATTATCTTGGAATAGAGGTTCTCCAACACTGTAATGGTATCATCTTGAGACAAGAGCGTTATGCGAGGAAGATTTTAGAGGAGACCGGAATGGATGAGTGTAACTCAACGAAGATTCCGATGGATATGAACTTGAAGCTGTCCAAATCCAAAGATGAAAAGGCCATCGATGAAAGGGAATATAGAAGATGTATAGGCTGTCTTCGTTATCTACTTCACTCTCGGCCAGACTTGTCTTACTCGGTTGGAGTTTTAAGTAGGTATATGCAAGCACCGAAAGAATCACATGGAGCAGCTTTGAAGCAAGTGTTGAGGTATTTGTGTGGTACTCTTTCGTTTGGACTCTCATTCAAATGCAAGGAAGGAATCGATTTGGTCGGATATAGTGACAGTTCTCACAATGTCGATATTGATGATGGTAAGAGCACTGCAGGTCACGTCTTTTATCTTAATGCTTGTCCAATAACATGGTGTTCGCAGAAACAAGAGATAGTGGCCTTGTCTTCGTGTAAAGCCGAGTTCATGGCTGCCACGGAAGCAGCCAAGCAGGCGTTGTGGCTTCAAGATCTCCTAACTGAAGTTATGGAGGAACCATGTGGAAAGGTGACTATTTTGGTTGATAATAAATCGGCCATTGCTCTTACAAAGAATCCGGTTTTCCATGGGAGAAGTAAACACATACATAGGAGGTTTCATTTTATTAGAGAATGTGTGGAGAATGAACAAATTCGAGTGGAGTATGTTTCTGGTAATGAGCAGAAGGCGGATATTCTTACGAAGGCACTTGGGAGGATCAAATTTGAAGAGATGAGGAGTCTCATTGGGATACAAGATGTGAGTGAAGATTACTTCAAGCTTAAGGGGGAGAATGTTGGATTAAGATTGAAGTAAATCTTGAGGATCAAGCAAAAGTATATTTAGGAGATAAAAGCTAAATATACATATTCTATTTATGAGGAGATAATTATGTGAGTTTTCCTTTTCTTAGGAGTTAGCTAATTAAAGGGTTTTTGGGATAGGTGTATGTCGACACCTATATATTGTGTTAGAGGTTTGTGATATCTCTCAAGCGTGTGTGTGCTTAAGAGATCAAGGTTTTTGAGAAGTTTTCCTTGATTAATAAAGAAGTGTTTTGGTTTGTGTTTGTGTTGTTTTGATATCAATTCCAATATGTCATTTGTTTACGCATCAAATTCTAGGGAGGAGAGGAAGAGGCTTTGGTGTGAGATTATTGGCTTGTCGCAGAATCCGATTATCATGGGAAAGCCTTGGTCTTTGCTTGGTGATTTTAACTAGAACCTGAATCCGCAGGATGATTCATTGGGGTCTTCTAGAGTTACAGGGGGCATGAAGGAGTTCACGGATTGCATAGTCTCAGCGCAAATTCATGATCTTACTTTTAGAGGATCTATGTTTACATGGTGGAATAAGAGTAAAGACAGGCCTTTGGCAAGGAAACTTGACAGGATTTTAGTGAATGATGAATGGGTACTGAAATTTCCACTGTCTTTCGGTCATTTTGGAGAGCCTGCTTTTTCTGATCATAGCCCGGGTTGTATTAGCTTTGGTGCTCACATGCCTCTAAGAAACTTGCCCTTTAAGTTTCCGAACTGCGTGCTGAAGCATCCAGATTTCCTTCCTCTTGTGGCTCGCTTTTGGTCAACAATTGCCATTCGTGGCACAGAGATGTTTTCTTTCTCACGGAAGCTGAAGTGCCTCAAGCGAATTGTTAAGCAGCTTTATAAGAGTAACTTTTCGGGCATTGAGAAGAGAGTGGTTGAGGCTTTGTCTGAGCTAAAACATTGTCAAGCTGAGTTGTTGAGGGACCCGAATAAAGACTTGGCTGCAAAGGAGAAAGTTGCTTTTAAAAAATGGCACACTCTGGCTCTTGCGGAGGAGTCATTTTTTCAACAGAGATCCAGGGTTTCATGGCTCAAGTCGGGTGATCTTTGTACAAGATTTTTCTTCCTTAAGTCTATGACCAGGAAGGTGATAACAAGATTTTTATCCCGATTAAGAACTCAATTCCTAATTCACTAATCCGATGCAGATATAGGTCTAGGTTCGTTCAGGGACCGGCAACACACTTTAGTTCCTTTAAACACAATCCTAGCTAGGCGATTCAAGTGGTTTTAAATGTCACAAAATTAAATAACAAAGCAAAGTAAAATTCGGTTGTACACAAATATGATGAAAACGTTAGACTAGGGAAATTATCTCAGGGAATAGATCATCAAGAACCAAGCAATTATTCAGGATATTAATTCAAGTACCAATCTAGAACACAATCACGATTTTATGAGGATCCACTGTCGTGGTATCAACAACTTTATCAATTAATCTAGCACCCTAAACTGTCGTTTGAGACTAAATAAATTAACAAGCATTAACGAATGAGATTGATAAGTTCACGATTTGCCTTAACTTCAACTGTCGTTGGCTAAGGGTCAAATCGCCCATCTAGGTTTAATCAAGCAATCCACTACACTTTTGATGAGTAAATTTAACCGAAGAACAAAGGCTAGGTGATCAAGCTAGTCTAGGCTTTAAGTACAACTCTAGATGAAGATATCAATTATAGATATGGTCCTATTTATGCTTAGTTCATGAATCCCTAATTCCCTTTGAAAACCCTAATCTAACAAGGGAGATTACTCGCACATGATAGAACTAAAAACACAAAGAGATATGAATGAATTCATTGAATAAAATAAAGAGTAGGGTTCAAGAGAAAACTCAATAACAAGTAGATGAACAACTCTTGAAAATCCAAAGCAACGAAATCTCTCTAAGGTCTCGAATCCAAACGTGAAAGACAAGTAAAATATGAAAAGTGTTTTTGCGTGTAAAGAAAGTGTGAAGGGGCGTGAAGCGTGGTGTTGAGGAGTTCTTTTCTTCAAAGGAAGACTTCCTCTTTTAAGGAAATAAATCTTGGATAAATCTTCTAGGTAGATCTTCGATTTAGTGAATATCCTCTTTTGCAAATCTTCTGGGTAAATATTCAATTTGGTGAATATTCATTTTCTTCAAATCTTCTAGATATTCACTTAAACGGCAGCAATCTTCTAGGTAATCTTCTAGGGAGCAGTCAAATCCATTCAGGGAGCAGGTGCTCCCGTTTTCTGCTTCAAAAACCTCCAAAAGATCGTGTTTTCCTTCCTTTTCACCAAACCTCCTAGCAAACTCCAATTCTTCATTCCAGCCACCTTTTGACCTAAAAAGACTCAATACAAAATAGAAAGACTCGATAAAACCCTAAAAAACAAAGGTTAGAATACGCCAAAAATGGAGTATTGATATAACGTGAATTTGGAGTTTCCTAACAATGTTCTTAACGAGTTTTCGGAGCCTTTGGAGTTGTTTGAGTTGATATTTAGGCCATACTTCAAGAATTTGGACCACATGAGAGCTGAAAGGAACTTTGAGCAATTTGAGGCAAAAATGGAGAAGTTCTGAAGGAAGGACCGACCGGTCCACCTCTTAGACCGGTCGGTCCACTTGAAGATAAAGATTTGAAGATCGGCCAACCCACTGGAAAGTGGACCGGTCGATCCACTTACGGACCGACCAGTCCACCTGACGGCAATTTGAAGACCTCTTTGGAAACAGGACCGATCGGTCCACACGAAGGACCGGCCGGTCCAGTCACTATGAAGAATCGAAGATTTTGGCTCCTGGAAACCGGACCGACCGGTCCTGCTTCCAGACCGGTCGGTCCACCCCCTGATTTTTAGGAAAATTCCCTTTTTCCGTTTTATTTTCTATATAAACCACTAGGGTTTCGTTTTTATAAAAAAAAACACCTTTTATTTCTGCACGTTTTTGGAGATTTTTGAGAGATTCAGAGATTGTATTGGGAGAAGATTTCATCATCCCTTGGAGAAGATTTCTAAACCTTTTTCTTTGATCTCTATTCTATTGATTATGATTCATTCAATTGCTTTTGCTTTGTCTCTTATCATGTCTGAGTAGATCTCTAGTTAGGTTTTAGGGTTTTTCGATGGATTTCACAGATTGAATCAGACACAAATAGGTTGCTTATCAATTACAATCTTCATCACTGTTAGGCATAATGCTAGGATTGAATTGGCCATTTAATCACTAGATCTTAGGTTTATACATATTCCAAAAGCTTGTGTATTGCTAGAACTACTGTTGATGAGTAATGCATTATAACAATCGAAAGTTTAGTTATAAAGTATTATGAACTGATCAAACCTGAACATATAATGCTTGTCTAGGATAGCCGTGACCATGTGAAAGTATAGGTTCTCGGATCTCTACGGAAAGTAACTGTTATCACGAAAGTGGAGTAGTTTATAAAAGTGTTTGAGTTTAAGATGCATGCATATTTAGAATCTGAATAGTTGTCTGGTTCATGAATGTGATTTCCTGAGAATTCCCTATTGCCTAACGCTTTTAATTATCTGAATTTACATCGTTTTTAAATTGCTTTCTTGTCTTTTAAGTTTTGATACAATCAACCATCTCGTTCCTGCTTAGCTTAATTTAATAGTCTATAATCTGAAGTGTAACACTTGGTCTCTGTGGATTCGATCCCAAAATATACTACTGTGATTGTTGTGCACTTGCAGTTTTATAATTGGGTAAAACCTGACCGTATCAAGTTTTTGGTGCCGTTGCCGGGGACCAATTGTGTTTACCATCAGGTTTGATTTGCGAATTTAGTCTAAGCATTTTACTAATTTATTTTTCTTTTTCTTTTTATTTTTGGTTGTGTTTTCAGGTGAATGCAGAGGAGAAGTAACCGCACTGAACCTCTGATTTCACATACTAACGAAGAATTAGCCAAGCTAGAACGGACAAACAGAGCCCAAAGGAACCTCATGCCCACTATGGAAGTAGTGGATCAGCCTGATAATGAGGATCTTCAGGCTGCTCTGTTTGATCAGATAGAGCAGATCCGTGTTGCAACTGCAGCAAATGCGCAACAACAGATGCAGCAAATGCAGCAGCAGTTTGCTACGATGATGGCACAGCAGGTGCCACCAGCAGGTCAGAATCCTCCGCCGCAGAGAGGGATTGGAGAAGGGGACAATGTCCACCAGTACTACCAGAACAGATCAGCCATTCGCGTCCCTGTGATTCAGAGGAATGACTTCGAGATTAAGGCTCAGCTGATTAATCTAGTAGAGAGGCACGTGTTCCATGGGTTGGCTTCTGAAAACCCCATGGATCATATAGAGAGCTTTGAAGAGGTCTGCGAGACGACTAAGGCCAATGGGGTACCTTCTGACTACATCAAGTGTAAGCTGTTCAAGCACTCTCTCGCTGACAAAGCTTTGAGATGGCTCAAGTCGCTTCCTCCACATTCTCTTAACGGCTGGGACGAAGCTAGAGCTGCTTTCTTGGACCACTTCTACACTAAGACCAAGACAGCTCATCTCAGAAGCAGAATCACCAACTTTTCGCAGAAGGGCGGAGAGTCATTTGCTGAAGCCTGGGATAGATTTAAGGAGTACCGTAGAGAGTGCCCTCACCATGGATTCACAGATGAGCAGATGCTAAGGATTTTCTACGATGGAGTCACCTGGGATTACAGGACAAGTCTTAATTCAGCTAGTAACGGTAATTTTATGACTCAGAGCATAGAAGGCGCGTACAGGTTGATTGAGAATATGGCGCAGAGCTCTAGCGATCAGTGTTCTGAATATGATCGGTCGAAGAAGGTTTTCAGTGTAGAGGCACCATCTGCAGCAGAGATAGCAGAGCTGACAGCTGCTAAGATCAGGAGCTTTATGCAAGGAAGCCATCAGGGAACTAGTATGGTTGGAAATGCTTCAGATGCGATCTGCTATTCAGAGCCAGCTGCATTGGTTTCAGAGGGCACTCATGAGGTTAACTATGTAGGTGGTCAAGGATTTTCAGGCTACAATGCAGGCTTTCAGAGGCAGTATGGACAGAATTCAGGCTCCGGATACCAGAATCAGAACCAGTTCCAGCCTAGACAACAAGCTCCTCCACCTCCAGTTCCTAACCCTAATGACGAGCTGAAAGCTATGATGCAAATGATGCTAGCTAATCAGCAGAGGACTTCCACTGACATTACGAACATCAATGGGCGTTTAGAAGCTGTCACTACTCACCTTAAGATGCTGGACACCCAAGTGGCACAGCAGGCAGAAGCAGTTAAGCGTCAGCAAGGGACTCTTCCAGCTAAAGGGGAGCAGAGTCAAGCAAGGGAGTGTCACGCCATGTTTATAGCAGAAGATGATTCTCCAGCTACGATGGGACCGATCGGTCGGTCCACTCAAGGACCGGTCGGTCTTGAGCCTCCACGAGACGAGTCTTTTTCTTCTGGAGAGCGGACCGGTCGGGCTCCAGGGAGACCGGTCGGTCTAACACCACCACGAGACGAGTCTCTTTCTTCTGGAGAGGAGACCGGTCGGGCGCCAGGAGGACCGGTCGGTCCGGTGGTCAGTTCTCCAGCTCGCATTTATGTTCCCAGAGCTCCTTATCCTGATTGGCCCAGTGAATCTCAGAAGAATTTGGAAGAGGAATGCAGTGCTACGACGCAGAGCAAGACAGTGCAAAAGCTTGGAGATCCTGGTCGCTTTGAACTTCCAGTCCAGATCGACTCTACGGTCTTTCCTAGCTCACTCTGCGACACGGGCTCCAGTGTCAACACCATGCCATACTCTGTGGCGAAACGACTGGGCTTTAAGGATTTCTCTCTTCCTAACTTTTCTTTAAAGTTTGCTGATCATTTTGTTAAACGTCCGATAGGTATTCTTGAGGACATACAGGTGCTAATTGGTGGTGTTTTTGTCCCTGCAGATTTTGTGGTGCTGGACTTACCTGAAGAACCAGAAGATCCTCTCATCCTGGGAAGACCATTCCTTTGCACAGCTGGTGCAAGGATTGATCTCAGGCATGGATGCATTGATCTCCAGCTGGGAGACACTGAGCTGAAATTCAAAATGGACAAGCTGCTGGAGGAACACGTAACTGATGACCCGCCATTCTCGGTTAAGGAACCAGACATTACAGATCATGTCAACCTCTACCCGACCCTCCCTAACACTACCATCACAGAAGGTGATGTGATCCCTCTTCATGATCCACCTTGAAAGGCACACACGTCGAGCTAATGACGTTAAACAAAGCGCTTGGTGGGAGGCAACCCACTTGTAGGTTAGTTTTCTTTGCCTTTCTTTTTCATTTTCATTTTATTTTGTTTCTTTTAATAGTCTTTCCTTTGGATCTATTTTCACACCGGGTCGGTGTGAAATAAGTCTGGGGGGAAGTACTATTCGTACTAATTATGTTTATTTTCTTATTTTCAGTTTTATTTACACCTTTGTGGTATGAATGCGATTCAAGGACCACATGTTGTTTGCTAACTCTGTTTTTAGATTAACAGTGACTAACCAATGCAATGGGAAGATTAAAAACTCAGTGTTACCAGAAGGCTCCCGTCTCCTTGAAAGCTAACGCTGATACTAATATACTATTATGTTTTTCTTAACTCAGGGAATTCGAAATCGCATAAGAAGTAGCAACCACGTTAGGAGTCCTATCCTTTTTCAAACACTATCCTCTCTTCAGGACTCCTAATGGCCAGACTCATTTTTAGTCTGATACCACACCCTCACCCTTACCTTTCTTTTAAGCCTCATACATTCTGTCCAAGACATTGACATGCACTCAAGCGAAAAACTCCGGAGAGATAGTCCGGCCAGCTGATCATTCTAAAGACCTTTCGGTACAACTTATCAAACTTTCTGCTTAGGATCTTGTTAATAGTTTCATTTCTTTATTTATTTTTAGATTCTCTTTTCATCATTGTGCTTAGAAAAAGCTAGAACTGATCCCCAGCATTTTCATTCAAAAAGAAAAAAAAAAAAAAAATAATAATAATAAAATAATAAAATTATTATCATAAAATGCTGAAAGGGATCAGAATAAAGTTTAGATTTTAAAAGAATATCTATTAAGCACATTTCCATTTCTTGTTCTCCGCATTATTTCTTTAGATAAGCAGAAAGTTAGTTTATTTTAAAAGAATAGGAGGTTTTAAGTTTGAAAAGTTGTGCATCATCCTTGGACTTAGTTCTCTTGGGTTTTTGTGCCATGACTTGCATTCGGCCGCTACTGAGGTTAGCCTAAACACTTTTACACCACCACTAAATAGCCCAAATCCTTAACCCTTATGCGACGGACATTTTCCCTTTGGTAAGATTTATGGACCCTGGTGTAGAAGTCGCTGAGACATAGGAACTTGAGTATGGTAACATTGCTATGTATTTGGCAAAGTACATGAAGTACCATCTTGGTTTTTGATCTGTTTATGAGTTTTCAGGCTTTTAGCATTACATATGTGGGGTCCTACAGGATTGCATTCAGCTCACAATGGTTAGTGTGGTTTTTATAGCTTCCTTAAACTTATTTCTAGTTTGTCTTCACTTGAGGACAAGCAAAGATCTAAGTCTGGGGGAGTTGATATAACGTGAATTTGGAGTTTCCTAACAATGTTCTTAACGAGTTTTCGGAGCCTTTGGAGTTGTTTGAGTTGATATTTAGGCCATACTTCAAGAATTTGGACCACATGAGAGCGGAAAGGAACTTTGAGCAATTTGAGGCAAAAATGGAGAAGTTCTGAAGGAAGGACCGACCGGTCCACCTCCTAGACCGGTCGGTCCACTTGAAGATGAAGATTTGAAGATCGGCCAACCCACTGGAAAGTGGACCGGTCGATCCACTTACGGACCGACCAGTCCACGTGACGGCAATTTGAAGACCTCTCTGGAAACAGGACCGACCGATCCACACGAAGGACCGGCCGGTCCAGTCACTATGAAGAATCGAAGATTTTGGCTCCTGGAAACCGGACCGACCGGTCCTGCTTCCAGACCGGTCGGTCCACCCCCTGATTTTTAGGAAAATTCCTTTTTTCCGTTTTATTTTCTATATAAACCACTAGGGTTTCGTTTTTATAAAAAAACACCTTTTATTTCTGCACGTTTTTGGAGATTTTTGAGAGATTCAGAGATTGTATTGGGAGAAGATTTCATCATCCCTTGGAGAAGATTTCTAAACCCTTTTCTTTGATCTCTATTCTATTGATTATGATTCATTCAATTGCTTTTGCTTTGTCTCTTATCATGTCTGAGTATCTACTCAGACATGATAAGAGACATATAAAGTATTATGAACTGATCAAATCTGAACATATAATGCTTGTCTAGGATAGCCGTGACCTTGCGAAAGTATAGGTTCTCGGATCTCTACGGAAAGTAACTGTTATCACGAAAGTGGAGTAGTTTATAAAAGTGTTTGAGTTTAAGATGCATGCATATTTAGAATCTGAATAGTTGTCTGGTTCATGAATGTGATTTCCTGAGAATTCCCTATTGCCTAACGCTTTTAATTATCTGAATTTACATCGTTTTTAAATTGCTTTCTTGTCTTTTAAGTTTTGATACAATCAACCATCTCGTTCCTGCTTAGCTTAATTTAATAGTCTATAATCTGAAGTGTAACACTTAGTCTCTGTGGATTCGATCCCAGAATATACTACTGTGATTGCTGTGCACTTGCAGTTTTATAATTGGGTAAAACCTGACCGTATCAAGTATATCAATTCCCCCAGACTTAGATCTTTGTTTGTCCTCAAACAAACTCAAAACTAAGTAAAGGAAAAAGGTTTGAAAACGTGGGAACTCTTTTATTCTCAGCGAACCGTACCTTTGGCTTTCGATCTGCAGACCACACAATCCAGATTACGAATGACAAAGCGTCACCAAAACAGTCTCAACACACTTCTCAACCAAGCCATTTCCTAAATAATTCTTTGCAATAACACAAACCAAACGCACTCAAAGTATGCGTATGGATCTCGCTAAAGACACCTTTTCAGGGAATACGGCGCTAAGGGTATCAGGCCATTTAAGGGTGGAGTTAAAGGTGTTTAGAGTGTTTAAGGGTTACCGATGTTTCGTAGTGGATGCAGGATATCGCACAAAATTGCAAGAGAGAGCGGGTCGGTTTGATGGCCCACATTCTCTAAATCACTCATTCCATCCTTCTTTATTTCTTCCTCTCGCCTTAGCCAATCATCGTTCACCTTGGGTATACTCATAGTGCAGAGAGGCATTTATATATATTTTTTTAGATTTTACCACTCTTCATCATCAGATCGTTTTTTTTTTTTTTTATGAAAGATGATGAAGAAAGTTTTGATTACACAGTCATGCCTCTCAAACACAAAAATATCAGAATCAATGTACGTACCCAAGTGAGTCTTAATGATGTTCCTTCCTCTCCTTCCACAAAACCTCATAAATAAGAGCGGGTGCTCTGTCCTTCTGAACGAGTGATCTAGAGGCTGTGTCGACCCATCTCTCTCCGGCCCTTTTGCGCATATGCTGCACATATGACAATGAAGTAACAGGACGGCAAGGGGTTTGAAAAGAGGTAAGGTTAAACGAGGGTACTAGCTAAAAATGAGCTAGCTATTCAGGATCAGCAAGAGTGGTAAAAAGGAAAAAGAAGTCCTGAATATAAATCGTTTCCCTAGTCTAGTGCCAATAGCGAGAGAATTTTTGGTCAATATGAAACCTGGAAAATGGTGCATTGAGGTGTTCCAGTTATTCCTTGTAATCCACGCTCTGAAGAAATGGTCACTAGAAAGAGAGTTAATCAGCACAAGTGGTTCAGAGATCGTCATAGAATAACGTCCTAATTCCCAACTTAAAAAGTCTTGACTCAATAAAACTTTGAAAAACAGACTCAAAAGACATAAGAAAAGAAAACATCCAAAATACACAATATCAGCAACAACTCCCCCCAGACTTACTTCACACCGTCCCAGTGTGAAAATAAGAAAAGAGAGAGTAAATAAAAAGAAATCCAAAAATAAATAAAAAGTGCAAGAAAAGAAATTGTCTTAGCGGAAAATGGAAATAGGGGTAGGAAGAAAAGTGACTAAGCACTCGCGGTGTGCTCAGAATCCTCGTCGTCGTCAGTGGTGGGCTTCTTACGTTTGGAAGAATGTGTCACACGGCCTGAAGATGATGGTGGAGCGGGTGCTCTACGGGCAGATGGCAGAGCAGACTGTCGAGGAGCAGGCGGAGGAGCAGCAGAGGTGGATGGCGCGGTCGCTGTCGTACTATAACCCATGCATCCTTTCTGGAGCATGTACAGCATACGGCGGAGAAGGCCGTTGTTCTTCTTGGTGGATGCCACCATCCATTGTCTATACTCAGCTTCCGTCGGATCGTCGGAGATCTCACGAAGAGTATACTCACTCTTGTAAGGACGGCGCATGTAGCCTCTGCTCTTCTTCACTGAAGCTGTGTCCGTCTCCAAATCCTCGATCTCGTCATCACTCAAGTAAACAAGGGTTTCGGGAGCAGCTGTTCCAGCTCGGGTGCTCTCAGGAGGAACAGGCGCTCATGTTTCATCGCAAAGGTAATTCGGACCCGGTGTAAACCCTATGTTTTCTCCATCTTGCAAATCTGTCAAAGAGGGTTGAGGCAACCTGCAAAACATAACACGATCATCCCGAGAAGTAAATCGGTAGACATTCGCATCGGCCATGATTTGACAGTTGATGAGGAAGTTAATATCCATGACGCGCTCCTCATCAATGCAAGGCATGTTGTTCAAATCGACTCCCAAATGTATGAATAGTTTTGTCAAGAGGCTCTCGATTCTCTCCGTCTTCGTCTTCCCATCCACGGTTCTCTTCTCCGCAATCACACAAGCAAGTACGGCTCCCATGTTGACATCAAGGTCCATATCGCAAGCCAACTCCGGGACCGTGGAAATAACCTCCCGCACCCCATTATAGAGGAGCACCAGCTCTGCAATCCGAACCTTGCTATGGTTCTCTTGAGCAAAGAAGATGGCGGACAACGCCTTAGCCGCAATACGAATGGCGGGGTTGCGGATAGAAGATTGAGCCGCACTACGAGACGCATAGTTGCCATGAGGAATGTAGTTCCAAAAGGCATGCTTGGCGGGGAAGACGGTTGGAAAGGCGACGGTCTCCGATTCGGAATCAAATTCATAAACCATGCAAAGTGTCCTTATGGAGATGCCATACTTCTTCCCTTTGGCGAAGAAAGTGAGAACTCCTTGAGATGCCACCGGATGTTTGGGGTTGGTGAAAGTCAACTTGGCCGAGGCCAAGCATTGAAGCACTAGATCCGGATAGAGCACATCGGTGGAAGAGACGAGCTCGGTGAGTTGAGCACGTGAGAGAATATCGCTTACTTCTCGGTGAAGTCCAAGGCTCCTCAATGTATTGGGGCACACGAATCGGGTTGGCTCGATGTCAACCTCCAACCAGTTGTTGTAATAGTAAGCGTCATTCTGATCCCAAGCATCATCCGAGTTGAGCGGGACTCTAGAATCGGGTAAAACGAAACGGATTAGATCGGCGGCTCTCGGCCATGGATAAGGTGCACCACTCGTCGTAGCAATCCCCTTGCCCTTGGTGGCTTTGCTCGTAGGGTTTCCGTATAAAATCTTTGTCATCCTGTTAGTGGGCCTAATTTTGAAATCCGAAAATTCGAAATTCAAAATTACCCAGGAGAGCAGGCGACGTGTTGGAGGGAGCAGGTGCTCTCCTATGCTTGGCATGGGATCGACCGATCCGACCTTGGGACCGCCCGATCTGATGTCCAGGGGCTTCTCCCGTTCTGTTGGACTTCCTGGATCGACCGGTCTGATCTTGGGACCGCCCGATCTGATTTCCAGGGGCTTCTCCCGTTCTGTTGAACTTCCTGGATCGACCGGTCTGATCTTGGGACCGCCCGATCTGATTTCCAGGGGCTTTGTTCGTCTTGTTGCGAAGGAGCAGGTGCTCTCCATGACTCTTCAGCAAAATTTGGCAGCATCTCATGCGTCGATCGACAGAGATGTGTGTCGATCGACGGCGAGGTCACTGGAAAAATTCCTCCTCTTGGTTTTTTTTTTATTTTATTTTTATTTTTATTATGATAGTGGTTTTTAGCCCATTTACCATTATTACTTCTTCTTTTTTTCTTAATTCGAAAATTAAACATAAACATATCCAGGATATGAAAGAACAAAATCAACAAATGGATACAATACAAGCATGAATTTTATGTGTAGAACCCAAAGGAACCATTAGGATGTGGTTGTCTTCTTCATATTCGACTTTTTTTTATAGCTCACTTTACGCACATCTACGTAATATTGCTTTTAACATAGCTAAAATTTATGTTTTAGAGCTGAATTTGCTATTTCAAAATTGGTTGATCGCCAAGATTTTCGAAGTTCCATTTTTCATCACCATTGATGCATCAACCAACATGAGTTATACAATTGGGTCTGAAGAAGATAGCCTCATGCTTACATTTTAACATACTCTTTCAGTTGTTGTTTTTTCACATTATAATCGAGCAGCATCGGTTATGAGGAGAACGGGATGAAACATTGGCCTTAGGGCATGTGCATTGGAGACACTGCTCTAAGTGTCTAAAAATTAAAATTAAATATATTAAATTTTAGAAGACTTGAGTGTCTAAAACCAGAAAAATGATCTAATCCCTTAGTTTCCAACTTTTAAAAAAGAAAACAAAAACTAATCAAAAAAGAAAACAAAATGTATAGATCATTTGTCTTCAACCCGCAAAACAATTTATTATGTATATAATGTTATCTTTTACCATAAAGGGGTAAAAGATTCATGCACACACAAAAATCCAAAAAGAAAAACGAGTCTACACCAATAACGACACAATTTTGCTTCTACTTTTGTTTCCCTTACTAAAGTCTTATTATTCATTTTTTTACTATTATGTAAGATACCACAACTTCACTATTTGACTATTACTTAACATTCCACAACTTCACTCTTTGGTGGAATCCAGGATTGATCTGATATCGTTGGCTACGGACTTTGCATCCTCGGATGCTCCGGCAATTCCCTTTCTCGCAAATCCGGCACAGTAAAGATTCTTCTCTCCTTTCCAGTGCTTAGGGATCGGATTTTTCCATTTTCGGTTAATTAATAACTCTATAAATTAATAAAATATCGTGGTCCCAATATTATTAATTTATAGAGTTTTTACTGTATATGAATGTATTTCTTGTTCTTTAAGATTTGAATCATTTATCTTTTCCATAGCCAATTTCGAGCCGAACAAATTCAAAAAGATATCATATCAAGGAAAAGTCATATGCATAGTGGAATTGTTACAAGAACAATGACATACACTGCACTCTCTTTAGTGCTTAAGTTGTCGGTTTTATTCTATCCTCCTATTATGTTGCTACAAAAAGGGGTTTATATGATCTCCTTTCGATAAAAAACATGGGCATGGTGTCGCAGGTGAGTAGTATCTATTAGTCTGTATTTAGCTTCCTTAACACTACGACCATGAGTATTTCCCTAAGAATATATACGAAAAAGAATTGTGTTACCTTGAAGAGGGATGAGGGTGATGGTGGAGTCTGACAAGATCCTTTATGGCGTTGTAACGCAGACAAAGTCTGTCGCCATCCTGGGCCTCTTTTACCCGTCGACCAGATCCAAGGACAGAAATGTCTATGTTGCTTGATTGGATCAAATTCCATTTGTTTGTTTGACGTCCCTGATTTACCTGTATCGTCACACAGAAACATGAGTTTAGATTAACCATTCACCTGTTAAGAGCTATCAAACATGATATAGAGAAGGATCTTAGCTCTGAGTATAGTTTCTTTAGCATGGATCATACAAGTAGTTGTTTTAAAATAATTTACATAAATTTGTATCCGTATTGATTGATTTACCTGCACTTGAATCCTTCGTTTTGTTGTTTTCAGCAAGATTTGATCTTTCTACCATCATTTGCTTGCCTTTGGTTTGTGGTGTAGTATAACTGTCTATCTCAGATGTGTTTCTTCCTCCATTAACATCCTCTCCTATAACAATCATTGCTTGATCGCTATTTTCTATAACACCGCCATTGTTCTCTGAAGTTTCACATTGTTGATCCTGAATAGAACTGACTGTCCCATGATCACGATCTCTAGAGTAAGAAGCAAACCTCGACCTCAAGTTCCTACCAATAATAGGTAGCGATATTGTTGCTTTGAAGTTTTGCTTTGTTGCTGGTGGTCCTCCTGCTATGGTAAACTTTAAGCTTGAAGTTTGAGTTTGAAGAGTACCACCCCTGGGATTTTTCTCCGTATTAACTTCTGTACCACCAGTGACTCTACACAATTCTAGTGGTCGGGGAACAGTTGAGAAAACCCAGAGCCCAACACAGGCTCCACACAGCTTGCAGTCCAGTACGACAGAGCTAGGATCAGAGTTAATGTGTCTGGAATAGTTGGGTTTTCACTATTCCCAGATATTCCATTTGGACTTGGTGTTGAATTGGAGAAGTTAAGAAGCTCGCGCGTAGCAGTTTCTGGCAGTAAATCAATAGTATCTGTATCCCTAGCACTCTCACCCGATTTATCTTTGCAATCTACAATATAAGGAAGTGCACGCGGTTCCCAGCCACATAAACTGATAAGTTTTTGTGCCTGCATATATCAATGCATCAATACTATTATCAGACATAACTCAAAAATATACGAAATGCCTCTCATAAAGTAATAGTCTATAAGCTAATTATATCAGATGAACGAAACTGAATGAATCAGGGAGAACGATTTGCCATACTTTTGTTTTCTCTTAAAGGATCAAAGAGAACTATATCAATAGAGGCATAATATACAAACAGTCATCCTATTCAACCAAAATCATATAATTACCTAAAAAGCAAAACATGGACATGGAAATGTAAGCCAAATGCCGAACCAATAAGAACATTGCAAAGTGTTATACGTAACCTACTAATACGTCAGATTTCTTAAGCAGAAGTCAAACCTGATAGAAAAGTTGAGCCGGACTCGCTCCAACATGGTTGATAAGAGACTGAGTTTGAGAAAGTTTGGCTGATGTATCCCCACATGCAGGTGCAATAGGTTGGTTAATAAATTCCTCCAGATCAGAGCTCTTCATGTACTCAATAGCTGATGGTGAAATAACAGGCAGGGATAAAACTTGAAGTCAAGCTTCTGACCGTTCTTCATGCCTATCGACTAAATCTTGCGGTGTCATTGAAGGAAACTCAGAAAGCGTTTCTTCACATGAATTCTCTATCCATGGACAAAGCAATTTATGACCATTATCAAACTTTAAGCTGAATACTGACGCACACTGTAAAACAATCACATAGAAAATAACAAATTCAATGACAACACAACACAAAACCGTATTAATCAGAGTATTCGCTACATAGAGAGGATTCTAACCGTACCTTGTTGCTTTGACCAAGAAGATGGTGCTGAAAAGTAAAGATGAGCTCCACAAGATTCACAAGATATAGTATCTGTATCATTATTCACCCACCCTAGCCTCGTGCAATTCACAGCACTAATAACCTATCAGCACACACACACACAAATCAGCTAAGAGTTTCATAGAAATGACTGTTGTGGTTCAAAGGTCACAAGAAGTAAGACCTGAGGCTTGGCAAACCAAGTCATGGATTTGAAAGTAGCTAGTCTTCTCATAAGGTCACCTCTATCCCATGGCCTACAAAGACCAGAAGGCGATGTCTCGGAACGAGCTTTCAAAGCTGAAGAAGATCTATCAATGGTAGCTAATCCAGTCTTTGGCTCAACTAATGCTAACACAGAACAAGGATTTGGACGCTTCTTCCGTCTCGATTGTTTCTCTACACTTAAACTACAGAAACCAAAACGATATCGAATAATCATAACACGAACAAAATTGCAAAAGCTCAAAATTGAAATGTAGCTGAAGAAAGGAACAAAATCACCACTATGATTAAGGAATATCTATAAGGAAGATGAATCGATTCCATGTGGAAGAGGAATAAGGAAACTGACCTAGTGGAGGAGGAAGAAGGAAGCTGAGATTTGGATGGGGTAAAGAGTTTATCCATGATTTGGTGAAATCTCTTCTCGGATTCTTGTGCCATGATTGATTGATTTTCCAGAGAAATGGATCTTCTTCTTCGTATAAACCCTAAATCCTTAGATATTCGTCTCCGTCTTCTTCTTCATCGCTGCTCGAGTAAATGGCGGAGCAACACCAAAACGACTAGAATCGTGTCGTTTTAGTCCTCTTCAGGTTCGGGAAAATCCAGATGTGCTCAAATTTTTTTATCAATTTGACGAATAGTCCCTTATATTCTTACTTAGTCCAAGTATAACCCCAAACATTTCATCTTTTCTTTTTTTTTTTGGTCTTCAACCCCAAACATTTCACATTCTTATGAAAACCCAAAAATACAAAAACAATTACTAACATTTTGTGATATTAATAATTCAGACGTAATACGCAAAATCTTCGAAAGAACAGATATTCCTCAACAACTCAAGTTAATTCTTTTTCAAATATTTTCAAAAACTAAGGAAATAATAAGTCAAAGCCATATCTACTATGTATCCCTCAAGTTATGGACAAAGCCAAACTAACAAGCTTTTGTTGCACTCTCACACTTCTTCTTAAACTCAATCCTTAAGCACCACAACAATAAGAAGAGAAAGAAGCCTAGACATTATCATTTCTTCCAAGAATTACCCCAAAATATCAAAAATTTTAAACAAAAGATATATATTTTTGCTTGACATCTAATCCAAATGGGTGCATCAAAGATCATTCTTCTTTCCATCTTCGTATCGGTTTACGTGTTTTCACTAGTGTCATGCACTGAATTTGAAGCTGGAGGAGTAAATGGTTGGATCATACCAAATTCTAGTAATCATGAAGATGTGTTTAACTAATGGGCTTCCAAGAACCGGTTTAAAGTTGGCGACACAATCCGTAAGAATTCTTTTTAAAAAAATTACATATCGATAATTATGATCATCGTAATGCAGTTTTTGAATTTTATGTTGATTTGGTGAAAGGTTTCAAGTACAAGAAAGACTCTGTTTTGGTGGTATCAGAAGAAGAGTACAAGAAATGTCAAACAACTAAACCGGAATTTTACTCGAACAAAGGCGGTGACACGGTTTTCAAATTGGACCGGCCTGGTTTGTTCTATTTCATAAGTGGTGTCTCAGGCCACTGTGAAAAGGGTCAGAAAATGATTATCAAAGTCATGGAGGCTGAATCTCCTCCACCTTCTTCTTCTCTAGCTGCTTCGACACACAAGAAGAATAATGCTGTGAGAAAAACCACTCGGTTCATTGGTGCCGGTTTAGTTGCATTTTCGGTTCTGGTTTTGACTGTTTTTAGTCTAGTGTAGTTTTTTTTTTTGTGTGGGAAGTGAGTTTGACCCTCCTTGAGCCTAGATGGTCTACAAAGTCGAGCTAACGACTTAAAACAAGCGTTTGGTGGGAGGCAACCCACAGGTACGTTTTCTAACTATTTCAATTTAATTTCTTTTATTACTAACTTTGAATTTCAGCGTAAGTTTTCAAAAAAAAAAAAACAGGGAATTTCGCCGAGCACCCCAGGAATTAGGCGCGACCACCTGCTCGACGATGACGACGAGGCTTCTACTCGGTGATATTTTTCCTACCCTTCTACTTTCATTGTCTTATCCGTGTTTTGTTTTTATTTCATTGTGTCACCAATCTCTTGAACTTTTTCACACCGGAGACGGTGTGATTTAAGTCTGGGGGAGCGGTCTTGTTGTTGTGTCAGTCTGCTTAGTTTATTGAGTCTGTTTTTGAGTTTATCGAGTAAAAAAGAGGTTGTTTGGAAATGGAATTATGAACTTGATCTATTGGACTTATTTTCGGACTAGGGATTACTTGTATGATTCGCAGCTTGGCCAAAGTTCTGTTTTGAGCACCCCACATCTCTGCCGAGCACCTGCTCGTGCAGGGTGCTCCCACGAATGGTTGATTAAAATTTTTCCCCAAAGCTCACACTTATCAGAAATTAGATTGATCCAATGTCATCTCAAATTCCTATTTGGTACTTAATCTTGACTTTTAATTTCTTTCTCACGGGTTTGATGTTCATTGGGCAAGACTTTTCCGAACCATATAAGACACCGCAACTTTCCAACAAGTATACTCTTTTTTCTCTAACTTTTGAATCATTTGCTTTTAAATTCTCCCTCTAAAAAAAAAAAGAGAAAACATAAATAAAGGGGGGGGGAGAAATTCAAAGCAACATGCCCAAGTGACCCAAGGGATGATGCGTAAACCCGTATCTCCTTTGGGACTCGCGGAAAGCATGTTGTAAGGGAAACTAAAAGGATCGAAGTGAACCAAGGGATGATGCGTAAACCCGTATCTCCTTTGTGACCTCATTAGATTCGTCCCATAATAAAACTTCAAAGCAACATGCCCAAGTAGCCAAGGGATGATGCGTAAACCCGTGTCTTCTTTGTGACCTCACGGAAAGCATGTTGTAAGGGAAACTAAAAGTTTCTAAGTGAACCAAGGGATGACGCGTAAACCCGTATCTCCTTTGTGACCTCATTAGATTCGTCCCATAAAAAAAAAAAATAATAATAGTAAAAAGTTGAGAAAAAAGAGTATACGGGAGAGGATCTTGGTTAGGAGAAGTCGGCACCCCTTGAAACGATTCCCCTTAGGTAAGATCACTGTACTTCCATTTTCATTAATTGATTAAGAGATGATATTGAGAATGCTGATGTCTAAAGTTTTAACCCTAAAATAAAGCTGCAAGTGCACATACACACGCAGTAGTACAATAGGAATCGAATCCACAGAGACCAAGGTTACACTATAAAGCTATTGATTTTAATCTAAAGCTGAGATAAAATGGGGGTTTTGGTTGTTGGAAAACAATGTAACAAAACAGCAATGAAAACGATGTAGATTCGATAAGATAAAAGCACTAGATCAAGGTCATTCGCCGGTGATTTTCGAATTAAAGACTGAGCATCTATTCAGGATTCAAGTTAAGTGCAGTCTAGAACTCAAACATGAATGTAATATTGCCCCACTGTCGTGATGCATCAATATCTTTATCTAACATCCTAAATGCTTAAACTGTCGTTTGAATTCAGAGATGTTGACAAGCATTATCGAATGGGTTCAATTTGTTCACAATTGGTGGTAACAATCAACTGTCATTGGTTACACACTAATTGCTCATCAATGGTTTATCTAGCAACCTAGAGCACTGTCGTGAATAAGTTAAACATGAGAACATAGACTAGGTGATCAAATTAGTCTAAGCAGTATGAATCCCTATTGATGAAGACAATGATTTCATTCCTATTTGGCTCAGTCACTAGCATTCTAAATCACCATTGAAATGCCCCTAATCTAGCTAAAAGACTACTCACGCATGGAGAGATCAAATGCAACAATCAAATGAAGAGAATTCATGATTCAGAAAATAGTAAAAGAGATAGGGTTTTAGAATTCTTCTCAATAGAAATGATGGATTGACCCTCCAATTCTTACAAGCAAATCCAAATGCAATAGAGAAACACTTGAAAATCTCCAAGGGATCGGAAACAGGGAGTCTCAGTCTCAAAAACGTAAAAACAAAGTGAAAAAGGATAATGTTTCAGGAAGCGGCTGCCCCTTATTTATAGGAAAAATTAGGGTAGGTTGGTTCTGGGTGCCCGACCGGTCGGTCTGGGTTCCGGACCGGTCGGTCCCGTTTCCAGGGCGTCTTGATCTTCAGGTCTTCAGTCGGGACCGGTCGGTCCCTGGTAGTGGATCGGTCGGTCTTGATTCCAGGGGATCATGGCTTCGAGTCTTCAGATGCGGACCGATCGGTCCGTTGAGCGGGACCAGTCGGTCCTGATTCCAGGAGATTTGATCCTCGCAGCTTCACGTTGAGACCGGTCGGTCCCTTGAGGCGGATCGACCGGTCTTGATTCCAGGGGGAAGAATTCTTCAAGTCTCCGCGAGCGGGTAGGAAGAGCAGGCGGCCAGACAATCGAGCAGGTGCTCGATTAGGAAAAATCGCCTTTTCGCTCCGATTTTGTCTCGTTTGCTCCAATGAACTCCAATAGCTCCAATCCATGCTCGAGAGCCTCCTAGAGCCTGAAAAGACACAAAAAAAACTGGAAAGAACCGAAAAGTGATAGAAAGCAATATGTTAAAAAGGCTAAAATACTAATATATCAACTCCCCCGGACTTAGATCTTTGTTTGTCCTCAAAGAAATTCAGAAATAAGTAAAGGAGAGAGGTTTGAAAACGCGGGAACTCTCACTACAAGAAAACAGGCCATTTGCTACTACCAGAAACGTCACAAATTCGTCACTAATAAGGGATTTGCGACTACTTTGCGACGAAAACAAGTAGTCACAAAAGCTCGTCGCTAATTTGCGACGATGCCAATTCGTCGCTAATTTGCGACGGATTTATGACGGATTTAGGACTCCATAACTCAAGTCGCAAATTCGTCGCTAATTTGCGACGGTTTTGCGACTCCACATTTTAGTTGCAAATAAGCGACGTTTGTGTGACTCAGACATGTAGTTACTAATTAGCAACGGATTTGAGACTGTCTTGTGCGTGGCAAATAAGCGACGTTTGATTATGCGACTGAGTTATGACTAACTATATTCGTCGCAAATTAACGACTAATTAGCTTCTAATTAGAGATTATATTGTTGTTGTCACATTTTGGGTTAGTCACATTTTAGTCACCAATTTGCCACTGATTTGACACTTATATGCTACTAATTGTTTCTTTGTTTTGTTTTGAATTGTCCAAATCGAATGAATAACAAAAACCTTAAAATTAAAAGCGTACTACATAATCAAGCATTTAAAGTACAAAAGGGTTGAAACCAAAGTACAAAAAGTATTACAACATGCTAGTTTGTTAAGAAGAGAGAGTTCTTGTGACCAAAAAACAAGAAGAAGAGAGAGTTCAAGAGTTGAAGAAGCAGCCTAAGTGTTGGATCTTTGTTCTTCATGAACTCGATCATCTTCACCATCGCCTTGATGAAACCTAATACATAGATCATGGAAAGAATAAGCAGACATCCGTGAACAACACACATTTAGATCAATACAACATACATATAATATACATATCATCAATGAAGAAGCAACTCGAATTAAGATGAATACATTCACAGAAATAAACCTTTTATGTGCACTAGAGACAAGTAAAACAACTTGATAATCATAGAAATAATATACACACTGTAAGAGTATCCCAAATGTTGTAAGAAAAGACAAAGAAGATAATTAAGTTACCTTTGTACTGAGGAAATATTTGACAGACTCATGTTGGAAATACTCTCCCGTGATCTTTTGATTGTTGGTATTATATGCCTTATTTCTTCCTACAAGTACAAGTCACTTAGACACAAAAAAAAATGAAACATTGTATCAAAAGTACACATTACATATACACATATTATAGGATAATGAATACAAAAAAAAAAGCACTGAATATGATAATTTAATTTACCTGGTTCTCCTTTTTGGGTTGACTGAACCGCCTCCTTAAATTTAGTTCTTTTCAGCTTAAGAATTGTCTATCTTGGTACAAAACCATTCTGTTAGCAGAAAAGACACAAGACCATATGAAAGAAACATACAACAAAACAGAAAAAAAAGACTAAGACTTGCTTTCCAAATGAATTGCTTTCTTCATTTTAGTTCAGCATAAGAAACCTCTATATTGGTACAAAACCATTCTTTTAGCAGTTACTATATACATAAGACTTTAAACAAAAACTACAAAAATAATGCTAATGTAGAAATTTAATAGAAATCTAACTAAGTCTGATCCAAAGCTCGGCTTCTGAGTGCTTTCTCAAAAAGATCTAACAATGTCCATAGCTGGATAATTTGAACGGGTTTATTAAGTATAAGAAAAATCAGATTTTACGATATTTGAACAGAGTTTGTTTGTTTACCTAGCCCTTCATTTTGTCCATCGATTCTCCTCTAAAAGATGCCCAATCACAATACAAGCACACAGAAGCAAAAACCTTTTATGCATTTACATGTTCTCTAATCGTGATAACAAGCAAAAGCTCAATCTTGATGAACTAAACTTGATTTGACAAACACAATTTTTTAGAAAGTACCAAAGAACAAATTAGATCAGAGTGGATAAATTATTAGCTCTAATCATTCTCACAGCTTTCAAAGAGTTACAAACTTTCCCAAATAAGAAAATTCAAGAAAACGTCTCACATAAAGCATCATACCTCATTGGTGAAGTAGAATCTCCGAGCTTAGAAGGATTTAGGCGGGATAAAATTGGCTCCGACTTTCAATTCCGAGCCCTAATTACAATTTGCCTGGTATACCGAACAAATCAAAATCCAATTAGAAACAAACAGATGAGAATCTGGAGAAATAGAAGAATCCTAACCTTTCTTTGACCATATTTGCATCGGGAGTCGGAGAAGAACGCATGAGCTTGAGATTCTTCTTCAAATTATCACAGAGGTTTTTGCTTAAGGAATGGGATTGGAAACAAAGAGATTCAGTGAAACCACAGACCACAGATCTACCTACTCCGGCGTTAGATCCACCACGACCGACCATAGATCTAACAGCGGCGCCGACAGTCCACCACCACGGTTAGATCCACCATCACGACCTCTAGGAATTTGGAGAAGAAAGAGTGGTTTAGAGAATGTGGATATCAATAGACTTATTCTCTCTTGCAATTTTGTGCGATATCCTGCATCCTCTACGAAACATCGGGTAACCCTTAAACACTCTAAACACCTTGAACTCCACCTCTAAATAGCCTTAGACCCTTAGCGCCGTCTTCCCTGAAAAGGTGCCTTTAGCGAGATCCTCACGTATACTTTGAATGCGTTGAGTTTGTGTTTGGGAAATGGCTTGGTTGAGAAATGTGTTGAGGTTGTTTTGGTAAAGCTTTGTTATTTGTGATTTGTACTATGTGGTCTGCAGATTAAAGGTTATTCGGTTCACTGAGGATAAGAGAGTTCCCGCGTTTTCAAACCTCTCTCCTTTACTTATTTCTGAATTTGTTTGAGGACAAACAAAGATCTAAGTCCGGGGGAGTTGATATATTAGTATTTTAGCCTTTTTAACGTATTGTTTTCTATTACCTTTCGGTTCTTTCTAGTTCTTTTTGTGTCTTTTCAGGTTCTAGGAGGCTCTCGAGCATGGATTGGAGCTATTGGAGTTCCTTGGAGCAAACGAGACAAAATCGGAGCAAAAAGGCAATTTTGCCTAATCGAGCACCTGCTCGATTCACTTGGCCGCCTGCTCGTCCTACCCGCTCGCTGGAGACTTGAAGAATTCTCCTCCCTGGAATCAGGACCGGTCGATCCGCCTCAAGGGACTGACCGGTCCCAACGCGAAGCTGCAAGGATCAAGTCCCCTGGAATCAAGACCGATCGGTCTCGCTCAACGGACCGACCGGTCCGCATCTGAAGACTCAAAGCCAAAGTCCCTTGGAATCGGGACCGACCGGTCCCGACTGAAGACCTGAAGACCAAGACTCGCTGGAAATGGGACTGACCGGTCCGGAACCCAGACCGACCGGTCGGTCACCCAGAACCAACTTACCCTAATTTTCTCTATAAATAAGAGGCAGCCGCCTCCTGAAACAGATTCCTTTTTTCACTTTGTTTTTCACGTTTTTGAGACTAAGACCCCTTGTTTCCGATCCCTTGGAGATTTTCAAGTGTTTCTCTATTGCATTTGGATTTGCTTGTAAGAATTGGAGGATCAATCCATCATTTCTATTGAGAAGAATTCTAAACCCTTTCTCTTTTATTATTATCATCATCATGAATTCTTCTCATTTGATTGCTGCATTTGATTCAACCATGTTCGAGTAGTCCTTTAGCTAGATTAGGGGCATTCAATGGTGATTTAGGATGCTAGTGACTGAGCCAAATAGGAATAAATCATTTGTCTTCATCAATTAAGATTCGTATTGCTTAGGCTAATTTGATCACCTAGTCTATGTTCTCAAGTTTAACTTATTCACGACAGTGCTCTAGGTTGTTAGATAAGCCATTGATGAGTAATTGATGTGTAACCAACGACAGTTGATTGTTACCATCAATTGTGAACAAATTGAACCCATTCGATAATGCTTGTCAGCATCTCTGAATTCAAACGACAGTTTAGGCATTTATGGTGTTAGATAAAGATATTGATACATCACGACAGTGGGGCAATATTACATTTATGTTTGAGTTCTAGACCGCGTTTAAACTGAATCCTGAATAGTTGCTCAGTCCTTAATCCGAAATCACCGGCGAATGACCTTGATCTAGTGCTTTTCTCTTATTGAATTTACATCATTTTAATTGCTATTTCGTTTCATTGTTTCAGTACAGTCAAAACCCCCCATTTATTCTTAGCTTTAGATTAAAATCCATAGCTTTATAGTGTAACCTTGGTCTCTGAGGATTCGATACCTTTTATACTACTGCGTGTGTCTGTGCACTTGCAGCTTTTATAATTGGGTTAAAACTTATTGCATCAATAATCTCCGTTCACCAACGGATCCAAAAACCTTCATATATGTAGAAAGATGTGCATAAGTTAAGATGGAAATTTTCATTGTTACAAAAGGGTTTGTAACAAAACACTTTATAGACATATATTTAGTTGAACAAATTATAGACCATCCGACGATGAAATCGAATGCTCGTTTTGCAGCAGCATTATCAGGAACGCTAGTGCTATTTAATGGTTTGAACCATCTGCCAATTAAGGTTGTTCCTATCTTACCACCTTGAGATTTCTGCATTATAATTTTTGTAGATTAATTAGTGGATTTGATTAAAAACAAATTATATCATTTAAGTCTCACATGGAATGTCGATATAAACCTGGTATCTCTTTCGGTATAGTGACGCGGTTTCTGCATGAGCTAGGAGTTGATGATGCGCGGCTATATAAGGTTCGGTTCCAGAATCTCCTCCTCAAACTGAAACGAATCGAACTGAACCGAAAACATAGGTATCGGTTTGGTTTCGGTTATTCGGATTATACCTATTGGACCAGAAAAATATAGTCCATAGGTTTCGGTTCAAACCAAAAAACCATGGACAAACCGAATAAAACTGAATCTTAACCTATGTATAATATACATAGCTGACTTTTGATCTTCCCCTATCCGACACTTAATTATATTTTCCAAAACCTAAAACTGGCTAATCTAATTTCAAAATCTTTAGTCCCCAATTCCTCGCACTCATCAATTCGACATCCTTTACCATCATCATCATCTGTTTTTCGATCTCAGGTTCGTTCATCCTTGTGTTCTTGTTTTGTTTATGAATTTTTTTGGTAGGATTGGATTTGGTTTTGAAGGCATGTTTATGTTTGTCTCTGTTTTTGTGTTTCCTTTGTCATTGTGCAATTGATTGTTATAGGTTTTAATTCGTTAAACCAAAACCGAAGTAATTCGGTTCTAATATAGACTTTAGAATATGAACCGAAACCGAAGTGAAACCGAACCGAACCGACCCATAATTCATTCGGTTTATATATGGACTCATGTTAACTAAAACCGAAAAATCGAAAAATCGAAAAACCGAACCAAATAAGAAAAATAGAAATTTGATTGAAATCAAAATCCTACGAAACATAATGACGGTTAAATCGTCTAGGTTAGTCTTTTTTCTTCTAATAAAGCCAATTTAGTTGAATCCTCCATATGCTATATGGATCAAGTACGTTTAGAGAACCGTATGCGCAAGCTTTATATTGTCACATATATAAACGTCAAGCATCAGACAATAAACATAGAAAAAAAAGATCACTCCATAGTTATACTAGGTTCTAGTACATACAGTATGTGTAAAAGCTTTAAGGCAAACGTTTGAATAATAATAATAATAATAATTTTACCCAAAAAAAAAACGTTTGAAAATTTGTGTGATTAACGAATAAATATTAGAAACTATATAAGTTTACTCGATATAACTAAAAAAAAGTTAGAAAAGTGCAAGATTATAATTGTGAAAAAAACATTTGTTATCTATTTAAGAAAAAATACGAAAACATATATTATGTATGTGTATATCACTACAAGAATTCAGTGCATTAGCTGCGGACTGGCGAGGGCATTTCCGTAGCCAAGATTTTTAGCTACGCAAATTGCGAATGATGGCGACAAAACAAATAATAGACAAATCCGTGACAAATTTGTAGCGATCCGTAGCTATATAGCTACAAACGGATTTCGTAGGTGTTATGTAGCTAAATAGCTACACATTGGTAAGAGATAAGTTGTCGCCATTAAATTTATATCTAGCCACATTTTGCTTCACATATTTCTATTGCTAGATGGTAACGGTTTGTGTGTCCTTACTAGTTTGTCGTGTGCATGACAATATTATTTGTTTAGTTTTGATAGATAAATTTTAGCTTTGTTAAAAGCAATTAAGTATTTAAGTATATATGCGTAACGAGCTATTAAAAAAAGGTCGAATGTAAAGGAGACAACCACATTCTAGACTATCATATGGTGTGGGTTCTTGTAACACATAAAAAGCATGCTTGTATAGGGTTTTACCATTGTTGTTATCATACTGTATCCACTGTTGTGACTATTTTCTTTCAAATCCTCGATAAAGGTTTAATTTTAAAATCAAGAAAATAAATGAATTAATGGGCTAATATTTTCCTATGTTTTCAAATAATAAATGGAACCATTACAAAAATGCTACTTTACAAATATGTTATTCTTGAATTATTTTTTTACCAACATGCCACTTATAAATCTGTTTTAAAATTTTATATATCTCAAAATTCTCAATTTAAAATTTTTTTTTGATCCATAACAAACCTTAAACCCAAAAAACTAAACTTTAATATAACATAGTTAACTCAAACACAAATAATTTAAAATTTTGGGAAAAGTGATAATGACATTTTTGAAAAGAAACATGTTAAAAGTGATATTTATGGAAATTTCTCAATAATAAAATAGAGATTAAATGGTTAACTACTATCATTAATAAAATACGACAAAAAAAAACATGGTCCACAAAAGCCCAATTTCCTTAAAGCCGATTATAACTTGAGCCCATTTCAGTACTCTGTAGCTTTTGACTAAATTTCGTTCTGGGTTTTGTATTACAGGTTGAATCAGCTCCTGATGCGACTATGGACAATAAGTCCTTGAACAAAGGTAAGATCTTTGCTCTGTCTTGAAAGTTCATGTCTTAAGTACTGTTGTTGCTTAGGATGATTGAGATAGTTGTTTAACTATTGTTGGTTTTGTGATTATGCGATTGTAGAACATGAATAAGGTTGTTCAGCTACTGTATCTTAAGTATTGATAGATTTGTGTTGAGGAAGTTATTGATTTTAGCGTTGTTTGGTATATGTCTCTAGGTAAGAGAGCAGCTGAGGATGATTTGGAGACTAAAGTGAACCTGAAGAAGCAGAAGAAAGATGTGATAGCTGCTGTTCCTGCTAAGAAGCTCCCCAAGAAGGTTGATAGCTCTGACTCAGATTCTTCTGCAAAGAAACCTGCTGCAGCAGCTAAGGTTGCAGCTAAACCAGCTGCTAAGGAGGATTCATCCTCTGAGGAAGAATCAGATGATAGTTCTGAAGATGAGAAGGTATTGTATTAACTCTCTTACTTGTAATATCTGCAATGGTTTATGTATGTGTGGTCTAATTTATCTATTTATGAAATTGAAGCCTGCTGCTAAGAAGGCAGCTCCTGCTAAGGCTGCAAGCAGTTCTTCTTCTGATGAAGATGAGAAGGTATTGTATTAACTCTCTTACTTGTAATATCATTTTATTGATTAGTTACACAAGAAATATTACACTAACACACTGATACATCACCAATGGTACACAAATTTATTCAAAAATACAAATAATACTTAAGTTTGTTCAGGGCCGAATTTAAAACACCAGAGTGATGGGGCCCGTTAACGCCATACATTGAGCGTTGGTTCCCCAAACTAAACCGGTTTAATCGAACCGACCCCCAAAAGAAAATCAAAGTTTTGGAACCGAAATTGAAACTATTCCAGATCTCAAAGAAAAGATTTAAGAAAACATATAAAACCCTAAATTGTTTATCTTCGTCATCTTCTTCGATTTTAGAGCAATTTCCAGAATCCATTGAATTCGCTGCTTGAAGAAAACTTCATGGATGATATACAATCCAAAGCTCTAGAGGAGAAGCTAAAGAGTCAGCTTTCTCAGCTTGAGTTTGAACACGCAGTGTTCGAGAGAATTGTTTATAAGAACAAGAATCAACATCGAAGATGCTCTTATTTTCAATACCTTGAAAAGGAATATACAATCTCTGTGTCCAATTTGATTCTGAATGTGAAAAGATGGAATTTTTAATAGAAAAATTCGATTTTTTATTTGGTTTTAGGTGAGAAGAGAATTGAGACTTTTGAGAACAACTAAAATGGATGAGATTCTGAAATCTTGCTTTCATGTTATTTCTGGGAAAGGAAGTAAACAAAAACTTCATGTTTTGGAGAAGTAAGATCCTCTCTTACTCTATGTTTGATTACTGAATGTTATGAGAATTTGTGTAGTAGCTTAGTTGGTTTATGTTTATGCAGCTTGAAGTTCAAAAAATCTAATACTGAGAAACCGAATATCTTGGAACGACTACTCGGTGCTCTTCGTTTACTCTCACAGGTACACTCTCTATTCGATTTGTTTCATTGAGCTTATTGTGTTGTTTGGTTAGTGAATAAGCTTATTGTGTTTGTTACAGATGACTGAACCTATCTTAAAGGCAGCTAGGTATTGATTTGATAGATTCATGAATTAAATTGTTTGTGTAATGTCTTAGAAGCTAATCATATGCAAATTTGTTCTGCAGTGGGATATCGGTTCTGCTAGCTCGTTCGTTTTTCGTAGGATTTTCTGTGTTATCTGTGGCGATGCTTGCACGTCTCCGAGTGTTACTTCAACAAGTAAGTTAACAAGAAGCTAGTTTCTTCAATCCTTGATCTAATGGATACACAATGTGTTTAATTTGTTCATCGGTTTGGGGTTGTGCAGATATTACTTGATGCAGTTTCAGTTTTCAATTTGGTCACCTCTATATCCCTGAAGAAACAATCTGTAAAGATAGCACAGAACGGGGTTGAGGTTGGTCAAAGCTTCTTTCGTGGATTTCTTACACAGTTTAATGAATGTGTCGGTAAACTCAGTTTTCGTTATTTGATACAATACAGGTGTTCCGCGAGTTCTATCCAAAGGATGAAGAGTGCATCACTTTATTGGATTGTGTATGGAAGATCGATAAATATGTCTTATCTGAGAAATTGCAGAACTGTGAGGTTGTAGAGGAAAATGTTTTAGAAGATGCTACGAGGAAAGATTCTTTGGTACAGTATCAAACATTTTTTTTGTATGTGTGATTCACAACAATATATTTTTACTATATAATAAACTAAAATTTATATTCTCACGCTCTGTATTGAAATTATCATAAAATTGAAAAAGAAAAAGATTTAAGGAAAAAGAAAAAAAAAAACATGAGTTTCCACATTTTTCTAAAGGCAAAATGTAAATAAAATCGAAATCAATCCGGCTCAAAAATGGCCCGATCAAAATCAATCCGGTCCAAAGATGGCCCAATCGGTGTGATGAGAATTTAATCATATACTATGAGTCTTGTATTATGTCAAGATTAATGGCTATATAAACAATCGTCGAAACTGAAAATGGACCTTGAACGAAATATAAAGGACGTAGATCCATCCACTCAAACAGGAGAAATGGAGTGAACTCATGGTTATACCTAGCTAGGATATGTCTATATATTTATAAACCCCTGTGCAAATACACGCAATGGTGACATTCAGCTCTGCATCTTTCGCTGGTCAATCAATAATCATATATAGTGTCCTTGGTTTGATATGATTCTTTTAATTCGATGAAAGCTACTATATATACTTCTGATCAGATTGATGCTGTAATTAAACTTTTAAAAAATGTATATATGTTCCCTTGTCCAATTCATGTTTTATACATTTTACATTTAAATTAAAAGAAGTGAGAATCAAACGGTGAGAATCAAAGTAAGTAATATATGTGAAAATTTTACTATAAGAACAAATCATAAAGGTAAACAAACTTAACGTAAAAAAAAAATTAAAATTTGGTTACAAAGACATGAGACTCTCAATGTGATTCGAGAATGCATGGAGCTCATACTTCGATCTAACTCCAAGTCCAATACTGAGCATAAATTCGTCGACCGCGATAAACTCGGATTTTCTGATGCTGTTTTTCTCCATATCTAAATAGTAAATATGTAACGATTTACGAAACTTATTGGTACATAAACAAACTCACTAGCATGAGTGACACAAGTTAGTCTGTAACTGTATCATATTGATTTTTCAGATCTGAGGTCAAAGCTCATTATACCCAAAACAGACAAATCATTAAAAGCGGCTATATAATATAGAACACCATTGATGCATCGGCCATAAGTATTAGAGAAAGAACGATGCTTAATGTTAGTTTTGATGATTCTCCATGATTTTTGAGTTGATCCCAATGTTAAAACTCGGTACGTATTGCAAGTTAGATAACGAGGCAAGCAAAGTACTTTGTGTTTACCTTCGATTAGATCGTGTCCTAAAAGAACTGTTGGGTTATTCCAGTTCTTCCTTGGTTTGCCTAAGGGTAACAGCTGTCTCGTGGTAGGGTTTCAAACTATAGGGTTTCCTGATTGATGAAAGCAGATCAAGCCCTGGACATATTCCATATGGGAGTTACTAATTTCTGGGAACTTCATATGATAACGATCATTAGGCTGAGAAATATAAGACTCGTACGAATTCCGAGGTTGTGGAATCGAGAAAACAAATAATTTTTTTTCCTTTTTTGAAGCAGAATACAAGTCTCGTACGATTCAATGTTTACCTTCGATTGGATCTTATTCTAAAAAGATTGTTAGGTCTGTCCAAACCTTGCTTGGTTCGCTTAAGGTTCTGTACTGTCCCATGCTAGGGTTCCAAACTATAGGTTTTCCTGATTGTTGAAAGCATATCAACCAGTGGATAGATTCCGTAGGGAAGTAAAATTCAGTGATTTTCATATGATAAAGAACAATTCTAGGCTGAAAATAGTATAAAAATTCGTTCGAATTACGAGGTTGTGGATCGAGAAACAAACATTTTCCCCCTTTTTTTGAAGCAGAACAAAAGTTTTGGCTGTGTTGAGGAATGAATTTCGAACGAGTTAATAAAATATGGTTCTTTGGTGATTGATGACCATAGCTTTGAACACAACCAAACCTATTTTGCTCCCTCTGTCTTACTTCCTCTCCACGATTTCGAATATGCTTTTATTTTTAATTAATATTTCCTCCCTCCTTGAAAAATAGATTTTCAAAATAAATTTTTGTTTGATAAAGATAATTCTTTTAAAAACCTTTAATTCATATTTAATGAAGTAAGGATGAATAATTGTAAACTTCAAAAAAATATTGATTTTGATACATTATTATTGGTTTAGCGTTGTGAAAAAAAATTGTTACTAGTGCAAAAAAAAAAGAAAATATTTGTAGTTAAGTATTAATTTGCTTGGAATTTACATAATGTCCAAAAAGTATATTTCTATATAATGGGTTTTTTTCTCGAGTAAATTGGGTCATTTTCAGTTTCGGGTTCACGTAAATTTTGATTAGATATAGAAAACCAATTAAAACTAATCAGATTATTTTTATATTTGATTCAAACTAATTAAACCGGATTAACACATTTGAGTATAACGTTGGAGTTGAGGAAAGGAGCTTCTTAACCGGTTTCATGCTTGTTTGAATATACTTTAAAATCATTTTGCAATCAAACATTGTCAAGTTAGATGATTAGAGTAGAGAAATCGATTTACAACATTTACAACCACACACAAAAAAAAAAAAAAAAACGAAAAAGCCGAATCTACCAACCCAAACACTGCTTTATGGTTATCAAACATTGCAGTTGAAGAGCACTAGCCAAAAATATATCTTCCTTCTTCTTGTTAAGAAGACCCTCTCTAAGCTTATTTAGCAGCATACCAGTTCTGAGCACATTTTGCATCAACCGATAAATCGACCGAGAGAATATTCCTTCCGTTAAAGGGTTTCGACATGCATTCCACAACTATATCCTTGGCGATTTTCTCTGACTCCATTGGTCCTTCCAATATTACTTCATCATGGATCTGTTTTGCATAAGGAATACGTTTATTTGTCACAAAAAATTTCAAACGAATAAAGACCATTGATTTGTTACATGTAGAAGCAATGTCCAACCAAGCTCCTTCAACCGTTGATTTGTCGATATCTCCAACATTGCACACATTGCAACATCAGCTGCACTTCCCTGTAGTGTGAAACATCGATGCTCAGAGTTTGAAATTGATGTATAGCAAAGGGAATTAGTATTATGATAAATAAAACGAAGAAAAATGTAAACCTGCACTGGAGTGTTGATTGCTGCTCTTTGGATATGATTCCTATGAGCAAGTGACTGATACGCCGGGAATCTACGAGCCCTTCCTAGTAAAGTGAGTACATACCCATCTTTCATAGCTTCTTTCTTACGCAATTCTTGCCATTTCCTTACTTCTTGTCTGTCATTGTACCAGAGATTGACCGTGTCCTGAGCTTCTTCCCTCGAGACCTTTAAAGGATTTTTTTTAAAATGGCATTGTTAGGTTTATCACACTTCAAAAGCAAGTTTATATAATAAACCAATTAGTTTCATTGTTCTACCTTCCAATCTCTAGAAAGCCCTATCGCGGTTTTCCCATATGCAATCGAAAAGTTAAGCATCTTGGCTTTTCTTCTCTCTGAAGCAAACGCGTCCTGCGTATTAAAACACATTTGCAAACAGTTAGCAATCTTATTGTCATCTAACAATCAAATTCCAAAATTTACGACTTATTTGAAAAATTTAGTATCATTTAAGCAACAGTCCACCTTTAATAATGGAACTGGTGGCTTGTCTTCCCCAGGTTGTGGATGCCATTCAAGGAGCACTTGCCCTTTTTCTACAGCTTCACGAATATGTGGATACATATTCATGGCGGTCCTCGAGTGGAAATCCCCGCCCGCTTTGAAAGCTTCCATCATGCTTTTACAACCAGCAAGATGAGCCAGAATCCTAAGTTCCAGCTAAAGATAGAGAAAGAATTACAGTCAATGAGTGAACCAGCTAATAAAAGTTTCTACAACTACCAGAGTTTTATAATCTTTCACCTGCCCATAATCAGCGACAATGAGGGAGTTTCCAGGCGCTGCTACAAACGCTTTACGTATCTTGTACCGATCCTTCTCCAAAGCAGGTTGGTTCTAGAGAGATAAAGAAAACTTTAGTAACAAATTGTAGATACAGTTACAAGGTCATAAGTTACTTAATTTCAGTTCACAGACATAACTTGACCATTTCAAATGTAATTCTCTATTAGGTCTTGGTAACACAAAACAGAATTTCGAACCAAATTATCTCACTTTTAAAATTTTACAACATGCTTAGTTGCTTAGCGAAAGATATCACAGTGAAAATTTGCTACATAATGACTCAAGATGATTCCTCAAATACGGTTCAAGCAATTTTGATTTGAAGAATATCACAAAGCTTATCAATATATACCTGCAAATTTGGCCTTCTAGCTGATAAGCGCCCAGTTTCTGTATTGATATTAAGAGAACAATGGACGCGACCATCTTTGCCTGATACATTACTTACCTGTAAGACAGGAAAAAACAATTCCATAAACGTCAACCTGAAGGGAAAGAGATAAGCAGCTCAAAAGTTCATGAAAAGAAGTTAGTAGCCAAGAAAACAAAATACCTGTAAGGGAAGAATGAAATTTGAGATCAAAGAATCTATAGAGCAAACTTCACACAATGAGGCAATAGCAAATGATAAAGGTATTACCCCGGTGAGTCCAGAACTACCAATGTAGCTGCAATAGATGTAGGAATTTGTATTGTTCATTTCAAAGGTAAAGGTTTCATATCTATATTACAAGAAGGAAATAATAAATACTCACAGTTGCTGTAGTTTTTTACAATTCCCAATCTCAGCTGGAATAGAACCAGAAAAGTTATTTGAACTAATACTAGTGCAGAAAATATAGATAGGTATAATAAGAAAAGCAACAAATAAATCTGACATGATCAAAGAATGAAGAAGAAGTAAGCATTTACAGTGATTTCAAGTTTGTAAGCAAACCAATTTCCTTGGGAACAAGGCCAGACAAGGCATTGATCCCAAATGTCCTACGTGATGAACAGTTGAGCGATTCGTGAGAGACAAGAAACTGATACTTGAAGAGAGAAAAAGGAAGAAGAACAGTCTTACATCCATTCCATTCGAATCAAATTTCCAATTGCAGGAGGCATAGATCCTGTAAGAAAGTTCTGAGCCAGGTTCCTGCGGAAGAACATGTATGTCATTTTGTGTTTGATGATGAGAAAGAAAAAAGATAAGTATTTGTGTAATGTATACAGATTGGTGAGGTATATCAAAGTCCAGAGCTGTGGAGGAATAGGTCCAACAACATCTATCGCGTAAACCTTGCTGTGAAACAAAACTACGAAGTTCAGTGGGAGAAATCGTCGAACACATGGTGTGCAAACAAAAAAAAAGAGGGATTACAGAGCAGTAATGTGGCAAGTGGAGTTGGCGAAATCGCAACGGCATTTGATAAGAGGATTGTAAGTGTTGTCGTCGATGGCGACGCCGGAGCAAAGTTCGCCGGTGATATTCCATTCCTTCGGGGCACGGATCTTCCAAGTCGCGAAAATGGAGTTCAAAGATTGAGCTGGTTTATAATTTAACCAAAGTATATTAGAGAGCTGGTTCGATGATTAATTTAGATTCGATTTATATTATGTAAACCGGAAACCTCTCTTTATATAAGAGGATCTAATGTAACAAAGAGAAACAGTAGAAAATCTTCTTCTTTGATTGATCTTGTTTCTAACACCAAACATATAATTTTTAAATTCTCCAAGTGTTTCAAACCTTCGTCAGGATGTGTTCGGTTTTGAGCTCGAGCCAGCTGAACCGAACCGGAGAGGAAGAACCAGACAGTGAGGAGCACAAACGTGGGCATCGTCGACGGTGGCTTTACTTTTGGGGTTGCTTCAGAGACAAAAGTGTCTATCCAAAAAGCTTTTGGTTGTCTCATGTATTCTCTTTTCTTGACTTGTATTCGTTGACTTGTATGTATTTCTATTTTCTATAGTGTAACCAAAAGCAGCATCATAATTATTATCTGTGGACCAAACCTCATGAATGCCTTTGCGCAAATTGCCTCTTACGTAACTGAGACAGCAAGTCACATGCATTGACCTTTTCCATGGAATCAGTTGGTCTATTGCAATAAATTCAATCTCTCTTTCAACTTCACCAGCTACAAATGAATCAAACTGAATTCTGTTTCTCCAATCAAACAAGAAGATAGCATTTGTATACACAAATATTCATAACTATACACAATCTTTTACATTTAAGGGTCTTTGTAACAAAAAGATGAACCTTGCATTTTCTCATTTTGATGATACAATTCAGCTATATTTGTGAAATGTATTTCTCTCCAAGGAAAGAAGAAAATAGTCATATACACACAAACATCACTATAGGCATCATAGAGAGAGAGAGAGAGGAGAGACATTGTTCTTTGTCATCTTCCTTCTTTGATCTTGAGTCCAAGCATTGGCTTAGCGTCGCTGTCTCTCGGAGTCACAAAGCTCGTTGAGTAGGATGCACAAGAGCTTGTGTCTTTGGTTTGAAAGGCACTGGAAGAGGAGCTTAAAACTAACCATGTTACGAATATTTATGATATTAACCTGGGCCACAAAGTTAATATGTCAGGCCCATTAACGATGTTGTAAGTTAATTAATAAAGGCCAATAACGAGACTAAACCGCTTATAACCATTATTGAATCAAAGTGTGTAATATCATAAACAAACATTACTGAATCAGACAAAGTGCAATGTATGTTTCTCCAAGGAAGGACGAAGATAGTCATATACACACACAAACATCACTATAGGCATCATAGAACTAGAGGAGAGACCTTGTCATTTGTTATCTTCCTTCTTTGATCTTGAGTCCAAGCATTGGCTTAGCGTCGCTGTCTTTAGGAGTCACAAAGCTCGTTGAGTAGGATGCACAAGAGCTTGTGTCTTTGGTTTGAAAGGCACTGGAAGAGGAGCTTGTGGTGTCGTCAAATGTCGAGTCGGTTAGGTAGCCTGGCTTACAAGTGACATCACTGACTTCTACATCTCCTGAAAGCATGGCTACTACTCTTGACATTGAAGGTCTCAAGGCATGAGATGCCTGAGTGCATAGCAGACCAATGCCTATCACTCGTTTCACTTGTTCAATGTTGTATTCAATCAGTTCATCATCGATTAGTTCAACTGCACAGCTTTTCTCGTGTAAATTCCATACCTGTAGTGTATACACACCCCAAGATTGATTACCATTTCCAACAATCAAATTTTGAACTAACAAGGAGACGTACCCATTCAAGAAGATATCTTTTCTCATCGCGCAGCGTCTCATCGGAGTTTTTCCTTCCACTTACTAGCTCAAGAACCACAACTCCAAAGGCATACACATCTATTTTCTCTGTTAGGTGTCCACGCATGGCATATTCGGGCGCAAGATATCCACTACATCGGTACAACCATATGTGTTATTTATTAGTATTGGAAACCAAAAAGGTCAGGGTTTGGGGATACTTACATCGTCCCTGCCACTGCGGTACTTATGTGGGTTTTCTTGTCATCGTATAGTTTCGCAAGCCCAAAATCAGAAATTTTTGGGGCTAAGTTAGAGTCAAGCAAAATGTTGCTGGCTTTCACATCCCTGTGTACTACACAAACACTCGCATCCTCGTGGAGATAAACTAGACCTCTAGCTACTCCCAGACATATCTCAAAACGGGTTGACCAATCAAGATGTACAGTCTTACCATCCCCTGCAACAACCAACTCGAGGGCATAATGAGTACTATAGCTAGGTAGAAGCAGAGATAAATAAGTGACGTTTCTGTTCCTTACCAAATAGTGCCTGATCGAGACTTCCATTAGGGAGATACTCATATACGAGCAAACGATGATCTCCTTCAAAGCAGCACCCGTAAAGTTTCACTAGGTTGCGATGCAGAACTGCAGATATTGCTATAATTTCTGCAACAAATTGTCCCTTCCCTTGTCGGGATCCAACCGACAACCGTTTCACCGCAACCTCTCTTCCATCATTGAGCTTTCCCTGTTTAATCATAACAAAACATATTACATATACTCTGGTTTCTTAGTAATATTTTGTCCATTTTGTTATGGGACTCACCTTATAAACAGCCCCAAATCCTCCCTCTCCAAGCTTGTTAGAGGAATCGAAATCTTTAGTTGCACTTTTAAGTTCAGAGTAAGTAAAAGTGTAAGGCTTTACGTCCATACCAAGTAGCTCTGCCAAAAATAATTCGGTCTTTTAAAAATGAACCAATTTGAAAGATGATATGCAAGTTTAATTCTTAATCAGAGTGCCAAAATCATCTAGCTCAAGGGCTTGTTTGTGTTCTTATTGCATCTATACCTTCATCATCTGTGTACCGCTTTCTTCTTTTTCGGATGATGAAGATAACCACACCTGCAAAGATGCTCAAAAGTCCTATGCCAACCAAAACACCCACGATTGTACCAGTATTGTTCTTTCCTTTTGATGGTGGCTTATTGTTCACAGTTGGTGTAAAATCTGAACAGAATATGTAACACTTAGGTATTTACTAGCATCAGGAGACACTGAAAATCAGATAAACCAAAAAGAATTCGTCATTTGTGTACCTGGTTTTGCACTAACAGCCGATATTATTGGCCCATAAGCCCCTTGAATAGGAATACAACATGTTCCTTTCCCAGCCCAGAAAAGATGAATCTCGAGGTGATTTTCTGATACATTTGCTTTATATACTCTCTGAACTGCTCGAGAAGTAGAGTCATTTGCTGTTCTTCGTACATCAAAATCCTTTTCAACAAGTCTTCCCTGGAAAAAATGGAGCCAAGTCTTAGAATTCACCAGAAACAAATTTGGAAGAAGATACACTGAAAAGTTAACTTGAAACGTGGAAGGTTCGATCAAGTAGTACAAACCTGGACATAAATGTCGAAACGGCGTTTTCCTAAACCTCTCCAAGTGTTTGAAGAAGAACCAAGAATTTGTATTTCAGCAAACTGAAGTGTTACGGTATAGTCTCCATTTTCTAGCCCCAACCCATAGTACCTTAGGGAAGATGCAGAAAGTCGTGCTGACTGAAAAAGCTCTGAGTCCAAAGTGTTGCTAAATTGTGATTGTGAAGTAGTTTTGTATATATTATTGCTACTCCCGGCAAAAAGTCCTACACTACTAGCTGCCCATCTCTGAACATCACTCACGACAAATGAAGCTGGTCCAAGATCCCCGTCCTCCCTCTCAAATACTGCTCCGTTAACAGATTGTATTTGGGGGCCTCCGCAGTTGATCGAAAAATCAGAATCTAGACACCAGTCAATAGAGAAAACATTAAGCAATTTTTCCTAACAATACATACAAACATTGTCACAATGTGGTTTCTCATAGCACATAGAGAACCAACAGTTATGAGGATATCTCTTTGTTACACTTACATCTTCCTTTGCCTCGATTGCAGGGGAAGTTCTTTTGCAGGCAGTTCAGTCCTGATAAAACCCTTCTAACAAAAATAAAAGAGATTTAAGAAAGCCTTGATAATTCCATACGCAGGTAAAGAATAGAAGAAAAACATATTTAAAGAAAATTACTTATTGTCAAGACCGTCCAATGTGAAGTTGTTAGCAACTAGGTTGCTGCACAAATAGCATACAGTTTTGTTATGATTATAATAAATATTTTCCTACAAAAAGAAGCTTCATGCTGGATATGAAGAAACCTAATGAATATACACAAGGAAAAAAATTCGGAGATTGAAAAACACTGTGAATATAAGTAGAGATATAGTGTTTTGTTCGCTTACAGTGTCATATTTGGTAAGCTGACCCATGAAGGAAGACTCCCAGACAAATCATTGTACGACACATCTCTGTAAGTATAAATGAACACATAATTAAGATCTACTTGATGTGTTCACCAAGAGTGGAACCTTATTCAACTTGAATAAGAGCCCAAGTAAAAGGTGTATGAAACTTGAGTCTATATCAGGAAGATGTGTTCAAAAACCCTCGAAAAATTATGGGATATGTTGTGGCTTTTAAAGACGAAAAAAATATAAAGGATTTTGTTACCCACATATTGCTTAAAGTCTGACTCTTTTGAGTGGGCAAGGAACCATTGAACGTGTTGTTTCCCAGAAACCTAAAATGAAGACAAAAAAAAGGTACTTCCACAATTATATCAGGCTAGTTGTACATAAAGACCCAAAAAGACAGCAGAAAACTTACAAGTGAGTAAGTCCACTTAAGTTGAAAAGTGAAGCCGGAATTGGTCCATGTAGCTTGTTGAAGCTTAAATCACTGGAAAACAGACATTAATTACACGGTAACACATTAAACCATTCATGTTTAGCAATGAATGAGGAAAATAAGGAAAGTCCATTATCAGCAATTTAAGATCATTTCGTAACTTTCACAAATCATCTCACTCTTTTTACAGAATAGACCCTGAAACCGCTTTCAGAGAATTTGAAGAAACACACTGACATATGTACTTACAGTTGTTGGAGACTTGAGAATCCTCCAATTTCAGACGGTATTGTCCCAGTGAGATTGCTGTTCCTCAACACTCTGAGGCATATATCAGAAATGTTAAAATACACAGATGAGCGAGAAAGAGTTCAATGGTACATTAATCTGACGATGAATTGAAGTAGAAGTTGAATCGAAGTTTCCTTACAGTGTACTTAGAGACTTCATTTCTTTGACGAATTCAAGAGAAGAGCTTCCATTCGATATATCACCAAGCCTCCTACATTTAGAATAGTAAGATTTGGAGAAAGGGGAAGAAAGAGAGGCAGTATTCTGACACCAATGCAACACATACAGTTCTTCCAAAGACGTTAAGTTGGAAAATGACGATGGTATTGGACCACTCAATCCAGTGCCGACAATTCTCCTGCAGTAAAACATGTACCAATTGTTGAATCCCAAATGTAACTGTCATATAGAAAATATAATAACAAGAGTAATGGAACAAGTCTAATATTTAAAATTCTGCAAAAATGAAATCTACTTACAAGGTAGTAAGTTTAGTCTATTTTCCTATAAAGTCTGGTATCCGACCTATAAGTCCCAGATCCATAATCCAACTGTTACAACATCAAGGAAAAGATCACCCAAAGGCCAAACGAAATAGCCGTACGATAAAGCTTAAATTTGGAGTCAATATATCTTACGCGACTTGCAGGTCCACAAAATTGGCAAATGATAAAGGTATTCCCCCGGTGAGTCCAGAACTATCAATGTACCTGCAAATAGATGTAGGAAACTTAATGGTGGGTGAAACATTAAATGATTTTGAAGGTAAAAGTTTCATATCTATATTACAAGAAGGAAACAAAAAACATAAAAGATTAGACAGTTAAACACTCACATTTGCAGTAGTTGTGTACAATTCCCAATCTCAGCTGGTAGAGAACCAGAAAAGTTATTTGAACTGATACTACTGCAGAAAATATAATAGATAGGTATATAAGAGAAACATCAAATAAATCTGACATAGTCATATTAAAGGAATGAAGAAGAAGAAGAAGAAGTAAGCAATTACAGTGATTTCAAGACTGTAAGCAAACCAATTTCCTTGGGAACAGGGCCAGACAAAGCATTGATCCCAAAAGTCCTAGTTGAGAAACAGTTGAGCAAGTCGTGAGAGACAAGAAATTATACTTGAAGAGAGAAAAATGAAAAATCAACAGACTTACATCCACTCCATTCGAGTCAACTTTCCAATCGCAGGAGGCAGAGAGCCTGTAAGAAAATTTTGAGCCAGGTTCCTGAAAGACGAGGAAGACGATGTATGGCATTTCGTGTTGATGATAAGAAAGAAATGAACAAAAAAGGTAAGTGATTGAGTAATAATAATCCATACAGATTTGTGAGGTATATCAAAGTCCATAGCTGTGGAGGTATAGGTCCAACAACATCTATCGCATAAACCTTGCTGCAAAAAAAAAAGCTACAACGTTCAGTGGGAGAAATCGTCGAACACATGGTGTGCAAAAAAAAAAAAAAAAAAAAAGAGACTGTGTTATTTACAGTGCGGTGATTCGGCAAGTGGAGTTGGGGAAATCGCATCGGCATTTGATAAGAGGATTATGAGCTTTGTCGTCGATGGTGATGCTTTCGTCGATGGCAGCGCCGGAGCAAACATCGCCGGTGGTGTTCCATTCCTTCGGCGCCTGGATCTTCCAAGCCGCGAAGATTGAGTTCAAAGCTCGAGCTGGTTTATAATTTTAACCAATTACTAAAGAGTGAGATAAATTGGTTTGATGTGAAACCAAGATTAATTCAGATTCGGTTATTTTAACCGGAATCCTCTCTGAATATAAGAGGATCTATGTTCTTCTATATAACGAACTTTCATTTCATTAGACGAAAAAACAGAAAACTGTATCCAAAACTTGGATTGATCTTAGTTCTCTAACACAAAACACACATAATTAACTTAAAAGTGTTTCAAAGAAAAGCAGACCTTCGTCGGGATGTGTTCGGTTTTGAGCTCGAACCAGGTGAACCGAACCGGAGAGGAAGAACCAGACGGTGAGGAGCAGACAAGTGGGCATCATCGACGGTGGTTTAACTTTTTGGTTGACTAGTGTCTATCTTAAAAGGTATTGTGTGTCTTATTGTATTCTTAAATTTCTCTTTTTATGATGATATCCATTGACTATAAGTCATTGGCTAATATTCATTGACTTGTATGATATGTAATTTAAGTGTTAAGGGTTCTACTTGTAATTAGCTATAACCTAATTACCTTCTTGTACATGTATAAAAAGGTGTAAACATTCATCTAATAAATCATCACATTCAGTATTTACAGTCTATTCTTAAATTCTCTATTATTGATGATATCCATTGACAGGTATGTGTGTGGACTAGACACACCTCCAAAACCAGAATCATCGGTGGACACTGTTATTGTTATTTTCCGACCCACTCTCTTTATTGCGAAATTAACTCTTACGTAACCGAGACGTCATGCTGAATGTGATGATTTATTAGTTTTTGTCTATTGCAACTTGGGAACACAACAACAAGTTCAAATAGGCAATGCTTTGAATCAATCAACAGCTTAAATGTTATTGAATCAAAGTGCAATGTATGTTTCTCCAAGGAAAGAAGAAAATAGTCATATACACACACAAACATCACTATAGGCATCATAGAGAGAGAGAGGAGAGACATTGTTATTTGTTATCTTCCTTCTTTGATCTTGAGTCCAAGCATTGGCTTAGCATCGCTGTCTCTGGGAGTCACAAAGCTCGTCGAGTAGGATGCAGAAGCGCCTATGTCTTTTAAGGCGGTGAAAGAGGAGCTTGTGGTGTCACCGAATCTCCATTCCGGTAAGTAGCCGGGCTTACACGTGACATCACTCACCTCGATATCTCCCGAAAGCATGGAAACCACTCCTGACATTGCTGGTCTCAAGGCATGAGATGACTGAATGCACAACAGAGCAATGTCTATCAGTCGTTTCACTTCTTCCATGTTGTATTCAATTAGCTCATCGTCAATTAGTTCAACTTCACGGCTTTTCTCGTGTACATCCCATGCCTGTATACAGTACATCACAGATTGATTACATCGCTTTTACCATTTTCCACAATCGGATCTTAACTTAACACCGACGTACCCATTCAAGAAGATATCTTTTCTCATCAGAGATTTTTCTTCCACTCACTAGCTCAAGAACCACAACACCAAAGGCATACACATCCGTTTTCTCTGTTAGGTGTCCACGCATCGCATACTCTGGCGCAAGATATCCACTGCATCGATACACAACGACATGTGTTATATACTAGTGTTGCAATATAGAGAGGTCAATGTTTGGGAATACTTACAACGTCCCTGCCACTCGAGTACTTATATGGGTATGCTTGTCATCGTATAGTTTCGCAAGCCCAAAATCAGAAACTTTTGGGACCAGTTTAGAGACAAGCAAAATGTTGCTGGCCTTCACATCCCTGTGTACTACACGAACACTTGCCTCCTCGTGGAGATAGGCTAGACCTCTGGCTACTCCCAGGCATATCTCATAACGGGTTGACCAATCAAGATGTACAGTCTTATCTGCAACATCCAAATCGAGGGCACAATGGGTACTTTAGATAGGTAGAGCAAAGATAGATAGTTCTGTTCATTACCAAATAGTGCCTGATCAAGACTTCCATTATGGAGATACTCATATACGAGCAAGCGATGATCTCCTTCAAAGCAGCACCCGTACAGTTTCACTAGGTTGCGATGCAGAACTGACGAAATTGCTACAATTTCTGAAACGAATTGTCTCTTCCCATGTCGGGATCCAACCGACAACTGTTTCACCGCAACCTCTCTTCCATCATTGAGGTTTCCCTGTTGAATTTATTCATCATAACAAAACATATTATATATACTCTGGTTTCGTATTAGTATTTCATCCATTTTGTTATAGGACTTACCTTATAAACAGGCCCAAATCCTCCCTCTCCAAGCTTGTTAGAGGGATCGAAATCTTGAGTTGCACTCTTAAGTTCCGAGTAAGCAAAGGTGTTAGGCTTTACGTCCATATTAAGTATCTCTGCAAGAAAAGACTATACTAAAAATTAACCAACTTGAAAGATGATTTTAAGATTAATTCTTAATCAAAGTGCCAAAATCATCTAGCTTGTCTGTGTTCTTATTGCATCTTTACCTTCATCATCTGTATACCGCTTTCTTCTTTTTTGGATGATGAAGGTAACCACTCCTGCAAAGATGCTCAAAAGTCCTACGCCAACAACGACACCCACAATGGTACCAGTCCTGTTATTTCCTTTCGATGGCGGTCTATTGTCCACAGTTGGTGTAAAATCTGAACAGAAATATGTAACACTTAGATATTTACTAGCATCAGAAGACACTGAAAATCAGGAAAAACAAAGAATTTGCCATTTGTGTTACCTGGTCTTGCACTAATAGCCGCAATTAATGGCCCATAAGCCCCTTGGATAGGAATACAACATGTTCCTTTCCCAGCCCAGAAAAAATGAATCTCGAGGTGATTTTCTGTTACATTTGCTTTATATACTCTGTCAACTCTCTCAACTGCTCGAACAGTAGAGTCACCACCTATTCTTCGCACATCAAAATTCTTTTCAACAAGTCTTCCCTGGAAAAATGGAGCTAGATCTTAGAATTCATCAGAACAACATTGGAAGAAGATAATTACACAAAAAAAGTTAACTTGTAAAACGGAAAGCTTGATCAAGTAGTACAAACCTGGACATAAATGTCGAAACGGCGTTTTCCTAAACCTCTCCAAGTGTTTGAAGAAGAACCAAGAATTTGTATTTCAGCAAACTGAAGTGTTACGGTATAGCCTCCATTTTCTAGCCCCAACCCGTAATACCTTAGGGAAGATGCAGAAAGTCTTACTGACTGAAAAAGCACTGAGTCCAAAGGGTTGCTAAATTCTGATTGTGAAGTAGTTTTGTATATATTATTGCTACTCCCGGCAAAGAGTCCTACATTACTAGCTGCCCATCTTTGATCATCACTCACGACGAATGAAGCTGGTCCAAGAACCTCTTCGTCCCTCTCAAATACTGCTCCGGTATTAACAGTCCGTATTTGTGGGCCTCCGCAGTTTATTGAAAAGTCAGAATCTAGACGCCAGTCAGTAGAGAAAATCTTATGCATTTTTTTCCAACAGTACATACAAGCACAGTCTATGTAGTTGCTCACAGCACATGGAGAAAATGGTTATTTGTTATTTGTTACGCTTACATATTCCTTTGCCTCGATTGCAGGGGAAGTTCTTTTGCAGGCAGTTCAGTCCTGATAAAACCCTTCTAACAAAAAGAAAAGAGATTTAAGAAAGCCTTGATAATTCCATACGCGGGTAAAGAATATAAGAAAAAAATATTTAAAGAAAATTACCAATTGTCAAGACCGTCCAATGTGAAGTTGTTAGCAACTAGGTTGCTGCACAAATAGCATACAGTTTTGTTATGATTATAATAAATATTTTCCTACAAAAAGAAGCTTCATGCTGGATATGAAGAAACCTAATGAATAAACACAAAGATTGAAAAACACTGTGAATATAAGTAGAGATATAGTGTTTTGTTCGCTTACAGTGCCATGTTTGGTAAGCTGACCCATGAAGGAAGACTCCCAGACAAATCATTGTACGACACATCTCTGTAAGTATAATGAACAATAATTAAGATCTACTTTATGTGTTATACATTCGAAAACAGTTTCATGATTATCTTGGCTAGTATGTTGTTCACCAGAGTGGAACCTTATTGAACTTGAATAAGAGCCCAAGTAAAAGGTGTATGAAACTTGAGTCTATATCAGGAAGATGTGTTCAAAAAATTATGAAATACGTCGTGGCTTTTTAAGACGAAAAAAATATATAGGATTTTGTTACCCACATATTGCTTAAAGTCTGCCTCTTTTGAGTGGGCAAGGAACCATTGAACGTGTTGTTTCCCAGAAACCTAATATGAAGACAAAAAAAGTACTTCCACAATTATATCAGGCTAATTGTACATAAAGACCCAAAAAGACTTACAAGTGAGTAAGTCCACTTAAGTTGAAAAGTGAAGCCGGAATTGGTCCATGTAGCTTGTTGAAGCTTAAATCACTGGAAACAGACATTAATTACACGGTAACACATTAAACCATTCATGTTTAGCAATGAATGAGGAAAATAAGAAAGTCCATTATCAGCAATTTAAGATCATTTCGTGACTTTCACAAATCATCTCACTCTTTTTACTGAATAGACCCTGAAACCGCTTTCAGAGAATTTGAAGAAACACACTGACATATGTACTTACAGTTGTTGGAGACTTGAGAATTCTCCGATTTCAAACGGTATTGTCCCAGTGAGATTGCTGTTCCTCAACACTCTGCGGCATATATCATAAATGTTCGAATACACAGATGAGCGAGAAAGAGTTCAATAGTACATTAATCTGACGATGAATTGAAGTAGAAGTTGAATCAAAGTTTCCTTACAGTGTACTTAGAGACTTCATGTCTTTGACGAATTCAAGAGAAGAGCTCCCGTTCAATATATCACCAAGCCTCCTACATATAGAATACAAAGATTTGGAGAAAGGGGAAGAAAGAGAGGCAGTAAACAACAATGGTTCTGACACCAATGCAACACATACAGTTCTTCCAAAGACGTTAAGTTGGAAAATGACGATGGAATTGGACCACTCAATCCAGTGCCGACAATTCTCCTGCAGTAAAACATGTACCAATTGTTGAATCCCAAATGTAACTGTCATATAGAAAATATAATAACAAGAGCAATGGAACAAGTCTATTATTTATAATTCTGCAAAAAATGAAATCTACTTACAAGGTAGTAAGTTTAGTCCATTTTCCTATAAAGTCTGGTATCCGGCCTATAAGTCCCAGATCCATAATCACACTGTTACAACATTAAGGAAAAGATCACCCAAAGGCCATACGAAATAGGCGTACGATAAAACTTAAATTTGGAGTCAATATATCTTACGCGACTTGCAGGTCCACAAAATTAGCAAATGATAAAGGTATTCCCCCGGTGAGTCCAGAACTATCAATGTGCCTGCAAATAGATGTAGGAAACTTAATGGTGGGTGAAACACTAAATGATGTCAAAGTTTCATATCTATATTAGAAGAAGGAAATAAAAACATAAAAGATTAACTAACATTTGCAGTAGTTGTGTACAATTCCCAATCTCAGCTGGTAGAGAACCAGAAAAGTTATTTGAACTGATACTACTGCAGAAAATATAATAGATAGGTATATAAGAGAAACATCGAATAAATCTGACATAGTCATATTTAAGGAATGAAGAAGAAGTAAGCAATTACAGTGATTTCAAGACTGTAAGCAAACCAATTTCCTTGGGAACAGGGCCAGACAAAGCATTGATCCCAAAAGTCCTAGGTGAGAAACAATTGAACGTGTCGTGAGTGACAAGAAATTGTACTTGAAGAGAGCAAAAGGAAGAAGGTTTCAATCAACAGACTTACATCCACTCCATTCGAGTCAACTTTCCAATTGCAGGAGGCAGAGATCCGGTAAGAAAATTCTGAGCCAGGTTCCTGAAAGACGAGGAAGAAGATGTATGTGATTATGTGTTTGAAGATAAGAAGGGAAGGCCAAAAAAAAGTAGCTCAAGTGATGATAAAAGCATACAGATCAGTGAGGTAAATCAAAGTCCAGAGCTGTGGAGGTATAGGTCCAACAACATCTATCGCATAAACCTTTCTGTGAAAAACAAAAGCTATGAGGTTCAGTGTGATAAATCGTCGAACACATGGTGTGCAAAAAAAAATCAAAAGAGGCTGTGTTACTTACAGGGCGATGATGCGGCAAGTGGAGTTGGCGAAATCGCATCGGCATTTGATAAGAGGATTATATATTTTGGCGTCGATAGTGATGCTTTCGTCGATGGCGGCACCGGAGCAAACATCGCCGGTGGTGTTCCAATCCTGACTGATCTTCCAAGTCGCGAAGATCGAGTTCAAAGCTCGAGCTGGTTTATAACGGCTCGTTAATTTAAACCAAATACTAGAGAGTGAGATAGATTGGTTTAATGTTAAACCAAGATTAATTCAGATTCGGTTATTAACCGGAATCCTCTCTGAATATAAGAGGATCTATGTTCTATCACAAAAAAAAAATAAGCAAGATTAATTCAGATTACTTCTATGTAACGAACTTCATTTCATTAGACGAAAATAAGAAAATTGTATCCAAAACTTGGATTGATCTTAGTTATCTAACACAAAACACATAGTTAATTAAGTGTTTCAAAGAAAAAGCAGACCTTCGTCCGGATGTGTTCGGTTTTGAGCTTGAACCAGCTGAACCGAACCGGAGAGGAAGAACCAGACGGTGAGGAGCAAACAAGTGGGCATCATCGACGGTGGTTTTTTTACTTTTGGTTGGTTCAGAAACCCAAACAACATTAGTGTTTATCTTAAAAGGTATTGTGTATTCTTAAATTCTCTTTTATTGACGAAATTCATTGACTAATACTCATTGAATTGTATGTGTGTGTACTAGACTGTGTAGTGAGCTAGTGTGATTGCACTGTTATTGTTATTTTCCGACCCACTCTCTTGCGAAATTAACTCTTACGTAACCGAGACGTCATGCCACCTGCATTGACTTAAACAACAGAATCCGAATCTCAAGTCTTCTCTCATGGAATAAGTTTTTGTCTATTGCAACTTGTGAACACAAGAAGAAGTTCAAATAGGCAATGTTCTGTATCAATGAAGAGCTTAAATAATACTGAATCAGTGTGAAATCTGTTTCTCTAATCAAACAGAAAATAGTATTTGTATACACAAATATTCATCACTATACACAATCTTTTACATATAAGGGTCTTTGTTATCTTCCCTCATTGATCCTTGCTCCAAGCATTGGCTTAGTGTCGGTGGTTCTTGGTGATACCTCAGAGCCAGCAGTCACAAAGGTCGCGGGGAAGGAATCAGAAGCGCCTGTCTCTTTGGCTTGAAATCCGGTGATGGAGGAGCTTGTGGTGTCATCAAATCTCCAGTCAGTTAGGTAGCTTGGCTTAGAGGTGACATCACTGACCTCCACATCCCCTGCAAGCATGGCGACTACTCGTGACATTGGAGGTCTCAAAGCATGAGATGTCTGAGTGCACAACAGAGCTATGCCGATCATGCGTTTCACTTCTTCCATGTTGAATTCTGTCAGCTCATGGTCTATCAGTTCAACTTCACGGCCTTTCTCGTGTAGATTCCATGCCTGTAATTAGAATAACACAAGGGATTATCGGCTTCTTCTAAAAGGGCACAACACAGATTCATGACTATCATTTCTCTCATTTAGATCAATTATAATATCATGAAATGATGTACCCATTCAAGAAGATATCTTTTCTCATCATCTAAGTTCTCATCAGAGTTTGACCTTCCACTCACTAGCTCAAGAACCACAACACCAAAGGCATACACATCCGTCTTCTCCGTTAGATGTCCACGCATGGCATACTCTGGCGCAAGATATCCACTGCATTGGGACAACAACAAAATGAAAATGTGTTATAAATCCATAATCGTGTTGCAAAACTAAACTTTACAGCCTAGGTTTGGGGATACATACATTGTCCCTGCAACTCGGGTGCTTATATGGGTTTTCTTGTCATCGTATAATTTTGCAAGCCCGAAATCAGATACTTTTGGGACCAATTTAGAGTCAAGCAAAATGTTGCTGGCCTTCACATCCCTGTGCACTATGCGATGCCTCGCCTCCTCGTGGAGATAAACTAGACCTCTGGCAACTCCCAGACATATCTCATAACGGGTTGACCAATCAAGATGTAAAGTCTTATCCCCTGCAACAATGAAATCAATGGCAAGTGCACAATGAGTGCTTTAAGCTTGGCAGAACATGGGTCAATAAATCATGTTAATGAGTGTACCAAATAGAGCCTGATCAAGACTTCCGTTAGGAAGGTATTCATATACAAGCAAACGATGATCTCCTTCATAGCAGCACCCGTATAGTTTTACTAGGTTGCGATGTTGAACTGCAGAAATTGCTACAATTTCTGCAACAAATTGCCCCTTCCCTTGCCGGGATCCCACTGACAACAGCTTCACTGCTACCTCTCTTCCATCATTGAGTTTTCCCTGTTGAATGTGTTATTCGAAAACAAATATATTATAAAGGGATCACATATACTCGGTTTTCCTAGTATCTCAAAGTATATTCAGATAGTTTGTTTATTTAGTTATGGGACTTACCTTATAAACAGGCCCAAATCCTCCCTCTCCAAGCTTGTTAGAGGTATTGAAATCTTGAGTTGCACTTCTAAGTTCCGAGTAAGTAAAGGTGTTAGGCTTTACGTCCATATTAAGTATCTCTGCAAGAAAAAATCAATACTAAAAATAAACCAAATTTGAAAGATGATATTCAAGTATAATTTTTAATCAGAGTGCCAAAATTATTCAGCTCAAAAGTCAACATTTATACCTTCATCATCGGTGTGTCGCTTTCTTCTTTTATAGATGATGAAGATAACCACACCTGCAAAGATGCTCAAAAGTCCTATGCCAACAACGACACCCACAATGGTACCAGTCATGTTCTTTCCTTTCGATGATGACTTATTGCCCACGGTTGGTGGAAAATCTGAACAGAAATATGTAAAACTTAAGCACTAGCTAGCATTACGAAATAGTGAAAATCAAGACAAAAAGGATTCTCCATTTGTGTAACCTGGTGTTGCACTAATGGCCGATATTAATGGCCCATAGGTCCCTTGAGTAGGAATACAACATGTTCCTTTACCAGCCCAGAAAAGATGAATTTCGAGGTAATTTTTTGATACATTTGCTTTAAATACTTTCTGAACTGCTCGAACAGTAGAGTCACCAGCTGTTCTGCGTACATCAAAATCCTTTTCAACAAGTCTTCCCTGGAAAAACGGAGCTTAGAATTCATCAGAACCAAATTTGGAAGTTGTAAAGTTAACTTATAAAGCTCGATTAAATAGTGCAAACCTGGACATAAATGTCAAAACGTCGTCTTCCTAAACCTTTCCATGTGTTAGAAATAGAACCAAGAATTTGTATTTCAGCAAACTGAAGTGTTACGGTATAGCCTCCATTTTCTAGCCCCAACCCATAATACCTTAGGGAAGATGCAGAAAGTCTTGCTGACTGAAAAAGCTCTGAGTCCAAAGTGTTGACAAATTGTGATTGTGAAGTAACTCTGTCTATATTATTGCTAGTCCCGGCAAAAAGTCCTACATTACTAGCTGCCCATCTCCGATCATCATTCACGACGAATGAAGCTGGTCCAAGAACTTCGTCCTCCCTCTCAAATACTGCTCCGTTAACAGCCCGTATTTGTGGGCCTCCGCAGTTTATTGAAAAGTCAGAATCTAGACACAAGTCAATAGAGAAAATCTTAAGTAAATGTTTTTCAACAGTAGATACAAGCACCCTCTATATAGCCCATAGAAAAAAAACGGTTATGAGGATAGCTCTTTGTTACACTTACATATTCCTTTGCCTCGATTGCAGGGGAAGTTTTTCTGCAGGCAAGTCAGTCCTGATAAAACCCTTTTAACAAAAAGAAATGATATTGCGTTTAGAATTTCAAGCATCGGCCAAAATATGTTTAAGAAAATCACCTGTTATCAAGACCTTCCAAGGTGAAGTTGTTGGCAACTAGATTGCTGCACAAATAACACACAGTTTTGTTACGATTATAATTAATATTTCCTACAAAAAGGAAGCTTCAGTTTCTAAATATACTCAAAGAAAAAGTACATGAGATTAAAAAACACTTTGAGTATAAATAAAGATATAGTTTTGTTTACTTACAGTTTCAAGTTTGGTAAGCTGACCCACGAAGGAAGACTCCCAGACAAATCATTGTAGGACACATCTCTGTAAATATAAAAGAAGAATAATTAGTATCTAAAAAATATGTTAGTTTCCTATTTATCTTGGTTAGTATTCTGTGTCACCAAAAGTAGAATCTTTCTTTAACTTGAATAAGTGCTGAGTAATAAGTGTACGAAAACTGAGTCTATATCAGTAGTATCTGTTAACAAACTCTCCAAAAAATTGGTACCGACTTTCAAAGATGAAACAATTATGAAGGACTTTGTTACTCACATATTGCTCAAAGTTTGCCTCTTTTGAGTCGGCAAGGAACCATTCAGCGTGTTATTTCCCAGAAACCTAGTATGAAGACATCAATTTTTTTTAACAGTTAGCCGGGTAGTTGTACGTACATAAAGACCCAAAAGAAGCAGAAAACATATCATCTTACAAGTGAGTAAGTCGAGCTAAGTTGAAAAGTGAAGCCGGAATTGGTCCTTGTAGTTTGTTGAAGCTTAAATCACTGGAAAACAAACATGCATGACACAGTAACACATTCATGCTTAGCAATGAATGCGGAAATATAAGAAATTCTATCATCGTCAATTTAAGATCATTTCGTATTATCTCGGTGACTATTACAAATGATCGCAGTCTTTTTACAGAATCGATTATATAACAGCTTTCAGAGCATGTGAAGAAATACACTGACATACATGTACTTACACTTGTTGCAGACTTGTGTATTCTCCGATATTAGATGGTATTGTCCCCGTGAAATTGCTGTTCCTCAATACTCTGCGATATATATCAGAACCGTTATATACACAGAGAAGAGAATAACACTTCAACGGTACATTAATCTGATTATAAATTGTGGTCGAATTTGAATTGACGTAGCCTTACAGTACACTTAGAGATTTCATGTCTTTGATGAACTGAATAGAAGAGCTTACACTGGATATATCACCAAGCCTCCTACATTTAGAATAGGATTATGTAAAGAGAGAGGAAAAAAGAGAAATAGTAGACAAGAATGATACTGACACCAAGGCAACACATACAGTTCTGTCAAAGAAGTTAAGTTGGAAAATGATGATGGTATCGGACCACTCAAACCAGTTCCGAAAATTCTCCTGCAGTACAACATGTACCAATAGATGAATTACAAATTTAAATGTAATGAAGAATCTGCCACTAAGGGTAAAATTAATATAGAAAATAAAAAGAACAAGAGCAAAGGAACAGATGCATCATATATAGAAATAGAATAAAATGTTCTTACAAAGTCGTAAGGTTGGTCCAACTTCCTATAAAGTCTGGTATCTGACCTGTAACTTCCAGATCCGTAATCAAACTGGTACAACATTAAGGGGATAAATTATTCCATGGAAAAATGAAAATGTAAAGTAAGAAATATATTACAAACAGTAGAAATCCAATGATAAAGCTTATATGCGAATGCAATATATCATACGCCTCTGTTAGCTCCACAAGATTAGCAAATGATGAAGGTATTTCCCCTCTGAGTCCGGAACTTCCTATGTCCCTGTAATAAATGTAAAAAAAAAATTAAACTAAGTAACTGCACAAGAATTTTGTGGTTGGTAAACACTAAATAATTTTGTGTAACAGGAAATGAATACATGAAACATTGTATATTTGACAGATAAACTCACATGTTCTGTAGTTTTGTGCAACTCCCGATCTCAGCTGGTATAGAACCGGAGAAGTTATTTGAACTAATGCTACTGCAGAATAGATAGGTATAAAGAAGCATCAAAATCCCCAAGAAGCAAATGTGAAGACATTATCATATCTAAACAATCAAGAAGGACCGAAAGCTTACAGTGATATTAAATTTGTAAGCAAGCCAATTTCCTTAGGAAGAGGGCCAGACAAGGCATTGATCTCAAAAGTCCTGCGTCATAAACATTTAAGGCAGGAAATGATCCCAAAAAAGGAAGTGAAAATCACCAGAAAGAGATGCGAAGAATATTTCACAAACTTACATAAATTGCATTCGGGTCAAATTTCCAATTGCAGGAGGCAGGGAGCCTGTGAGAACATTTTGAGCCAAGTTCCTGAAAAGAAGAATTCCATTCTCAAGATTTGTGAAGGAAAAGTGTGCTCTTATTTTAATGATAAGCAAAAAGGTAACTCAAAAGCATACAGATTTGTGAGGAATTTCAAAGTCCAGAGCTCTTGAGGAATAGATCCCACAACGTCACTGTCAAAAACCTTGCTGTGAAAAAAAAAACCAAAAAAATGAGGAGAAAGTTCCGGTGGGACAATACATCAAACACATGGTGTGCACAAACAAAAGAGCGGAAAGAGGAGACTGTACAGAGTAGTGATGCGGCAGATGGTGGAGTTGCAGTCACATTTGATAAGAGTTTTGAAAGCAGGGTTTGTGTCGGTAACACTGTCGTCGATGGCGGCGCCGGAGCAAAGATCGCCGGTCGTGTTCCATTCCTTCGAAGCTGGAATCTTCCAAGCCGCGAAAATGGAATTTAAAGCTCGTGCTGTTTGATTTATCCACAACGGTCACATCACATAATAGTTATTAGCCCCTTAATCATAATTACGCTTAACTAAACAGATGCTTATATAAACGCAAACCAAAATGTTAATTGAAACAAACCGGTAAATTTCTTACGATTTAAGTAAAAAAAAATGATGCTACAAAATTAGGATCCGAAGACTAATAGCTATGCAAAATCCAATCGATTGAACTTCTGTTTTAAGTATTGAAGAAGAAGATATACCATCGTCGGGATGAGTGGTGGCTCCGGTTCGGTTTTGAGCTAAAACCAGGTGAACCGGACCGGAAATACAGAAGAACAAGACCGTGAGAAGCAGACAGAGAGACCACCGTAGCTTGGGCATCTTCGGTGGAGGTTTTACTTTTATTCCCAAACAAAAAAAAACACGAATTGCTATGTATGGTCTGTTTGTTTTATTATTTGGACTTTGATGAAGACAATACATTAGATGCAACTATCCTTAATTATAATTGTCTAACGAACACACTAATCCAAGAAATCACACGCGTTTTAACTGGGAAGATGTCAACAATGGTGGTCTCTATCTGGTCATAAAAAACTACCTATTTTTGGTCTAAAAGGAATAAGTAATCAGACCAAATAACATCAAGTCAAGGGTCATTATTATTCTACTTTGGTCAGACAAGGCTTGCCTGGTCATAATAGAGTTTGTTTTATTTACCAACCACCATTTGTACAAATATATATTGACTTTTTTCCAAAACGTATGATTACAAACCAATCAAGTGTAGTAGTATAACCTTTAAATATAATAAAATTCACAATTGTGTATCAAGTATTAACAAGTCCCTGTCCATCTTTTAGTTGGGACTTGGAAGGGCCTTTTGGAGTGTCAGGTAACATCCAGCTCGAGCTTGTTGCACCACTCATGAAGCTCATTGCGTTCTCAAATGTTCTCTCTGAGACATATCCTGGCTTCGCATTCGCTTCGGTTACCTCTACATGGCCGGTTAACATACCTACCACTCGCGACATAGCTGGTCGTATCTCATGATCTGTTTGTGTGCACAAGAATGCAACCCCTATTACACGTCTCACTTCTTCCTCGTCGTATGCTGTAAGGTCCGGATCCACCATTTCCATATCACGATCCTCTTGGTGTAGGCTCCATGCCTGTCCAAAAGCAAAGACAAAAAAAAGAGACTAATTATTCACCGAAAGGCCTTGTTACTTCCATGAGTTTGGTGTTCTAAAGATTTACCCATTCAAGAAGGTATTGTTTCTCCTCATCCAATAAAGGAGAAGAGTTGGGCCTTCCGCTCACGACTTCCAGAGCCACTATACCAAATGCAAACACATCCGTCTTCTCTGTAAGATGTCCAAGCATCACGTATTCTGGTGACAGATATCCGCTGCATTAATGTAAACAATCAACAAATGTAAGTCTTGTATTAATCCATTTGACAAATCAAATCTTATGCGAGGATCTTTACATTGTCCCTGCAACTCGGGTACTTATGTGCGTCTTCTTATCATCATATAGTTTGGCCAATCCAAAGTCAGAGAGTTTCGGTATTAGATCTGAATCGAGTAGGATATTGCTTGCCTTCACATCTCTATGCACTATACGAGGATTTGATTCCTCATGCATATATGCTAAACCTTTTGCTACTCCCAAGCATATCTCGAAACGGTCTGACCAGCTAAGCTGTAAACTCTTTTCTTCTGAAATAATCACACAATATGTAAGTAAGCTAACAGCGGCTATTTTAACCTAAAAAAAACTATAACAAGATGACACATTTAAGATCTCATTTAGCATACCGAATAGAGCTTGATCGAGACTATTGTTTGCGAGATATTCATATACAAGCATACGCTGATTTCCCTCGATGCAGCATCCATACAGTTTTACAAGGTTGCGATGCTGAACAGCTGATATAGTGGCAATCTCCGCAACAAATTGACCCTTGCCTTGCCTGGATGCAACTGACAATTGCTTCACAGCAATCTCTCTTCCGTCGTTCAATTTTCCCTGTACCAGTGGATACTTTTAGAATATAGCCAATGGAGCAATCACATAACTTTACACTGAGCTCCCTATATTAATGTCTCATCACACTCTGTGTAGAGTCTTACCTTAAAAACAGGTCCAAATCCTCCCTCCCCGAGCTTGTTGGAAGGATCAAAATCTTGAGTTGCAGCTCTGAGTTCTGAGTAACTGAACGTGTAAGGCCTTATGTCTAGACTGTGTAACACTGTATAAGAGTATTTAGTTGTAAATAACCAGTTTGAAAGAGTTGTTCATGATTAGACTTTACTAATACTGCCACAGCTTAATACTTTCTATTCACCTTCTTCATCAGCCGCTCTTTTTCTTTTCCTACGGATGATTAAGATGATAATAATCACCAAGATGCCTATCATTAATGCTCCTACAATGGCTCCTACGATAATGCCAATTTTTTTCTTGGATTTCGAGGGCAGCTTATTTGCTACAGTAGGTATGAAATCTGCAGAGAAGAAAAGCTGGTAGTAAGAAGAGATATTGGACTCTACGAAGATCATGAAAGTCTTTGGCGTATACCTGGAGTTGCACTGATAGCTGAGACTAACGGCCCATAAGTGCCTTGAGCAGGAATACAGCATGTCCCTTTTCCAGCCCAGAAAAGATGAATTTCGACGTAATTTTCAGATACATTTGCTTTGTATACTCTTTGAATTCCTCGGAGGTTAGAACCGTTAGCTGTTCTGTGTATATCAAAGTCCTTCTCCACAAGCTTTCCCTGAAAAAAAATAAGAAGAATTAGCGTTTGTATGTAAGTATATAGGCGGAAGTTCAATGTAATAGTAGAGACCTGGACATATATGTCGAAAAGCCGCCTTCCAAGACTTGTCCAGGTATTAGAACCTCCTATTTGTATTTCAGCAAACTGAAGTGTTACAGTATAGCCTCCGTTTTCTAGCCCCAGTCCATAATACCTTAGAGAAGATGCAGAGAGTCTTGCTGATTGAAAAAGCTCTGAGTCCGAAGTGTTTGCAAATTTTGTAGTTGAACGCGCTACGTATTGATTAGTGTTACTCCCAGTAAATAGTCCTACATTGCCGATTGCCCATCTCTGCGTTTTACTTACGAAAAATGAAGCTGGTCCAAGCGCCTCCTCATCATTCTCATACAAAGATCCACTAGAAGACCTGGTCTCCGGGCCTCCAGAGTTGACAAAAAAGTTGAAATCTGGACACCAATCAAGAGAAAAACATCTTAACCAACTTATTGTCCAATATACGCATTTTCCCATTGATTTAATGCTAAAAATGGGATAAGTTTCTAAACACTATTGAGATGCACTTACATACTCCTTTTCCTCGATTGCAGCGGAAATCCTTCTGAAGGCAGTCCAGTCCACGCAAAGCCCTTTAAGAAAGAACAAAAAGTACTAAAATGAGGAATCTGTATGTAGATTTACATTTCTATGCATGCGAATATAATTAACGTAGAACTTTGCACCAAGAAGAGCACTATATTCACCTTCTGTTAGAACCTCCCACAGTAAAATGGTTGGCAATCAGGTTACTGCAGAATAACACACACACACAAAAAACTTTGTTTTCAGCACAATAACGTATTATGTTCCATGAAATTTAAGCACATGGCTACTGAACATACAGTTGCAAGTTTGGTAGGCGGACCCAAGAAGGAAGATCCCCTGCTAAATCATTGTATGACACATCTCTGCACATAAAACACTTTGAATTAAATTTGCAAATTTTCAATAGATGGTACCCAAAGGCGAGATACATTACTCTACATATATTTGTTACTCACAGATTGGTAAGAGAGGAACTCTTTTGAGAGGGTAAAGAACCAGTCAACTTGTTATTTCCAAGAAACCTATATGAAGGTAATGATATCTATACTCAGTTGCGAATTTTGAATAAGAGCATGTCATGGGAAAATGAATATATTCTTACAAGTGAGTAAGTTGGTTTGAGTTGAAAAGCGAAGCTGGAATTTGCCCAGTTAGGTTGTTGAAACTCAAATCCCTGGAAAACAAATAATGTATATTGCTTGTAATTTTTAAAGGCCTAGCCGCTTATTTAAGAAAGTATGTCATCTCAGTTTACTAACAAAGAATGGGACAACTTTTGGAGCATCTTAAGACCTGGAACAAAACATTGTGTTATCTTATCTCATACTTACAGTTGTCGCAGCTGCAAGTAATCTCCAATATCGGAAGGTATTGTGCCCGTAAGATTATTGTTCCGTAATACTCTGCATGATATTTAAAAATAATAGTGTCAAAAATACAGAGAAATGGAAAGAGCCAAAATGAGCTCAGAAGTTCATCAAGATTAGAAGAAAGTTGAACAGAATTCCTTACAGGACACTAAGAGATTTCATGTCTCGGATGAATTGAAGAGAAGAATTGCTATTGGATATTTCACCTAGTCTCCTGCATTTGGACTTCAGTCAGTCAGCACCGAGACAAAGACCAAATGGAAAAGTGAAGGTGGAAAGAACAAATATTCAACCCTTACAATTCTGTCAGTAAAATCAAATTCACAAATGTTGATGGAACTGGACCACTCAAATTAGTCCCCAGGATTCTCCTGCAGTAAAGCATGTATCAAACGTTAGAGAGTATAGCGTTGAATATATAGAGTGGCAAACCACCAAGTGTTGATTCTTAACAGTTACTCGATCTGTTGATAGGCTATAGCTTAAAAGAAAGAAATAAGATTGAAGAATGGAAGAGCTGCATTATGACATCTTCTTACAGGACAGTAAGTTTGGTCCAATTTCCTATAAAGTCTGGTATCCGACCTGTAAGTTGGATATCATTAATCCAACTGAAACGACATGAAAAAAGAAGTCAATCCAAAACTAATCAAAAATTAGAGATACAATAGCAACCCACGAGATCATAATAAGATATATAACTTACGCTTCTTCCAAGTCAACAAAATTAGCAAATGATGAGGGAAGTTCACCACTAACTCCTGAACTTCCAATGTACCTGCCATTAATACGAGTAGAGTTAAACTGACTGCGTCTTAAGCGTGTTTATAAATGTCACCATTATTTGGACCTTTAGAGGAATGCATGAACAAAGCATTGCGTACACTTACATTTTCACTAGCTTTGTGCAATTGCCAATCTCAGGTGGTAGAGAACCGGAGAAATTATTCATATCAATCGCTCTGAAGAAAGTGAGCTCGAAAAGAAGTAGTTAGAATCTACCTGCAAAAGCTTATAATAAAAGTGAGCATATTATCCTTGTTGAGAGGTTCTTACAGTGATCTTAAATCAGTAAGCAGTCCGATTTCTTTGGGAACTGGTCCGGACAATGCATTGGCCCCAAAAGTCCTAGGATAATTCAAATATTTGCACACCAATAAGTCATAGGTGACTTTGCTTTTCTGGATTATAAACCGAAACGGGTTCAGAGGCTTACATCCACTGCATCCGGGTCAGATTTCCAATGCCAGGAGACAGAGAACCAGTCAAGAAATTCCGATTTAGGTTCCTGCCCAAAACCAAAAGGTGGAAACTTGAGTGCAATGCTTGTTTAAAGTAGCTAAAGAAGCACAATGCATGATGATTCTGAGATAGTCAGTGAGAAAATAACAAAAGCGTACAGATTGGAGATTTGAACGAGACTCCAGAGCTCATCAGGAATTGGTCCGGAAACATTCAGCCCACGAGCCCTCCTGTAACAAATAAGCAAGTAAATTTCAAAACTGGCCGTGTGGGTGAGGCAAATCGTCGAGCAGGTGGAAGGCAAACATACAGAGCAATGATGCGACAGATAGTTGAGTTTTCAAAAGAGCAATCGCATTTGATAAGAGGGTTAAAAGCTTCGTTGTCGATGCTGACACTGTCATCAGTGGCGTCTCCGCTACATAATTCGCCACTTATGTTCCATGAAGGTATAGCCTTTATCTTCCACGTCTCAAAGATCTTGTTCAACGCTTTAGCTGTGTAAAGTTTCCGATTTTTCATGTCAAAACAAAGTCAAAGATCAAGCTTCTCTATTTACTCCTAAAATAAAAAAAGTTGTTTTTGATGCAAAACAAGAAACTTGATAACTCAATAACTAAATTGCCAAAAATGGTTCGAAGAAAAATTATATAAGTGAAGGACGAATTTAGAAAGTATGCTATGGACCTTCGTTTGGATCAGTAGTGGTTCTGGTTTGGTTCTGTGGTCGAACCAAATGAAATAAACAAGGCCAAAGTAAGATCGAGAGATACACATACTGCCTTAATAATCTCGGCATCGTCGGAGACCAAAGATTCGTGTGTGTGAGAAATGGATCCGAAGCAGACCAACTTGACTAAACTCGCCATCTTTTCTTAATGCGTACTAGTATTATATAATTAGATGATGGGATTAACTTTATAAATTATAACACCGTAATTTGATATATAATACTATAAGATTGTGACCATGTCCATGTGGGTAAGCTCTGTTTCTTGTATTGGTCTTTTATTTACTTAATTAATTAATCCAATGAAACCAAAACAAAAAAGGTGGCGGAAAGCGTAAAACCACGCGGTCCTCGCCCTTCACTAGTCGTTTAATCATCATTAGTTTTTACACCAATGGGAATTAGTTATGATTTTTTTATGTATATGTCCGATTTTTAATTCAATTGTAGCTGAACCGGCCGGTTCGCTCCGATTAAACACAAGTTGGGTTAATAGACCGTTGACAATGATGGGTAAGGTGATTTGGCTTTTGCTATATATCATAGAGCAGTTTTGTTTTGTTTTTGAATTTGATTAGTTGTAGATATATCCATAGAAATTGATGCGATCAAATTGCTTATATTAATTATAACGACCATAAACGAGAGAATTGTTATAATGCTTAGGACAAGGACGTCAAATACAAACTATATACATTTGACCATACATATGCTTTTCAAAACTAGTGCTTGTTTTTTCCCACGAAAGCTATCTGATGTATATCCTATAGAAAATTATACAATTATATATTTTGCATGACTTGGTCGTAATTTTTTACTAGATTTGGTCGAGAATGGGGTTCTCAAAAAGTCAAACAGTTCTTATTAGCTCTTCAGCATTTTTACCAAAGTACCCCTTGAATGTCATGGGCCGAATTTAACATTGTTTTCTCTTGGGGCTTAGTGAATCGCTTCGCAAAATAAATACTATTTTTCAAAGCCTCATAGGCTCGCCAAATCAATCTCTTTAAAATGACTAACGTACACTACTCCTTGACATTTCTTCACTTTCCAATCCTATTTAATTGTTATTATGAGCTCTAAATTTCATTATTAAAAAAAAAACGAGAAAGTGTATATGATAACTGTATTAGGCTGATTGATAATAAAAGATTAAAGATCCAACTTATATATGAATTATCCTAAAAAAACAAAAATAAGAGAAATGATAAAATCGTTTAGAATCTCATTAATTTTGGTGTGACTTCATTTGTTCACTAAAAAAACAAAAGAAACAAAAGATAGCACAAGTTTTTCATTTCACTCACGATATCTAGAAACATTGGATCGACCCTATATTTGAGGGTGTGGCCATTTGCCTACTCTCATGGTATTTGAGTTGTTATTGTAAACTATATATATAGCTGGGACAACTATACGGAATACTATTATAATATCCGAAATTCACGCGGGGATTAATGGGAAATTTGGAGATGGATGATGATATAAACATATACTACAAAAATAAGAGTTCAAAGGAAAGTGTCGATCGTGAGATGTCCGTAGTATGGAACGTACGGATGGACAGTTGGGGCAGTCCATGATTTCGCATTGATCTCATTTCTCATTCTCATATCTACTCACTCTTATTTCTATTCAATATACTTACTATATTTCACTCTCTCTCTCTCTCTCTCTCTCTCTCTCTCTCTCTCTCTCTCTCTCTCTCTCTCTCTCTCTCTCTCTCTCTCTCTCTCTCTCTCTCTCTCTCTTTTTTGCTTTCTTCGAGTATTCGAGTGTCTCGTAAAACCATTATACGTGCATACACTGATACACCCGTAGTGTTTATTCTTTCAATCGCAAGTTGGTTAACTGAGTACGTATACAACTTATTGCCGTATTGATAAACTAAATTTCACTTTGAAACGTTATATGAAACAATAATATAGTTTATGATAAAAGGGGAGATAATTTAAAGATATAAGCCTTTTTACTTACTGGTTAATTGATTTTGAGTTAAAAAAATCATTTCTAACTCAAAATCATTTCTAACATTCCATACGGATACTAAAATAACGAAAATCATTTCAAAACGATTTTTTCATGACATTTATTTATTTCTTTGAGATATTTTAGGGATATAGAGTGAAATTAAGAAGCATGCATTAATAATCGAGGAAAAGTCGTGTTGGTGTTGGTATGGCACGTAAATGGGGGGATGGTGGGTGGGTCATTCTGTACGAATGGGACCGTACGGCTTTTATTTCCTTCAAATTCAATTTCACGTGACTCATCACACAACTCTTTTTTTATATCCACGTTCGTAAACTAATTCATCACTCCAATAGTAGTCATTGATGGAGGTCTCAAAGATCAAAAAGAGTAGTTAAAGTTTCAATAAAGAGTGTATATATATAAATATATTGGAAAGTGTATATAGACGAATTGGTAAGTCAATGGTTAGACTCCAACGCTTAACATCATGCGTTGGGGAATAATATTCCTTCCACTATATATATGCTTCTACACTTCTCCTTATCAATCATTCCCCTTTATATACTGCTTTATTTGACCATCACATCCTTGATTCTTAGCTTGCATTCTCACGAAGGTACGTTCCCTCGTTCAAAGGACGTAGGGGTTTACTTGTTATTAAATGCTTTTGCAATAAATTAGGGAAAACAATCAAGTATGGTTGAAAAGAGAAAGAGACAAATTGACAATAGACATTCGGAGTCACGGAAGCATACCTCCAATTACGTCACGTCTCCCCCGCCATTTACGCCTTAATTATTATTTTTTCCTATTACGTATAGAAAAATATGCACTAAAAGTTCCAAAATTAAGAAAGAACCGTGGCGAATAAATACATTTTTAGAGATTTCCGTATCTCATCGCAATCTCAAATAGTTATAAGATTGGGATAATCTTCTCCTTTTTTTTTATTAGATCTTTCAAATTTTTTGTTTGTTTTTGACATCACTAGATCTTCCAAGTTCCAATTAGTTTGAGAAAAAAGTGTCGGTATTTTAAAAAAATTTAATAACTATAGTTTTATATTGGGTAGCTATTATCAATTAAAAATATATAAATACACACAACTTCCTTATTCACCACGTAAAACCTCACAACCATTTGTTTTTGTAATATCTATTATCTAAAACCTTTCGTTTTGAATTATGACTTGTTGTCTAAATTTTATTCCCTTTATAAAAGAAAAATAATAAATAATTGTACCTAGCAAGTACTCCTTTTCCAATATTATTAACCTTACCTAGCTAGCGTCTTTATATATAAGACCACGTTTCTCTCATAATCATTCACGATCTGCTCTTTAGGCTCTTAATTTGGAGATATATAACCTCTCTCTCGAGTCTCAAAGATGAAACAGCTAATCCGGCGTCTATCGCGAGTCGCAGACTCGTCACAGTACAGCCTCCTCCGGTCTGAGTCGAAAAGCTGCCGGTCCATGAAGGAGAAGACAAAGTCTAGGGTTCCCGAGGGACACGTGCCAGTCTACGTGGGGCAAGAGAATGAGCGGTTCGTGGTGAGTGCGGAGCTGCTTAACCATCCGGTTTTCGTAGCGTTGTTGAAACGGTCGGCTCAGGAGTACGGATACGAGCAGCAAGGAGTGCTTAGAATCCCATGCCACGTCCTTTTGTTTGAGCGTATCTTGGAGTCTCTCCGTCTCGGGATAGCTAGTGACCTCCTCCACGATCTTTTATGAGGAGGACGAATAATTTTTGTATTTTTTTTTTTTTTGATAAATCGGAGGAGTTTGGATCTTTGGTCCGACGAAAAAGTTAGCGTAGTGTACATCTTTTTTTTCTTTTTCTTGTAGTAGTTTAGAAGCAGGGGTAATGTAAATAGTACCTTTTTCCATTTAAGTTTTCTCAAATATGTTTGGTGATTGATGGGATTATATTTAGAAAATTTAGATTTCATGGCTTTTATTTTTTTTCTAGATGCTTGTGATGAACATAAGGCCTAGATCTCACGACTGGATTTCTTATCTTCATCGCAAGCATATAAAAATAGGGGTAATATAAAGCCTAGATCGCAAGCCATAAATTTGCGGTATTCATATAGGAGCATTCTTTCAACTCGTATCCGCTTCTGTAGTAGAATATCACACTAGCTAGTCCACATTCCCACCTACCTTTCTCCCCCTCTTACCCTTTATCCAAATAATTTGTCAAAATTGAAAAGATTGATTATTTTGGGCAGCCGTTTTATCATTTCAAATTCATTATGCTCAATTGCAAGTTGACATAGTATGTTGTCTGTCTGTTTATGCATAATTAATATAAATACTACATGCACTTCGACCAAAAAAATTCGAATGCTACAAGCACATTCTCTATATACGCATAGACCCTAGTTAGCATCTTTGTATTAGCCACCCTTCGTTTTTATTTAATCATATTTATACATATAAATATATAAATGCATATGCTCGTTCTATACGAACCGAGTGAACAAGTGGAAGTTAAAATGTCCCACATCAAGTGGATTCCAATAATTTATGACGTTTATATTACTCCTAGCTAGTTGTAAATAAATTGCCCATATTGCTTTACCTATATATACAACCACATGTACTATTCTACTAGTAAAAAACCAGGTATTTTTACTATTTTTTTATAATAAACCATTGTTGAAATCAGGCAAGATCAAGACCATCATAAAGCTGTCATTTGCCTATTTGTCTTCCAAATCCTTTCCTCCGAATGGAACCTTCTTATTATTCTCTGATTCGATGTTGCTTGTGATGAATGATGACTTCTTGTCTTTTTGCTCTCTAGCTAAATTATGAACTTCAAAAACAGAACAAAATTGTCGAGAAACAAAACATTATATATTTCTTTTAATGTATTAAAGGAAAAATACAATGTTTTATATTAGAGGATTCCGAAAGGCATTAAAGTAAGCTAATGGCGCTCCAGAAATCTGATAATTTCATTGACATCATCACAAACTAATTGAAGTTAGTGGTGGATGATATATATATTTGTTTGCTAAATATGGATGATATATGTTTAAGGGCATGTTCAACGGTGACACTAATGAGAATGTTTAAACATTTTTTGTAATTAAATAATATTAATTTTTAGGACACTTTAGTTTCTTAAATCAGAAAAAGATCTTAAATAGGTTTTTTTTTTATTTAAGACACTAAAGTGTCCTAAAATTAATATTATTTAATTACAATTTAGACATTTTTATTAGTGTCACCATTGAACATTGCCAAGATCAATTGTTTCTATAGACCAAAATCACGTGTAGAGTTGAAGGCAGGCACGTGTAGAGTGGCACAAGAAACACGACGTCGCGAGGAACAAATGCTTTTTTCTTTCTTTTTTTTCCCGGCACAAATGCTAAACATACAATTTACACACAACCTCTTAATTTCCCTTTTTTTTGGATTTAATTTTAGCTAATTATATGAATTAATCCATACAAGTTGACCACTCAAAAGAAAAAAAGACTGTTATATATACGCAAGTACTTATCAATCATTGGAAGTTTCATGTTTAGGCCCACATGTTACGTCACGTTTTGAAACTTAAGCTTATGTCCAATTTTTTTTAAAAAAAAATTACTTCATCTATAAATATATTTGTATCCGTAAATATGTACGTACAAAAAAAGTACGTATGGTATTTTGATATGGAGCTTAGGAGGCATGTTAGCACTTTCACACATTAAAGCATATTCGACGAAGACATTTTGAGATGGGTGTCTAAAATTATTTTTAGTTAAACTAAAGTTATTTTTAGACAATTTGGGGTCTAAAAATAATTTTAGTTTAATTAAATTTAATGAAAAATAATTTTAAACACCCACCCCAAAGTGTCTCAATTGAACATGGCATACAAATATATATGGCTATGGTACGGTGATGAACTATGATATTGTTTATAAAATCCACACCACAATATATATAAATGATCATTTACACAACAATGAATTTTAAACGCTTATATCATATACATATGTGAATATACACATAAAAAAAATATAGTACAAACGGAAAAAAATAATTCGAATTAAAGATTTATACTATTTTTATATTTCAATTGGTGTTGTATATATATTTTTGTTTGTGGCATGGCCCTTGTGGTTTTGTGTACATACACACAAACATGAAGTTTGTACTATATAGATTGCCGCGGTTTACATCCGTACGTTCCATGCTGTTGGTCTCTTTACGAGTGAAGTGCCTCAAATGACGAGTAAGACATTATTAAGAAAGTTCTTTTATATATATTCAATGGAGTGGAAAATCTGATTTCTAATTAAAAATTGCACAACATCTGACGTAAGGGTTTTATAGCTATGATATATATAGTTCAAGAAGGATCTCTTGATAATAATCAAAACACAACTGCATATAATAGAAAGATACACTCAAGGTAGAGAAGCAGAGATAAAAAAAAGTTATATTAAGAATGGGGAAAGGAAGAGCACCATGTTGTGACAAGAGCAAAGTAAAGAGAGGACCATGGAGCCCTCAAGAAGATCTCACTCTCATCACTTTTATTCAGAAACATGGCCATCACAACTGGAGATCTCTTCCCAAGCTTGCTGGTCAGTCTCTCTCCCTCTCTATAAACATAAATATATGCACATGCATGTATTTCAGTAATATATACTATATATCGTATTAGATAGTTGGGAGTTTTGATAATTGAATGAATGTTATATATATATAGGATTGATGAGATGTGGCAAGAGTTGCCGATTGAGGTGGATAAACTATTTGAGACCGGACGTGAAGCGGGGCAACTTCACCAAAGAGGAGGAAGATGCCATCATCCACTTCCATCAAACCCTTGGAAACAAGTACTAATTTGTCCCTACCATCATATATATCTGTCTTTATAATAAGATATATTTAGTACGTGGAAATTTATGGGTTTAATTTGATCAGGTGGTCAAAGATAGCGTCATTCTTGCCCGGAAGAACGGACAACGAGATCAAGAACGTATGGAACAGTCATCTCAAGAAACGACTCTCTCCCAATTCATCTCCCTCTTCTTCTTCTTCTTCATCCATCTCTTGCACTGATCATTATCATGATGACAAGAACTGTGACAAGGCTAATGGTGAGTGTGAAGACTCACCTTCTTACTCTCATCTCCAAGAAAATTGTAGGCACACAGAACAAGAGCTTCGTGAGGTCAATGAACTCCACGACATCCAACTCCTTCTCGACCATGACGACTTTGATGATATTACCTCCACGTTTCTTCAAACAGACCACATGTTCTTTCAAGAACAACCACTATTTGACTCTCTTCTTCAAACAGACGACATGTTATTGCCAGAACAACCACTGCTTGACTCTCTTCTTCATGACCACCATATTGATCGCAGTTCAACCGAGCTTCACAATTCATACGGAGAGACTCAAGAGGTAACCAGAGAGCAATCATTTGAGCATCCTGATCATAAACTGGATATTCAATGCGGTTTTGAAGAAACAAACAAAGAATTTGATTTGTGGACACAATTGGTTGAATCAAGCTCGCCTACGCCTAGTCCTAACAGTGATGAGGAGGAGTACAAGGAGTGGTTCAACTTCATAGACAACCAAACTTACTTTGATGAATTTTCTATGGTCGGAGAAGTATGTCTCTGAATGGGTTAATGATGCATGCATGAGTGTTTGAGGAAATTATATGGATGCATCTTATTATCTTAAACTATATGTATAACATGATGCCAAAATTGTTCAAAGTATAACTGAAATTGAGAAGAGAGACATGTTTTTACGTGAGCTCTATGATATATATTTTTTTTTGAACGTCTGATTATTATATTGATTTCAAATCGAGTTTACATGAGCATTACATTGAACCAATGAGATACAACTCAATACATAGGTTCCAAATACAAGAAACTATTAAAACAAGAAGTGAACATTGACGATGCTTTCCTGAGGAGAGCCTTACTCGCTAACAGAGTACCTCTGTTAATTTCCTTCTTCGTTATCAGTTTCATGCTTGGCTAACATCCTTCGATGACACCAAATCTCATGTCGTAAACCTCAAACCATTAATCTTTAAAGGTTTGTACTTAATCTCTGAAGACAATTGCTTCTGAGAACCGGCAGATGCTTGTAGTCACGTCGCCGGATAATAGCTCTACTATCGAGAGACCTAACAATTACTTTTTGAAATCAACACAACAAACTCTAACTATTTTTCCTATTCAAAGAGCAGCCCTTTGTCTCTGTGTTTTCACATCGAGAATTCTTTGCAGATGAAGAGATATCAAAGGGGCTTCTTACTTCCCAAACGGATCCTCCTACATCTATATATAAACGCTGGTTTATCAAGAATACGCAAGAGAAGCACTTCGAATTGTTGATTCAGCGCCAGAGATGGCTTAGAACCAATAGTTCATTATCTAATGGATTTTTCCGTTCTAATACTCTATCCGAGAGCTTCTTTACAATCTTTACATTCTTTCTGCTACTCTTCAATTGCAGCTGTAGCCCCAATTATTCTGATCAAATTTAATCAGCGGCGGCGCGTTGTCATTGTTGTCGAAATCAAAAGAACATTTTGTAGATACCGGCAAAGACGGATCCGTGAACCTCATCAAGTAATCACGGTAAGGAAACTCATCCTCGAACCAACCGATTTGTTTCCCATCGTCGAAATTCAACAAATAACACCACGAATCGGACCAGAAACTAACCGTATCCGGCCGGTTAAAGCCTCCGTCTCCACCTCCGTAACAGTGATTCCGACCAAAACCGTCGAATGAATATTTTCCATTTAGGTCCAGCCACAATTTCCGACCATTCTCTCATCGTATTCCAACCGGACATCCACCATCGCTCATTTGGCTCCAAGTTATCAGCGGTTCTGATTCGTTGCCAACCCACGGATCCGCCGTGACTAGATGGCTGAGATGATCCGAGACAAGGAAGGAGAAAACAACAACCTCGTTTCACGAACATCGCTTCGTGTTGCGTTTCGTCGTCGGTCTCGTCCATTTCAGAGATCGGAAAAGATTGAATCCCCATTGATTTTGTCCGATCTTCGATTCGAAACGAAGTCAGTGAGAGAAAATGAAGATCGAGAAGATTAAGAGAAAAGGAGAGGTGAATACAGAGTTGGAATTGGATTCTTCGAATCCTTCCCTTATTCCTCTGTTTCTCTGCAATCCTAACCCCAATTTATGCAAAGAAGTAAAATTAACAAGGAATTAAATGCTTGAAAGAGAGAAAAATGAAAGCAGAGAGAAAGGAGACTACGGCCGACGTCGGAATCGACGCCGGCCGGAGAAGATTGATTGTTGAAACGGTGTCTCTTAGATCGATCGCTTTTGTCGTCGCCGGTTTCTAAAACGAGAGACCCTGAGCTCTATGATATTGGTTCGGTTTGTGCAAGAGAACTTAATAAATGGGCTTGGTAGGCCCAAAAAGAAGAAGAAGGGTAGTATACAAAATGCCAAAATGGGGCAATAAATGAACACGTGACTTGTCAACGCGCGCTTCCAACTTTTTCAATGAAACCGCCCGCTCCATTAAAAAATCAAAAGAAATCTCTGGAAGGGAATAATAACTCCTGAATGATACCCAATGAAAAGCATACACGTGGAAAGTTGGTGCGCTTCGCAACCTCAAAAGCCCCGCTTTGACGACACGCGTCCAACCGAAACGCTTGATAAAAGCTACCCTTGAATGTCTGTCTCTCCATCTGCTTCTCCTCACCAACTCACTCTCGAACTCCTCCTTCTAGGTATGTCTTTCCTCCTTTTTCGTTTCTATCTTTGTTTTTCTTTCGTCTTTTAACTTAATCGAAACCAAACCAAGAGCTCAATTTGTAAACCCTTTCTATGTCGCTTCGCAAAATCTGCTTTAATTAATTTAATCTTTTGGTTTTCTTGAGCTGAATCCAGTCATGCATGCGCTTTGTTTTCCTTGTGCTGCGTGCGCTTACTTGTCATATGTTTTCTTCTTGCAGTTGTGGTTCGTAGCAATGGAGCATTCAGAAGAAGCCCATCAACATGATTATGCAGCTCCTCCCCGTGTACCGCCAAATGCTCAGATGGCATTCCAACAAGCCCACCACTTCCACCATCATCAGCAGCAACAACAGCAGCAACAGCTTCAGATCTTCTGGTCTAACAGGATGCATGAGATCGAACAAACCACTGATTTCAAGAACCACACTCTCCCTCTCGCTCGCATCAAGAAGATCATGAAAGCTGACGAAGATGTCAGGATGATCTCTGCAGAGGCTCCTGTCATCTTTGCCAAGGCCTGTGAGGTTTTCATTATGGAGCTTACCTTGCGTGCTTGGATCCACACTGAGGAGAACAAGAGGAGGACCTTGCAGAAGAACGACATTGCTGCTGCTATTTCCAGGACTGATGTCTTTGATTTCTTGGTTGACATTATCCCCAGGGACGACCTCAAAGAAGAAGCCTTAGGGGTTACCAAAGGGGCCATTCCGGCTATGGGTGGTTCACCACCGTACTATTACTTGCAGCAGCAGCAGCAGGAGGGGGTGATGCCTTGGCCACAGGGGAATCCAGAGCAGCACCATGATGATTGAGTCTTCTTAATACTTATCTTCATCTTTCTTAATCTTTATTTTGGATGTAGAAACAATTATCTCACTACTCTCTTCATCTACCCTCATGGTGTGTGCCTTTCTATTTCTAGTGTGTTCTTCTGTAATGGTACATATTAGTATCATAGCTGCTCTAAATCTATGGGAATGCAAGTTTCTTTTCTCATTTTAGTATTCAGTTGTCTCATTAGTATGAAATCCAGCTATTGTATACAGCTTTAATGTGATTTTGCTACTTAACAACCATTTGCTATTAAAAGCTTGGCTCCTATCCCTTTAAACCCTGACACACAAATGAATAAGGACCCTCTTCCTACACATCTGCCTTGGTGAATTAAACTTTTACTTACTTGAACATGGATCCAAAGATACAAGTGCCATCCCCCATTCCTGTTGTAGTCAGGTGGTTTATTTCCAGTTTTATCTGCTTCTGCCCCCATATAATCCTAATGCGCGATTCATGGGTTGTTCTTATGAGTAATGAATAACAGAACATGCTGGTTCTTCAATCATCTGCTTGGAGAGAGAGTCATGGCTTCCTCAATCCTTCTAATCACAATGCTAAGAGGACTTCCCACTTGCAGAGCTTCAACAGCTGCCCTATGTGCTGTTTTGTGCCACTTGAGCAGATTGTAAGATTGTAGAACAGACCACCTGGCTTGATTCGACATCTGCATAAACAAAAGCTGCTTAACAATCTGTGAACTTGTGCAAAAAAAATGGTAGGAAGCGCATAGATTAGTTAGTCAGATCAGACCTGAGCCACGGATAACGGTGGTTGCAGAAGAACTGAGATGCTCCTGAACAGATTTTCATCATTCTCCCCACCCTCAGCCTCGCCATAAACTAGCGCTTCAGCTGCAATACCAGCAAAAAGAACCATGCTATACCTAAGAGAAAGTGAACCACCATCAGGGTTGTGAATGATTCAAAGTTCACAGGGAAAGAACAACACCTTGACTAACAATCACCTATCAAATGAGCTACCGCTAAGTCGTCCCTCAGCAATCTCACTCTCCATCTTTTGATCCCAGAACTGGGTTCCAGCCTACAGAAGCACATGACAATCCAGTTAAGTACTTGGTTCCATATGTAGCTAAAAGGTACATAGAATCACAGCACTACAATATAGAATAGCATACTAGAGCGCATCCGAATACTACCTGGCCTTGAACCCCCATTTGCATGGCAACTACCGGGTCCAATATCACACCACGGATCGGGCAGCCCATGAGGTATGCTGCACAACAGAGAAGGTACAAGTGTTAGCGACCAAACGACCAAAAAATAAAAACCCAATTACCAAGTTCTTACCAACAAGAAGGTGACCCGCTTCGTGAACAATGATCCTACGCTTATGTGGAGGCCAGTAGCATGATATTTGAGCTAAACAGGTACCACCGAGAAGGACGGAATCCATAAAAGCTAGACCCAAAATGACCGCAAGGTTTGGCCGCAGATCAATGTCCTGAGAAAGAAGATAGGAGACTCCACCGAGAAAAGCAGCCAGAGCAAGGCTAGAGCCGTCAGAAAGACCCCACTTCTTTGGTGCAAGTTTAGTCACTAATCAAAACAGAAACTCCAATAAGTATACAATCCCACACTGAGTGATCACAGATGATCCATGAGAGAAACTTGAGGTACAGACCTTCCAAGCCAGTTGCAGACTTGAGGACAGTAGGCGTAACCTCTCTTGTTCCCTCCAATACTGCATGAGAGTGATACATAAAGACATAATCATTGATCCACTGAGCATTATATAGAAGAAAGAAACCTCTGAAATGATTCAATACACCAGTCCAAACCTCAAAAAGAAAGTAACTATGAACCCAAAGTAGCATCAAAAACTTTAGATGAAAAGAGACTAGTACCAATATTGCTGAATTTGCCAAAGTTAGCAAGTAGACCTCTCTCTTTAAGAAACCTAAATGCAATTCCAACGAGTCTCATATCATCTGCATTCAAACACGCATCTAAAACCTGCCAATCCCTTTCCATTTCAAAAGCTCCCAAACCGTTTAACTGAGTCGTTACCGGAGCGGAGACAATAGACTCGACATTTTCATCTTTTTCGATGGATTTGAGGAATCTGAGAGCCCCGGCGAGATCTTTTCTCTTGACAGCGTCTTCGTACTCCCGCCATTCCCGGAGAGCGCTCGGTCTATATCTCCTGAATCCAACGAAGACTAGAGGCCTTACGAGGAAGCCGCTTTGACGAGAAAAAGGAGAAGGCGATAGGGAGAGATTTCGAAGAGGAGACGAGGCCATTAGATCGCCGGAGTTTCGAAATGGAAGCCGTGATCTTAATTAATGGAAGGCCAGAATTATTTGGGCCGTATAATGGTGGGAGAGGCCCATTATGTAATTGCAAAAGAGGCATTTTATTTAGTCATATTTGTGATTTGAGTCAATACTTTAGTTTCTTTCACATCGATGGAGGTAAACTTTGTTTTTGCAATCAAATGACCAATCTTTGTGAGTGTGGCTGAAATTGAAGTTGAAGATGATATAATAACCTCTCATTCGTCATCTCACCCAATCTTCCTTCTCTCTCACTCTCCCTCTATTCGTCGACTTCAACATGGCTTCCACCGCCGCAACTGCAGCTCTTTCAATCATCAAGTCCTCCGGTGGCGCCGCCGTCATCAAGTCCTCCCGCGCCTCCTTCTTGCCAGTTACCTCCACTGCTCGTCGACTTGGATTCTCCGCCGTCGTTGACTCTCGCTTCTCCGTCCACGTGGCATCCAAAGTCCAGTCCGTGCGTGGAAAGGGAAGCAGGGGAGTGATCTCCATGGCGAAGAAGAGCGTTGGGGATCTGACTTCTGCTGAATTGAAAGGGAAGAAGGTATTCGTGAGAGCTGATCTCAATGTACCTCTCGACGACAATCAGAATATCACTGACGACACTAGAATCCGAGCTGCTATTCCCACCATCAAGTTTTTGATCGAGAAAGGTGCTAAAGTCATCCTCTCCACTCATTTGGTATGTCCCTCTCCTAATTGAAGTCAAAGTTTACATCTTTCTTTGAGTTTCACAAGTCTTTTAGTGTTCGATTAGCATGACAAGAGGACCCATGGTTAAATTATCTTCAGTTTTCATAACTGAGGCTTCTCTTAAACAAGTACTTATTAGACTGATCACTTATCGAATATAAGTCCTATAGCCAGCAATGCATCAGATTGTTTCTCTATTGCAAGTACATTGTATTTTCGTCTACTTCCTTAAACTAAGTGAGTGACTTTGCTTATCTTTCAGGGAAGGCCAAAGGGTGTCACCCCAAAGTTCAGCTTGGCCCCTCTTGTTCCCAGATTATCCGAGCTCCTTGGTATTGACGTAAGCCATGGTTCTTAATTGGTCTGAATCCACTCTATTGCTTTGATCTTCTTGTGGGGAATGTCCCTGAGGCTTTTTGGGGTGAATTGCAGGTCGTGAAGGCTGATGATTGTATTGGCCCTGAAGTGGAAAGCTTGGTGGCTTCCCTTCCTGAAGGTGGAGTTTTGCTTCTTGAGAATGTGAGGTTTTACAAGGAGGAGGAGAAGAATGAACCTGAGTTTGCCAAGAAGCTTGCTTCTCTAGCTGACCTCTATGTCAACGATGCTTTCGGAACTGCTCACAGAGCCCACGCTTCAACTGAGGGTGTCACAAAGTTCTTGAAGCCATCAGTTGCTGGTTTCCTTTTGCAAAAGGTAACATTTTGATAGAGATCTTTTTCCTTCAAGCACCACTGCTACAAATGCCACTATATCCTTGATCATAAAATAATTGATTGCTTGTTTATCTTTGGATCTCCATGAGAGGGGTCCATTGACGTGAATGGAGTAATGAATTAAGAATTAGGGGGATCACTTATATGTAGCTTTACAGTCACAAGTATCCGTTGTTTGATTCGACAGTCTCACAAGTCACAAGTAGCCGTTATTAGCTGGGGGAAGATTAAGTCCTTTGATCAATTCTTGTTTTTCTTTTACCCAAAAGATGGTTATTGATTTTAACTAAGCTGGTGTATTCTTTCTCACAGGAGTTGGACTACCTTGTGGGTGCGGTTTCAAACCCAAAGAGACCGTTTGCTGCCATAGTGGGAGGTTCAAAGGTGTCATCCAAGATTGGAGTTATCGAGTCTCTTCTTGAGAAATGTGACATCCTTTTGCTCGGTGGTGGAATGATCTTCACATTCTACAAGGCGCAAGGTCTTTCTGTTGGTTCTTCCCTTGTTGAAGAAGACAAGCTTGAATTGGCTACATCACTCCTTGCCAAGGCTAAGGAAAGAGGAGTCTCTCTGTTATTACCAACAGATGTTGTGATTGCCGACAAGTTTGCTCCTGACGCAAACAGCAAGGTCCGTCTCCCTTATCCACTGATTATTCTTAAAAGCTTGGTTGATGAGCGAGTTATAATAAACGAAAAGTGGTTTGTTTTGTACAGATTGTGCCGGCATCAGCCATTCCTGATGGGTGGATGGGATTGGACATTGGTCCAGACTCGGTGAAAACTTTCAACGAAGCTCTGGACACCACGCAGACAGTCATTTGGAACGGACCAATGGGAGTTTTCGAGTTTGAAAAGTTTGCGCAAGGAACAGAGGTAATAAACATTTGCAGAGGCTCAGATGATGACGGTTAGAAGTAAGATGTAACAAGAATGTTGAATGAATGGTGCAGGCGGTTGCGAATAAACTAGCAGAGCTAAGCAAAAAGGGAGTGACAACGATAATAGGAGGAGGAGACTCGGTGGCAGCAGTGGAGAAAGTGGGAGTAGCAGGAGTGATGAGTCACATCTCGACGGGTGGTGGAGCGAGCTTGGAGCTCTTGGAAGGCAAAGTGCTTCCCGGTGTGGTCGCTCTTGATGAAGCAACGCCAGTCACCGTTTAACAAAACTCTCTTCTTCTCTTAATTTTCTTGTTGTGCTGTAAATCTATCAAGAGTTTGTTTGTACCACCAATGGCAATCCATATAGAGGAGAGACTCTTCGTCTCCAAATAAATCAAACCATGATCTTTCTTGGCCCAAAGTCTATCTATCATCGTTTATATAAGTTTGATCCTTAAATGAAATGTTTATGAATAAACAAGGACCTAAAACGAAATATGACGAAAGTGTTTACACGTGGCGTTTTCCGGTAGGTTGCAAGTAGAGAGTATAGACAGCGTGATATATGAGATATCTATCTGCTTCTTTTTCTCTTCTTCCTCTCTCCGTCGTGAAGCTGCTTGGCCATGGCTATGGCGGCGGCGTCTATCATCCAAGCTTCTCCGCTCTCGCTCAATAACACTATGAGTACGCTTTCTTCTTCTTTTTTGTTCTTCTCCCTTTTAATTTCATTTCAGTAACCTATTCGGAATCGGAATTGGAATTGGGTGTGTTGATGGTGATTTGGGTACCGATTCGTTAAATTTGACCAACTTAGCTTCTGTTGGATATACAGAAAATCCGTGGAGGATTAAGGGCACAATTGGTAGTTCAGGTGGAATCAAAACGCAAAATAGAGTTTGTGCCGTGGGATTGGGATACGGCCTTGACAGTAGAAAGCGACGCTCTCTTCTCATATGCAACTCCTCCGTTGTAAGTCATCTTCATCCAATTACTCTTTCTTATTTGCAAAATGATAGATTTAGGGTTAAACATTTGTGAGGAATCTCATCATTTCATTGATCCTCTTCTTCACATGAGAGCTTGTTGTGAAGAATCTCATCATTACCTTGATCCTCTCTTCTTCTTCTTATTTGTTGCAGAACGCTAGATGTAGTGAAGCACAAGGACAAGGACAAACAGCCACCGTTATTCGTCAGTCGCCAACCATAACCCAGGCTCCAAGCCACTGTAAGCCCTTCTCTTTCCACTCTCTGCTCCTTTCTTTTGGCTCTCTTCTAATGATAGGACAACACCCCCCTCCAAGCTTTAAGGATAGGAAGCTTTGAACTCGCGTATATTTTCCACTACTTAATGAAAATGGTTTAACTACAAGTCAGGATACTTGTGAATTGCTTAGTCCCAGAGTATTTCCCAGGTGTCTGTAGCCAGTTTCCATTGTGTGCTCCTTTGTTTTGGCTTTCTTCTAATGATGGTATTAGAGGCATGTCGAACTCAGCTAGTTTTAGAGATTGGACGCTTGCAATGCATATCCAAATTATGAATTGAGATTTACCACGACTTACTGACAAAGAGTTAATCTACACGTCAATGATACTTGTACCAGAGAATTTCCTGGTTGTTTGTATCTTATCTGAACTAGTTTTGAGGTGGTCTTAAGAGGACTCATGTTGTGTTGGATTTCAGCTAAGGAGAAATCACCGAGCCTGGATGATGGAGGAGACGGATTCCCACCTCGAGATGATGGAGATGGAGGTGGAGGAGGAGGTGGTGGAGGCAACTGGTCTGGTGGCTTCTTCTTCTTTGGTTTTCTGGCCTTCTTGGGGTTGTTGAAGGACAAAGAGAGTGAGGAGGATTATCGAGGTAGCAGAAGGCGATGATCAGTTTTGGGGTTATCTTTCTGCGACCGGCCTCATTTTGTATCTGTTTCGTTGAGTGGATAATATGCATTGTATGTCGTTGTATCAAAGATACTGTCTATTTCAAAGCTTATTACTTATATGATACCAAGGACTCTGGAAATAAACAGATTAAAAACAATTTTGAATGTGGAAGACCCAAAGCAGCCCATTCTTGCCCATTCCTAGCAAGTTTATTTCTACTTAAAACACAATTCATTCCACTTTTCGGTCTTAAACCCTTTTGAGTTTCGAGAATTTTTGGAAAGAATATTATTTAGGTTTTAGGCTTCATGAGAGATCTATTTATCATGGTATATAGCCTCACAAGTTTGATTTCTACTAACAACATTTTATTCAATTTTTAGGTCTTAACGACAAAACACACAAATTGATCGAAATTCGTATGCTAACCACCCCCTTTGAGTTTTGAAAATTTTTGAAAAATATATTATTTGGGTTTTATGCTTCATAAAGATCCTTTTATGATGGTAAATAGCCTCACAAATTTAATTTCTATTTAAAACACATTTCATTCAATTTTTAGGTCTTAACGATAAAACACACAAATTGATCGAAATTTGTAGCCTAACCCATTGAGTTTCAAGAATTTTTGGAAAAAATATTATTTGGGTTTTATGATTCATGAGAGATCATTTTTTGATGGTAAATAGCCTCACAAGTTTAATTTATATTTTAACACATTTCATTCAATTTTTAGGTCTTAACGTAAAAACACACAAATTGATTGAAATTCCTAACCCCTTTGAGTTTCAAATTTTTTTTGAAAATAAATTATTTGGGTTTTATGCTTCATGAGAGATCCTTTTATGATGGTAAATAACCTCACAAATTTAATTTATATTTTAAACACATTTCATTCAATTTTTAGGTCTTAACGTAAAAACACACAAATTGATCGAAATTCGTAGGCTAACCCCTTTGAGTTTCGAATTTTTTTGGGAAAAAGTATTATTTAGTTTTTATGCTTCGAGATTTATTTATCATGGTTAATAGCCTTACAAGTTTAATTTCGACTTAAAACACATTTCATTCGACTTTTTGATTCAACATAAATATACACACAAATTGTTCTCCGGTCTCTTACCCTTCCCATATGTCCTAAAATACTGCCTTATTGTGTGACAAGCCTGATCATGGGAGCCAAGAGAGAGAGATAGAAACAATGAAACAACACACTAGCTAGGCTAACCAATGCAAAAGTCTCCGAAACTACACACTTGTTCTCGGAAAACACCTCCTCTAACATGGTTTATATGAGTTCAAGGCTATGACTGCTTGTTTTAGTTTTAAAACAAACTTTATTTCTTTATCTTCTCATGTTTCCATAACTGTAATATATATACGTTTATGATTATCTTCTTTCCTTTTTTATCTGTTTCCTCAATGTATATATCTTATATATTATTTGAGAAACATTTTGGGAGAACTTTGCTTAGATGTCATCACCACAATTTTTTTCCTATTTATTTTTATTTATTTATTTTATTCTCTTATACTCATTACCAAGCACATTTATTTCCAAATATACATATTTTGATTACTATAATTTTTATTGCCAAACACATTTGAATCTTCTTAAACTTACCAAAACTAAAATATTTTAAAAATCTATGATTTTAAATTTATAATTTTGAAATATTTTAATTTTGGCAAGTTAAACTTACCAAAATTAAAATATTTTGAAATTTTAACTTGCCAAAATTAAAATATTTCGAAATTATAAATTTAAAATCATATAGTTAAATGTGAACAAAATTTTAACATATACACCAAAAACTTTTTTGATTTAAAATAGAAACGAACAGTTTATTATCTTTTAAAAATATATGAGCATGTAAAACAGTTTTTCATATATATTTTTACATGTGTTTTTTTGTTTGACAAGTAGATGTTTTTGATTTTTCATAAATACACCTTCCCAGAGGTAAAATAATAATTAATGAAATTTGTTAGTTTAATTATTATACAAGTGAAACACATTTGTATACAAAATAATCGCAACTTTCAAATATATAAATTGGGTCTTAGATTATGTATAATAATAATTCACCATAATGATTTTTTAACTAAACTTATTAATTTTATTCGATAATTATTTTATCCCGCGTGGGTAATTTTCTAGTATACATTTATTCCCTTTTCTATCAGTATTTCTATAATATAGAATTAAATTTATAAAACTGAAATCATTGTGGGGAAAAAAAACTCAAATAAGACATAAGGTTGTGATAATTTATGTAATATTATGCTCCATATAAAATTTTTGTTAGATATAAATTGTTTTATGGATCCGCATGGTGTATATTCTCCTTAAGAAGTATTCAAGATGAAGGTTTTGCTGTTCTTCATCTTGTTATGTTTTGTTTTAAACAAGCAAATTAGGTTTATGCTTAGAAGAAAAAGATCAGAAGGCTAAAGAAGGAACTAGAAGCCATAAGATTCGTAACCATAAGCGTCACTAGTTTCGGTGCAATTAGCGATGGGAAAACGGATGATTCTCAGGTAAATATGTAACACTCGTGAATCATCGGTCTTTCCATCGCTAATAGCACCAAAAATAGTGATGCTTAGGAATACATGGCTTCTAGTTCTAGTTCATTCTTTAAGCTAATGAGCTTTTTGTTCGAAACATCATAGCCCTAAAACAAACATAACAAGAGGAAAAACAAGGAAGAATTCATCATCTTTGTTCGACCCGAATATTTTTGATAATGAGGATATATTGCATCTCAAGGAGAATATATAGGTTTCAATAACCTATGTTGACCTAAAGCGATCCCTATTGGGCTACAAATAGAATAAAGGCAGGCCCAATAAAGGATAATTATGTGGCCCAATTAACAGAAGTCATATCCACCATAGTTGGATTGCAGCGAAGAAATGGCGTAGTGAGGAAGATGGTAATGGTGGGTGTGCTCCAGCTTCCCTCCCGCCTCCTTCTCTCTTCTTCCCTAATTGCATTTGCTTCCTCGAATTCTGGTTTCGCTAAGGTTGTCCTTAAAAAGGGCAAGACTCAGCTCTTCAAAGACGGAAGCCCGATGGTTTACAGTGGCGCCGTCGACAGGATCATCGGAAAACCTCCTCCTCAGACCGGAGATGTTGTCATCGTCGCCGATGGCACCGAGAATCCGATTGGTTGGGGTTTGTATAATTCAGTCTCTATGTTCTGTGTTCGCCTTATGCAGCTCCAACACGAATCCACCAGGTATGTTTCGTGGAATGCAATAAAATTGTCTACTTGTTGATCCTTTATTCAAATTGAATCTTGTGGCAGAGACCCTTCTTGTGCATTGAACATTGAGAAGCTTCTCGAAACTAGAATCGCTGAAGCATTTCACTTGCGGAATAGTTTAGGTCTTCCCTCGGCTACTACCAACGCTTATCGTCTTGTCAACAGTGAAGGAGATAGGTATTCATTTCAACATATTTTCTCATTTTGCACTCTGGTCTAGTTTGGTTTGGTTTGATAGAGTATCTTGTCTCGTTGCTGCAGATTGTCTGGTTTGATAGTAGATGTATTTGGGGATATAGCTGTGGTAGCATCATCTGCTGCTTGGATTGAAAAGTATAGGAATCAGGTGGAGACTTGCTTAAGATCAGTCCATGGGATTCATCATATCAACTGGAGACCTTCTCTTGATGTTCTTAAAGAAGATGGCTTTGATGTCTCGAGTTTGAAACAAACGCAATCGTCTACTCTCCCGCAGAGATCAATGGTACGGTGGGTGGTCTTCTCTATCTTTATGGATTTGGAAACATTATTCACAGGGTGTGTGTGCTAATAAGTGATGTTCTTTCTTGTGCCAGGTTGTGGAAAACGCCATCTCTTATGCTATTTCGCTAGAGGGACAGAAGACAGGGTTCTATACTGACCAACGCGAAAACCGTCACTTCATATCGACCATCTCTGCTGGTAAAAGAGTTCTTGATCTGTGCTGCTATAGCGGTGGATTCGCATTGAATGCAGCGAGAGGAGGTGCTACCAGTGTCGTAGGTACCATTTGACTTCTCTCTTCCTTCTCCTCTTCCTGGTCCCAACTATAAGCATCGTCTTATGACTCAAAACACTTTCAGGAATTGATTCGTCTTTACCTGCTTTGGAGCTCGCCAGAGAGAATGTAATCCTCAACCATATGGATCCAGGGAAGGTTGTGTTCTTCAAACAAGATTCGACAGAATTCATGAAGGCTGCTCTCTCAAGGGAAGAGACATGGGACATTGTGATCCTAGACCCTCCTAAGCTAGCTCCGCGGAAAATGGTTTTGCAAAACGCGGCAGGAATGTACAGAAATCTCAACTCGTTGGCAATGCGATTGACGAGGAGTGGAGGTCTTCTGATGACATGTTCATGTTCAGGGGCGATGACGCAGAGTGGCAAGTTCTTGGGGATTCTCCAGAGCGCTGCTGCAATGGCGGGAAGGAAGATCACAGTGGTGAGGGAGGCAGGAGCTGCGTCTGATCACCCACTCGACCCATCTTATCCTCAAGGCCAATATCTTTCCAATTTTCTCCTTCGGGTGCTTTGATAACTCTAGAGTTTTGGCTAGAACAAGTTTTGTACTTTTGTAGTTGCAAGAAATGACGCAGGATTTATAGATTTAATACGTTAATAAACTGTGTGTATGGTTACAAGTAAAAACAAAAGAAGGCAGAGTTGGGGACAAAAGTAAGATATTAAACTTGGTTTTGGAACAACAACAGATTATAAAGTGGAGGTTAAGCTCTCACCCAAATGAACCATTTTGCAAGCAAGGAGGGCAATGTATGATATGGACTGATAAAATTTACAAACGCAGAGTAGAGCTCTCTCGCTCTCCAAGCTTGTTACTGACCTCCCGGGTTTCTGTTCCATGACAAGTAGGAAGGATCTCCAAGTCGCCTGAAACAAACAGTACGCATTTGTTACTGTCTAAGGTATGCTATATTGATTCACAACAACACACTAAAACATAAGCAAATAGAAGACGATCCATCACGACAACAACTACACTTTAAGAGGATGTGAGTACCTGGGTTTCACAAGGTACATGATGGTAAATGCAATGGCCAAAATGAAGCAGATACCGCCAACTGTCAGGTATGCAATGCCGAGGAAATCGTTCTTTCCACCAAGCCAACTCGTTGTCGACAAAACAAGCTTCTTCTTCCCATTAAAACTGTAAGTGTTGTAGTTGTTCTGCAGCGTAACAGTTATGGTCTCATTAACCTTGAGGTCAGTCTCTATCTTCCCATACAATTTTCTAAATGTCGGCAATGCTGCGGTTCTCATCCACACAATGAGATGCTCCTGGTCACTAAGCTGCACACAAGAAGAAAGATGTCAGAGAGTTGAGTTGCTAAGAATCCATGTGATATCAATGGGAACATGGACTGATCTCAAGGGTTTACCGGAACATCTGGATCAAGACTGGCACCACCTGTGAGATTCCCCTTCTGAAAATTCTTGGGGAAGACATTTTTCCCAAACTTGTGTTCCTTGTCGCTCTTCCATGCAATCCCCTTCTTGTTTACAGCGAGGGTTGCATTATTTCTTGTTAATGTGTATGTGTCATTAAAAAGACTCCAAGCAATTAGACCACAAGGCACGATTGGCTGCCCGCCAACATCATCCTCAGGCTTGCATGCGCTTATTTGATTCTCGTATTTTGGACTTCTCAACTGTGAATCACTTCGGCTTTTCACATACCTGTTTCATAGACACCATCGATCGATTAGAGCTACAAAATATATATGACTAACACCCGATACAAAGGCGAAGAAGTATTGCCCGCCAAGATGAAAGTGACAAACCGATGCTAAAAGTATGCATAAGCTGTATCAACATACCTTCGGTGATTCTGGTAGAAGTTCTCAAGCTGGTAATAAACATAGATAGGCTGCTTCATAAGCCTTGGCACCTAAGAATGCCGATCAAGAAAAGAGCAAGTAAGCAAGAAATGCAAAACCTAGTTACGTCTCAAGTAATGTTGCTGCACAAGGAACTCACTGTTAGAGTTCGGGTACAAGCTTTATCACCATCTCCTTGGATATATGCAACCTTGTTAGCCCTAGCCGGTGATGGAATGCAATCATTATCATACCGATCAACGATCTCCACAACCTAAACATCGGAGGTGAGACAAGGAAGCGAATTTGATAAGTAGCAAAGGTGAGTCGTTGGCACTTACATCCTGGGAAGCGAAAAGGGAGATAACTCCAAGGGGAATAAAGACGACACTGACTATCAAAAACGTCGAAATGACCTGCAAAAGAGAGAGAGTTTTGATTGCGTTTCTACAGAGACCTAATCTAGTACGTACAAGAATTCGGACCACATTGCGTTTCACCATTTTCTAGTACGTACAAGAATTCGGACCACATTACTGTAAATACTAACCACATATCATTAATTAAATTTTTTGTTTCTAAAATTTTGTATACATTATTTGTCTCTGAAGTAGCAAAGGAACTCAAATCTCTTGTAGAATATTTCAGGGCATAAAAACCGTTTTCGGGTCCATAGACAAGAACACATCGCATAAATCTTATCCAAACGAGTTTTACATCGAATTAAAGTATTTAGGACTTGCTTTTAAACATTTAAGAAAAGGACATAATAAAAACATTCTTCTTTTACATTAAGTAAGAAGAAGCCCTCAACTTAACATCTCGAATTTCGATAAGTTCTGAGATTCTTGGCAATTTCGGAAAATTTCATTATTACTTGCCGTTGGTTTTGCCTAGAGACGTGAAGTTCAATCTGCGGACAACAAGGAGCAAACAAACGTTGTCAAATCCGATTTGCAGATTCAAATGAAGTATATAAACACAAACCACTTACTTGATTATCGGCTTTCGTTGTTGGACTGAAGCTCTATGTGTCACCTCGGGCTGTCGCATTGGAAGAACCTTTAAGAGAAGAAATATCAGACAAGAACAAGATCAAGAGAACAGTCCAAGTATCGAAATTGATAAATAAATAAAAACAAACCTCGAGTTCTTCCACTGCTTCATTGGAGAACGGTGACCCATTTAAAACAGTCGCTTCGAATGGAGGTATCGTAGCAGTAGTTGCAGCCGGGACTGCATCTTTATTAGAATTCTGATTACCAAAATCAAAGCTGTCGTCAAGCTCCTCAATTTCTTGACTAGGAGCTTGAGGAGTTGATATCTTCTCAATCGGAAAACTCTCAGGTGGATCCTTACTAAAACCAACAACATTCTCTGGTGGATCCTTGTTTATAGGATCAGATTTGCCGTTTGTACAATAATCTTTCATAGGACTTGAACAAATGGACCCAACAGATGGATCCGGGCTACCGCCTTCAAAATTCTCTACAGGCACTGAAACAGCGACGTGTTTTGAGATCCTTAACTGGTCGGTGAGAGTTTCATCATCTGCCCATTTTCTCTTCTTCCCTTCTCTTGGACTGTTAGAACCAGCTTTACTTTCAGAACTCATTTCACTAACGGAAGCTGTTGCACTTGAAGACGAAATTTTATGCTCTGAACGGCGTTTGCTGTCCCAGGTTCCTTTCGAGGTATGTGAAGGTCTAATTCCACCAGGAAACACAAAACTGGGTAAGCTTCTCCGCTTTATATGGCTGACATTAATCTCCATCCCGGGAATCCACAACATGTAACCGTTAACAGTGTGTTTAAACTCCTCAACGGTTCTTCTGATATCAAATTGCTCGCCTTCTGCTGCTGGAACTCCTTGTTTGCGTTGCAGACCCATGAAGTAAGAGCAATTCAGTGGCCGGGATGCGTCTTGAAAATCATGTGGATGAGGGTGGCATTGAAGCATGTTATAAGTATGTCTCTCAATCTAAAGAGTACAATGTGAATATCAGAGTTAATAATCTGTGATTATATACAGAATTTTACATCAACTGAGAATAACCAAAAGTTTCACCTTCAGTGTGAGTTGTCTGAGACGTGACTCAACCCAGCCTTTCCATTTTCTTAGATCATCGACATTAGCAGCAGCGATGTCGATCTGAAGATAGTTTTTATACGCTTCAAAGAACGCAAACGGCTCAAAAAGGGTATCCCAGTCAGCTTTGTTTGCTTCCATAGCCTGCACGACATCATCCGATTGTTTTAAACTCAAATAATCTGCACAGAAGCCAAAACCAGATTCACTATCTAAATCTTACCTCGCATATGTCTTTGCCTCTCTGAAACTCTCCTGTCATAATCCGTAATGTACTCACAGACACATTATAACTGGAGTTCATACAAGGATAAGCGGGAGTAATGATGGGCATTATGTGCATCCGGTCCTTTGGGTTTCTTCTAGGATCCCAAACTTGAAGACCAAGGGATCCTTCATCCATAGAACAAAGAAGAACAGGATTCGGCCAACGCCATTGAGTGTAGACCCTAAAGAACCGAGATGCTAACATATTTGGGAGGGCGTTAGGGTAAAGTTGACATATCCTAGCTACAAGCAATGCCCAGTTTATACCACCAAGAAATCCAGAGACCTAGCAATTGTCAGAAAGAGACTTGACTTCAGTAACATGAAAGTGACAAACATAATAGAGTAAACGAGCTCTAGAGAAGAATTCTCCATACATTAGAGTATACTCCACGTCGCTTGGCCCAAAACCGCATGCATCTTAACGTTGTCCTGAAATGCTGCTCATAAACAAAACATAGATTCCAACTAATAAATCATACGGATGAATTATAATCTTTTGTAAAATTAAGAGATGGATCCTAGCGAGAGCAAAACCTGAATGTTAGGAACCAGACGCAAGATCTGGTCAGTAACTCTACAACCGTTGAGGCTTCGAACAGTTTGTTCATCAGCATTTTGTAGAATGGAATCCTGTGATATATCTAAGTCCTACACCATTAACATCAGACCGAAAACACAATTAAGATTCCATAGAACCCAAGCACCAGATTCACTTATTACATCCATTCAAAATCATGAACAAATTCAAAAAAGTTGTGTAATAGCACTGTAAATCAAGAATTACCTCGGGAATAACCCAGAGTGGAAGTTGTGCATAAAGGAGATCTATGGAAACTCCGTTAAGTTTGAATCCCATCAATGGAACATGAGCATCAGGAACAGGGTGCAGCTCAGTTACTTCAGGCATTTCCGACAGCATTCTTTGTAGCTCACCAAAAAAATCACCCTAATGGCAATATACACAAGGAATATTCAACTCAATACATGGACAGAAGATAGATCCAGGCCAACGTATATATGCAAGAAAGTTAGTAGTACTTCTCTAGTTGCATGTCTAGGTCCCACACATAATGTGTCTATATCGGCACCAGGTCCATGTACCTATTTGAAGATGTAAAACAAACTGTTATAGGAACACTCTGATATGCTAGAAAATGGATATTAGTAAAAAGAATCACAATTGCAAAGTAATTCTTTAGGACTCTGAAAATTTAAGAAGAAGATTTTCCCTCAAGCTACCAGTTGCAACCATTAATACAATTCAAATGACATATTTGGGACATATATAACATTGATCTCAATATGTTTGAGTCCACACAAAGAGCATGTGAAGACAAGTGATTCCACTTCTCACACAGGAACATCTAAAGACATCAGAAAGAAAAAAGCACAGCTTTCACCAATTCACAACTTTCCCTTTCCCTCTACACCAAAGAGTTCACGATACAAGAAGAATGAGTAAAACAACGTTAATCTTCTATAGATAATTATAGTTACCCCTAGCCGATAAGAACCGAAAGTAAATATCTTTGCATTCGCCTCATGAAGCAGCTGATCATTCAAGCCTTTGGCACGGCTGATTGTTTTAATCCAAGTTTTTACAATCTGGACACATAAACAACTAAGAATTACCATGGGTTTGATGAAAAATCCGTAAGCAACAAGTTTTCAGAATTCGAAAACTCTAATAAACCTGATCTAGTCTCCCCAGAACCTCCTCCCTTCTAACAGCTTCCTCCTTACTCTCGTACAATCCAACATCTTGCAAGTACTGAACAACCAAGAAATAAAAAATCAATACAGAACTAACAAGAAACATAAGAGACTAGAGCACTGAAGCATAAACAAGGCACAAGCTTTAAAGATATCAGCAAAACCTGTTCGAGCTCTTTTGTCTTGATCACATCAAGCTCCGCTGGTCCTCCCAAAGAGATAGGTTCTGTAATGCCAAACCTTTGCCCATTTTGCTGGACACTACCCATCGATCCTACTATGTTTTTTTTTTTGTTTTCCTCAATATATCAATCAGATTCTCTCTATTTGTTGTTTTTCCTCAATATATCCCTCCGTGATTCGCTCTCCCGCAGATTGGGGTGCGAGAATCAGAAAGGATAAGAAGAAGAAGAAGGAAAGCTACGATGATGGTTCGATTAGGTTCTTAAGTGGGGCTAGAGACGTCGCGATTCCAGATGTTTGGTGCGGTCCAGGATTGAGGTTCTCGACTGATGCGGTGGTTGCTGATAAAGAAAAATGATGGGATTTTAGATCAGAGATAAAGAAAACGTTATTCAGAAAACAACGGTTTCACCCAAACACTGACCGTTCTCCTAGACGGAATCCCGGTAAACCAGTGATCGGAAAATATTGTTCAGCAAACAATAGAGAGAATAAAAGTGGTTCTTTAACGGAAAAGTACAAAATCAGATAATGAGCTACAAAAATGATCTTTCTTCTAAATACCTGCTTCCTTGGAATCTTCTTGTATTTATTATTTGACCCCAAAACTTCCAACTTAACCTTTAAGTCTTCCAAATTTAACCGAAACTCCTTATTCTTCACATTACGTCACAAGTAGGTCTTTTCCTGTAACAAATCCCCCTTGCTCGAAAGACCTTGACCTCAAGGTCCGAAAGAAGGATACTTCTTAAGCAAATCATATAAGAATTCCCATGTAGCCTCTTCAACAGGAAGATGAGTCTATTTAACCAACACCTTAGTGGCTGCTCTTCCTTGTCTATTAACCATCTTTCTCTCCAAAATAGCTTCAGGTTCTTTACTCAAGACATCACTGACAACAGAGGGTAGTTGAGTAGAGGTTGGAACGTTACCAATAAGTACCTTGAGCTGGGACACATGGAAGACGGGATGGACTTGAGAATTGGAGGGTAAGGCGAGCTTGTAAGCGACTGAACCACACTTCTCAATGATCTTATAAGGCCCAAAATATCTTGGAGCTAGCTTCTGGTTAGAGCGTAAGACAACAGATTGTTGCCTATAGGGTTGAAGCTTCACATACACAAAGTCGCCAATACTAAATTCTCTTTCAGTCTGGTGTTGATCTGCAAAAAGCTTCATACGGTGTTGGGCTCGAAGCAGATGAAACTTCAAAATGAGTAACATATTTTCCCTCTCTTGTAGACAGTTTGCCACTACTGCCACTTTAGATTCACCTGGTAAGTAAGGTAGGTGAACAGGATCCATACACAGCCTCAAAGGGGGTAATTTGAGTAGAGGAATGAAATGTGGAGTTGTACCAGAATTCGGCTAAGGGAAGCCAGTTGCTCCATAGTTCTGGTCGATCACTGCACATACATCGTAAATAAGTTTCCACACACCGATTGACCACTTCTGTCTGTCCATCAGACTGTGGGTGATAAGCACTAGAGAATTTTAACTCTACACCTTGGAGAGAAAAAAGTTCTGTCCAGAATTCACTCAAGAACACCGCATCCCTGTCACTTACAATGGACTGAGGAGTACCATGTAATTTGAAGACATTATCTAAGAAAGCCTGAGCCACACTCACTGCTGAATAAGGATGAGATAATGCAATGAAGTGAGCTGCTTTAGTAAGGCGGTCCACAACTACCAGGATGACAGATTTACCAAAGGAATTTGGAAGATCCTCAATAAAATCCATTGACAAATCACTCCAAATAGAGTCTGGAATAGAGAGAGGTTGTAAGAGACCAGGATAAGCTGTAGTTTCATACTTACATCTCTGGCAGGTTTGACAGCTGCGGAGGTAAGCCTGGATATCCTTGGCCATGCCTTTCCAATAGAATAATCCTTTGACTCGCTGATATGTAGCATCACGTCCCGAGTGTCCCCCACTCCCTGAGCAATGAAGCCACTGTAGTATTTTGTCTCTAATGCTAGGCACATTAGGGACAACAATCTTACTCTTTCTTCTTAAGATATTTTGTACCCAAGAGAAATGTTTCCTAGCATCCGCAGTTATCTTCAACTCTTCTATTAAAAGTGCCAAGTCATTATCAGCTGTATAAGCCGCCTGTATATCCTTCAATAAATCACACTCTAGGACAAACATTGACATATGCAGTACGTCAGCACCCTCCATTCTAGATAAAGCATCAGCAGCAATGTTATCTTTACCTTGACGATATTGTATAGTATAGTCAAACTCCAATAATTTGGGTAACCATTGCTGTTGAATAGGTGTATTAAGTCTCTGTTCAAGGAGGTACTTCAAGCTTCTCTGATCAGTCTTGATCGTGAAATGATTAGGCAGAAGGTAATGCCTCCATTTCTGCACAGCAAAAACCACAGCCAACAATTCTTTCTCGTAGATAGATAGATTCAGTTGCTTACCCTTCAGGCTCCTACTAATGTAAGCCACTGGATGTCCTTCTTGCATTAAAACAGCGCCAATACCTTGGCCACTAGCATCCGTCTCCACCACAAAAGGTTTATCGAACAAGGGCAAAGCTAGAACTGGTGCTTCACACAGAGCCAACTTTAACTTCTCAAAGGCGTCTTGAGCATCAGAGTTCCAACCAAAGGCTTCTTTCTTGGTAAGAACAGTGAGAGGACCTGCTATAGTGCCAAAACTCTTCACAAACCGACGGTAGTAGCCTGCCAATCCCAAGAACCCGCACAACTGCTTGATAGTAGATGGTATAGGCTATTCCATTACTGCTTTGACCTTGGTAGGGTCAGTAGATACTCCAGCTGCTGAAATTAAATGACCCAAATACTCAACTGATGCAGTAGCAAACGCACATTTAGACCTTTTGGCATAGAGCTGATTCTGTCGCATGACCTCAAAAACTAACCGAAGATGAGTAACATGGGCTTCAACAGATGAACTATAGATCAAGATGTCATCAAAAAATATTAAGACAAAATGCCTTATGAACGCCTTGAACACTGTATTCATCAAGCCTTGGAAGGTTGTTGGGGCATTAGTTAACCTAAAGGGCATCACAAGATATTCATAGTGGTCTGTGTGTGTTTTGAAAGCCGTCTTATGAATATCGTGTGGGTCCATACGCACCTGATGGTAACCAGCCCTGAGGTCTATCTTGGAGTAGATGTTAGAACCTCCCAGCTCATCCATAAGGTCTTCGATTAAAGGAATGGGGAACCTATCCTTCACTGTTAACCCATTAAGCTTCCTATAATCCACACAAAGTCGCCATGTGCCGTCTTTTTTCTTTACTAGCACCACAGGTGAGGCAAAGGGGCTGGAACTAGCTTGAATAATTCCAGTAGCTAACATCTCCTCTACCATCTTGTCAATCTCATTCTTCTGATATATTGCATATCTATAAGGACGCTGATTCACTGGATCTGCACCTTCCATTAGAGGAATTTTATGATTGAAATGCTCTCTGAAAGGTGGAAGTCCTGTAGGTTCCTCAAAGATATCTGCAAACTCTTGTAAGACCAGCTCTATAACAGGTACTGACTTGGTTTCTTCCATTTCTACAGAGCTTAACATAAGTTGTTCTGAAGTATCAACCTTCTCCTGGAAACTAATCATAGAGATATGAGCTTCCTCTTCCCTGAATTTATTGAGCTTCTTAGCTTTAACTGCCCTGACAAATTCTGGTTGAATTTCCCGCAACAACACCTTGTGGTTGTCCACTGTAAAACACATTTCCAGCTTCTGAAAATCCCATGTAATGGGTCCCAAAGTTCTTAACCATTGGACGCCTAAAACGACATCACAACCCCCCAAGGGAATGACCATGAAATCAGCCGTGAAAGTCATGGTGTGAAAGGTCCATTGAAAATTATCAATTTTGGCTCTTACTCCTATCCTTCCCCCATCAGCTACAACAACTTTAGTCATGCCGACTGACTGGAGTTTGCATTTCAACTTCTCAGCTATGGAGATATCCATAAAATTGTGGGTAGAACCTGAATCGATTAAGATGAACAAGCTTTGCTTGTCATGTACTCCTCTAACTCTCATGGTAGTATAATCTGAAATTCCCGCCACTGCATTCACAGAGATTTGAGGTATCAGTTGTTGAGCATGTTCTTCTTCTACCAGAGCTTCCTCTTCATATTCTACAAACTCATCTTCCTCATCTTCATTTACACCATCAAGCCTGTATAGTTGGGCCCTCTTATGTGTTTGATAGTGTTCTGGAGTATATTTTTCATCGCAATAATAGCATAATCCCTTTGATCTCTTCTCATTTATCTGAGCAGGTGTAAGGAAAGGAATTACAGCTCTCTTCTCTCTAGGTTTGCCTTGGTTACCAGCACCTTTCCACTCATCCACAGGCTTCTTAACTAACAAGGGGTTTTTATAAGTGCTTCCACCACCCTTGTAAGACTGAACACCATATTCTACCGTCTTCCTAGGATGAGCTTTTTTGTATAACCTGCCCAACAACAAGCAATGACGAATAGTACGAGGGGAAAACATACGGATGTGCATCTGAGTATCCAAACGCAATCCTGCCAAGTAAAAACTCAGTAATTGTTCCTCCGTGAAATCTACCCTGATTTTAATCGCCTCAAATTTTTGGTGATACTCAACAATTCCATTGGTCTCTTGTAAATGCTTCAGTTCTGCCATTGGATCATCCAACACGTCTTCAAATCTTTCCTTAAGCAAGCTTTTGTAAGCAGGCCAATCCGTGAGCAGATACTCATACCCAGATTGGAGTAAAGACTGATGAAATTTGGAGGCATCATCAGAGAAATGGACCGCAGCTAACCGTACCTTTATATCCCCTGGGGTTTGATCAATGGAGTAAAATTGCCCACCTTGATCAACCACTCGGTCAACTCAGTACGATCAAACTTTGGAAAATCGATCCGGCCTAAGCGAGTGATTCCTGTATACCCAATACCATTCACCACTGGATTCGCTGAATTCGGTGACGCCGGCAACGACCGAGGGTCAGGATGCACCGTCTCTACTGGTTGGATCGGTGGTGGTTCACCAACCACGCCCTCCATCGGCGTCGATTTGTGAGGTCGTTGGGACGAAAGGACGCCACCACTAGACATCGAATGTGAGGGGAACGAGAGATGCGATTGAAAATTTTGGATCGTCTCAAACATGTCCGCCAGATTGCGGCCGAGATAGTCGATCTTATCATTTTGAACTTTTAAGATCTCATCGAGCTTCTGTTCCAATTTGGAGCTCACAACTTCTTCCGTCTGTATGACCACGTCGTTCAACGTTGCCTGAGAACGAGTTTCAACCATTTTCCGAGTCTCGATTGAGCTCTGATACCTTTGATAAAGAAAAATGATGGGATTTTAGATCAGAGAAATACGTAATAGAGATAAAGAAAACGTTATTCAGAAAACAACGGTTTCACCCAAACACTGACCGTTCTCCTAGACGGAATCCCGGTAAACCAGTGATCGGAAAATATTGTTCAGCAAACAATAGAGAGAATAAAAGTGTTTCTTTAACGGAAAAGTACAAAATCAGATAATGAGCTACAAAAATGATCTTTCTTCTAAATAGCTGCTTCCTTGTCATCTGGTCCTGGAATCTTCTTGTATTTATTATTTGACCCCAAAACTTCCAACTTAACCTTTAAGTCTTCCAAAGTTAACCGAAACTCCTTATTCTTCACATTACGTCACAAGTAGGTCTTTTCCTGTAACAGTTGCTCGATTGGTCGATCCTCCTGTCGTGTCGGTTCCTTCCAGAAGGAAAATTCCGTCATTGCGTCGCAAAATTGATGTGGATAAGAACGATCCCAATCAGACGGAGGTAAATGTGGTTGCTTTATGTCCAGTTTCAGTGAATTTTGAGTATTTGTTGATGAATTATTAGTGATTTTTGTTTTAGCAATTGGTATAGTTTAGGCATATACTGTTTGGAGTGGTTGGAGCTATAGTAGTTGTAATAGCCCTATGCTAGTTGCTGGTTTGGATTTTCTTTAGCCAATCACAAGGGTCTATTATTAGGTTTTGTTCTCATGTGTGGATAATAAAGAAAATGTTTTGTTTCATGTGTGGTCCTCTTGAGTTTGATAAGCAATAAACAAATCAGTAAATTGAGAACTCTAGTTTGGTTTGAGAATGGAATCTTATCATCCTTTTGTCTGGCTTGGTTAGAGGAAGCATGGTTTAGCTTAGGGGAGGTCTTGGATCATGTTTTGTCTGAATTTCTTTTCATTCAGTTTCTATATGATTCTTTTGATCAAGAAATTGCATTGCCTTAGAGGGCTTGAGAATTAGGTAACCATCATTTTGCGTAATGTTTGAACAACGGTAACACAATGTTACAAATGTCCACAGGGTTCGTCTGTTTCTGTTCTTCCCAGGCGGTTTCTCAATCAAGAATCTCAGTCCCACACTTTTTTGAACTCTGAGATTCAACGTTTATGACATCATCACGCGCTGAACCAACCTTGTTCTCGAGTAGATCCCATGGCCATCTTCGACGCCCTTACCCTGATGATCTTACCGAGGTAGAATGTTCATGCCAAAAAGTTGCCTTACGAAGTGATCAAACTTGCACTCATTGAATGCTGGCTTCTTTCTAAGAGATCTTATAGGTTCCCGTTGTGTCTTACATATTCCAGTTACTGATAACGGGGACGCTAATACTGTAATCTTTGGTTAAATACTTTCTCCGGTGGTGTTGTAAGCTGTTTTGGGTGGCTAATATCAGTGACTAAGTTGAAGAACTAAAATGCAGCTAGTGTAGTCATGTTAAACAACAAAATCTGCTCTTTACTGCAGATGATGATGCTCCGGAATGGATTTGTAATGGGAAGGATGACAGATTCGCGCGATCACTTGCAAGACTTGAGACTCGATGTTGATAGTATGTCATATGAGGTATGTTTCTCAAAACCTATTGAGAAAAACGCTTGTACTTTCATCTTCTCAACTTTATTAAGTGTGTTTGCTTATATCTACACAGCAACTTGTAGAGCTTGGTGATAGAATTGGCTATGTAAATACTGGACTAAAAGAAAGCGAGATACGTCGTTGTCTTGGGAAAATCAATCTCTCAGAATCTCATACCCTTGCTGATAGAAAATGCAGCATCTGCCAGGTAAAAGTCCAGACTGAGTCACAAATGATCCATATCATGTAAAAACTTGAGAAATATTATTGCTTGTAGGATCATGATGAGTTTCATATTTTGTGATGACATGATGAGTATGAGAGAGAGGGTCAGGTAGGGAAACTGGACTGTGGACACAGCTTCCATGTCCAATGTGTGAAACAGTGGTTAACAGTGTGTTTAAACTCCTCAACGGTTCTTCTGATATCAAATTGCTCGCCTTCTGCTGCTGGAACTCCTTGTTTGCGTTGCAGACCCATGAAGTAAGAGCAATTCAGTGGCCGGGATGCGTCTTGAAAATCATGTGGATGAGGGTGGCATTGAAGCATGTTATAAGTATGTCTCTCAATCTAAAGAGTACAATGTGAATATCAGAGTTAATAATCTGTGATTATATACAGAATTTTACATCAACTGAGAATAACCAAAAGTTTCACCTTCAGTGTGAGTTGTCTGAGACGTGACTCAACCCAGCCTTTCCATTTTCTTAGATCATCGACATTAGCAGCAGCGATGTCGATCTGAAGATAGTTTTTATACGCTTCAAAGAACGCAAACGGCTCAAAAAGGGTATCCCAGTCAGCTTTGTTTGCTTCCATAGCCTGCACGACATCATCCGATTGTTTTAAACTCAAATAATCTGCACAGAAGCCAAAACCAGATTCACTATCTAAATCTTACCTCGCATATGTCTTTCAAGGATTTTCACGAGAAACAAATCGCGTTTCTATACCCGACCGGGTTATTGGATCCGACTCTTAAAATTAAAAAAAAACGACCCGACTTTATTAAACCTTTAGACGATTCACCTTTTCTTTGGTGAATGCTAACAATTAATTTTAACTTTTGTCAACGTCAAGGATTAGTTACTTTTCTAAAAATGTTTAATTTCGATTTTTTTTTCTTAATAACGTACATAGCTATAATTAATCGTCATGCTCTTTTCGCTGGAGCATGATATTTATGAGAGTGTCCAAAACATTTTAATAATTAAATATAGTAAAATTTAAGACACTTATGTGTCTTAAATAATAAAAAGACACTTATATAATAAAAAATATCAGTTAGATTCTTCTTCGGTTATCCACTCGGGTTCTCTTGATGTCAGGTTCAGTTTGTACTTGCTGGCTGCTTGGTTGTAACCTCTTTTGGTTACCACTTTCTTGAATCTTGTCGAGTTTCTCCCTTACAGTTTGAACCGCTTGATTCATCGAAGACGACGTAAAATACTCCTGCTCAGACGAAACTCGAGTAACAGGAGCATTTCGTCTATGGAATTCGTAATCCATCTTTCTTTGCAAGCTACTTTGCGGAAAGGAATTGTCCGTTTGGGTCGAAGAAGCTGGTCCACCGAATTTCATAAATTGGGATGTGCACTTGCCTTTATCGGGGTTGTTCAGTCTTGCAAGCACTTCTTTCCTCCTGGTTTCTAGCTTATCCTTTGTGTCACCGAGACTCTCGAATTCGGAAGCATATGAAATCTGTAGCCGATTACCCAAGAAAACTGATTCATCCAACTTCCTCTTTGCAAATCTGGAGTTAGTGATGAGACGAAATTTGATCCAGTAGACATCAGTGAACTCCTCACAGTCTTCCGCATCCATGGGTTTACATTCTTCAACCTCTCCGTAAGTAGTGAATAATCTCATGAGATCATCACCACAACCCAAAGCTGGGACATTACATACTACCAAGTATCTTGATTCATCGCAAACCGTATAAACCCTAACCGCTGGGAGATCATCTTTGTATCGTCCCATCTTCTAAAAACACACACACGGAAGGCGAACAATCTCGAGACTGAGAATAGCAATCTGAAACAAAGGTGTACAACAACATGAAAACTCAAAACTCCATTAGATCAAAGTTGAATCCTAGAAAAGTTTTCACAACCGAGAAGCCTCAATACATCAATGAACACAAGTTACACAACACGACAACAAAGCTATACTTTTTCGACAACTACACTACCGTTTCCAAAAATGTCAACTTGAGCTCACTATATTATCTGGAAAAACTACTCCTAAGGCAAACAAAATGCTATATTGCCTTAACATACAAAAACTGAGAAAGTATACTTGAACTAGAGCAGCCTCTTCTACACTTAGCAGCTACATGTCGAACATTATTAAATTGGCTATAAAATGTCGTTAGCAAAAACCAAAGGCAAATTACAAAGAAGAAAATTCATGGAATATTATCTGTATTGCAATCTTAGATTCCTGAAACAATCTATGACATAGAAGAACGATCTAAGCAAAATCTTGGTTTAATTATGTAGAACCCTAAATCCAAATTCCCAAACATCACCATAAGAATTAAAATTACTAGAAATTTTAATTATGTTTCTTAACTATAAACCCATGCCGAAATGCAAAACTCTCTTAACTATAGAATTTGTTGTCCTCAAAACTCTCTTAAGAAAAGGAAAGAAATGTTTAAATTGAAGAACAAAAGAAAAATCTAATTCGAATAAAGTGTTTAAATTGAACCTGACATCAAGAGAACCCGAGTGGGAGTGGATAACCGAAGAAGAATCTAACTGATATTTTTTATTATATAAGTGTCTTTTTATTATTTAAGACACATAAGTGTCTTAAATTTTACTATATTTAATTATTAAAATGTTTTGGACACTCTCATAAATATCACTAATGGAGATGCTCCAGCGAACGATTAATTATAGCTACGTACGTTATTAAGAAAAAAAAATCAAAATTAAACATTTTTAGAAAAGTAACTAATCCTTGACGTTGACAAAAGTTAAAATTAATTGTTAGCATTCATCGAAGAAAAGGTGATTCGTCTAAAGGTTTAATAAAGTCGGGTCGGGTTTTTTTAATTTTAAGAGTCGGATCCAGTAACCGGGTTGGGTATAGAAACGCGATTTGTTTCTCGTGAAAATCCTTGAATTTATATATGTGTGGCCCTTGAGCTTTTTGTCGCAATCCCACGCAAGAAGGGGGAAATTCGTTGCGACCCAAACCTAGAAACTCTTGAGATTATCCATCTCCTCTATACGATCGGAGATTCCTTCGTCGTTCTCGAATTTCCGTTTTGGTAGATTCCTGAGATAGTGGGTTTCGTCGCGTATTGCCTGAGATATCAACAAAGCGTACCAGACCCAGTTCGCATCGATCAATCGGGTGGTTCAAAGGCCGAGACTTTCTGCAATTCTCTCTCGATTCCAGTTCGTTGTATTACCAGTCACTCGGATTAGGGTTTTAAGTGTTGTTCCCGAGAAGAGACTCCTGACTGGTTGGCTACTTTTTGTATGATTCGATATGCTCTATGTTCTCTATTTTGCTTTCTTTTAATCAAGCAGAGCTTTTGATTTTTGATTTTTGTATTTTGTATCATCAACAATTTCTAGTAATTTTCTCCGAGTTTTCGTTTTTTAGCTTTACATTATTCGAAACATCCAGGGCAAAGAATCATTCAGAAAAAAGTTGGGGTTTAATTTGCGTTACATAAAAAAGTTGGGGTTTAATTTGCGTTAAATTAAAAAGTTGGGTTTTAATTTGCACTACCATTTTTGTTGGGGTTTTTTTGTCGAATAAAAAATTCCTTAGGGTTTAATTTGCATTTTTTTTTTAGAAAATGTTTAAAATAGATAATAGAATAGGTAAAATATGAGGTATATCAAAGGCCTTCGTGCATAAATATAGAAGATAAAACAGATGCTAAAGTACTACAAAAACTCCTAAACCCAGATTTCAATTCACACATTCATTCACTAAAACTCCATTAATTTGTTGTTCTAAGCCCAGATTTCACAACACTTAAAACTCCATCAATTCATCATTTTAAAAACAGAGCAAAACGACATCAATAAAGCAAAAATTTCAGCTACTAACAGTCCAAATTTACTAGCAATGAACAAGATACAACAACATCAATTAAAACACCAATAACCTCTTCTCTCAAATCGAGAAAAGTTCACAAAACAGTGTTGAGATTTAGCCTAATCTGCATCTTCATAATCAATATAAAGCCAATGTTGCAATCATTTTAGCATAATCTACACATAACTACAGTGAATTGAAACAATTCTACACAAAATAGAAAGAAACCTAAGAGCTTCTTCCAGAGAATCATCATCAATTCTACTACAAGCTCTGTAAAACCCTAAACCAAAACTACCCAATCATCAATAAACACAGAGAGAAATGAAAATGATTTCCAGAATCTAAAGTTCAATTCTCAAACGATTTCCAGAATTGATTCTAGAAACAAATTTAGAAATCATTTTCTCAAACGATTTCAGAATTTCCAGAAACTTCAACAAACACAGAGAGAAATCAAACGGATCTTAACAATCAATACCTTACAACATTTCACACAAAATCAATCTCATAAGTCGAGATGAAAGCAAATAGAAGGAAAACAAAATTCAAAAACCAAAACAATTGAGAAATCTAACCTAGAAATGATGCGTCGGAGAAATCCACAACAGAGACGAGACACGATGGATAGATCGGAGAGATTGGAGTGATTGTGCGATGGAGAAGGCGGTGAGATCGGAGATTTGAAGCGTCGGAGAAGACGATGAGACAGTGAGATCGAAGAGGTTGTTTTACTGGAGAAGAAGATAAGATGGTGAGATCGGAGTGATCGTCGTGTGACAGAGAAGAAGATGAGACGGTGATATCGGAGAAGAAGAAGAAGAAGAGACGGCGAGATCGATTGCGACGGAAGAGAGAAGGTTTGAGTTTTTTTTTTTTAATTAGATAAACCTAATAATAAAGCAAGGAGATTTTAGTCGTTTTAACAGTCATTAGTGGTATGACAGGAAACTTAAAAAAGTAGTATGTATGAGAATTGTCCATTTATATATAGTAATTTGATTTTCTTTTCTTTTGTAAACATTTAATAAATAATAATAATAATAATAAAATTTATTGTTTAGAATCTCAGTTGAGTCTCACTATTGGACACAGAAATATTAGGAGAAACTATTGAGTCTCAAACATTAAAACAATATTAAATTTAATTTTTTAACCCTTATGGGTACCACCATTAAGAGCACCGCCAACAACGTATTTTAAGGGGTTTTTAGTTAGGTTCTTAAGTAAAAAAAATTTAAAAAATAATGCAAAAATCTAAATTTCCTTAACAACCAACGCTTAGAGCATGTGCAATGCACACACCCATTAAAGATGTCTTAAACATTTTTTTAATTAAATTTTATGGGATTTTGGTTTAAGTTTGTTTAAAGTGTGTCGAAAGTGTGCCTAAAATGTCTAAATTAAGACACATATCTTATTTTTAGGATCTTATTTTCAATATTTAAATTGTGTTTTATGCATTAGACACTGCTATAAGTTGTGCATTGTAAATTATCTTAATTAAGCAATTTAAGAATTGTTAAGAAAAGCACACGTGTCACTTTGTAACTGGGCGATCTAATTATAACAAAATAAAATTCTGTCTTTTTTCTCCCGACTCTCTTTCTCTCTGGTGCGATATGAACAAGGAAATTTTTTTTGATCCGTAGAAATCGCTCCACGAACAGAAATCAGAGGAAAAATCTCTCCTCTGGTATGCTTTATCATATTTTTTAGGTTTATGTTCCTTTCACGTTTCAATCTTCTTTAATCTGGTTTGATTAGGGTTCCAATATTGTTAGATCTTCTGATTGGGCGTGCTCTTTAGAATCTGTTGGATTGATATGTTCATGTTTGTATTGTTGATGTGGGAAATTATCTGGGTAAAGTTAATTGGGAAATTTAAGAACGAGTCTTATATATGTTATGTTTGTATCTAAAATTGATTCGATTTCCTCAAGAAAAATTGGAACTTTTGTGTTCGTTTGTTCAATTTCGACAAATTTGTGCGTGATAGATGTCTCTTTGTTCTATGTGTAGGTGATATGCTCAAATTAACCCTAGAGCTACTGTCTCAAATTAATAGATCGAATGCAGTATTTAGGATTTCGAATTCCAGAGAGAATCATATAACACAATAGATTTAAAAGTTCGAATTAAGCTAAGGAGAATAATATGAATGTAAAACAAGTAAATAAAGCAAGTAGTGAAATTGGGATGTAAGATCAATAAAACAAAAGTTAGGCGTAGGGAAATCTTAGGTGAATCTGAATTGCAGATATAGACAAGTAGTTAAGAATTTATTAAGCACCGTTCTTGAACTTGAAACACTAATATAAAACCAATCAACTTTTGCTGCAGAGATTATCTATGTCTAAACCCTAGAAAACCAACTTTCGTCGCGAATCCTATCAATTCAAACAAGCATTAAGATCATGTACAATTGTTAATAAAACCCTAAACCAAATTTCTTTGCATATAGGAATTTTGGTCATCTAATATTAGTTCAGACAATTAATCACACTTTCGTGTCTACCAATTAACCTAGGATCATATTCTAGGTCATGAAGCTAGAGTAAGCAATAAACACAAATCCAGATGAACAACGCCAATGATTTTATCCTAACAATTTAATTCAACCTAACAATTCATCATCACCTTTGAATAACCATAAACCTAACAAGGAATCTACTCAGACATGGAAAATTCATCAAACATCATGAATATTATAGATTGCATAAAAGATGATAACAAAGGTTTTAAGAATTCTCAATATCTCTTCAGACTCAATAAAATAAAGCGTAAATCTAAACAATGGCTGCGAAAAACTATAAATAAGATTCTTAAACCGACTTGGAACAAAATTGTAAACTTCTGGAACTTCCGGGCAAAAATGGCAAATCTTCAAACTTGTTAATGGGCTTGTCACGATCGGGTGTCGATCGATACCAAAGGTGGTGTCGATCGACACCAAGTCTGAATTTCGATTCTTGACTTCGACACTTCGACGTCTTCTTCCGCAATGCTCCAAAATGCTCCATAATCTCCAAGTATGCTCCAAATGTCCAAATACCTCAAAAGACTCTAAAACATACACGTAACATCGAATAGACTCTATAAAACGGACTTATATCATGGTCGAAAACCGGTAAAACCATGATATATAAGTAGGATTCTTGTTAGATCATCCTACAAGATCAATCTCTGCAACCTTAACTATTACAAGCACTCATTAGAAACTTTAATGCTTCACATTTTCCAGATTCATTCGATTTGGATTGGAAAACAACTGAAATATGTGATGTTAATTTGGTTTTATGGAATAGTTTTGGAATTATGCTGTGATTTAGGGACTAGGGAGATTGAAAATTTAAACATATTTTGTTTTGGTGTTGGTAAATTCAATTTTGGTTGTTTTCTTAGGAATTGAGAGAGATGGGTCCGAAGTTAGTTGAATCGATATTTGATGCGATAGTCGAAGTGTTCTTGTTTTTGGACGGGAAAAGGGAAATTGAACAAGGCTGACGTGATAAAAACATTGAATAATGAAGACTATCCATTAGAGAGATCTCCTTCACATGTCACCAATATAAGATTCGGTATAAATAAATCGCAAAATCTCTTCTCTTTCTGCTTTGCGTTTATTCAGATGAAATGGATGCATTACTTATTGAATTCTCATTCTATTTGTCCTATGTTTCTTTTTTGTTTTGTGTGGTGCAGAAGAAACGGATTGGGGAAGAAAAGGGAAAGTGGGTTTTAGGGAGTCTATATTTGCTTTCATGAGTTGGCTGGGTCTTGATGATGCAGAGGATTATACGAGCAGCTAGTAAACAACTTAAATCAAGAGTTTAAGTTTAGTAACCATATTATATTATGTACTCTATGATCAATATGTGATTCTATAAGCTGGTTTGATTCATTATTTATGTTTAACTGATAGTGAGATTTGTCATAAATATATACATCTAAACTTGTATAGATGTGTTTATGCTTAACTCAATTGGTTTGTCATAGTACCATAAAGAACACATTTCCATCATAAACATTAAACTTTCACATTCAAAAGCAAAAGTTCCATACAAAACAATGCCAATTTCAAAAGAAATAAATTTTACAAACATTTGAAGCCAATGATTTATTATTTCTTATCACTTGAAGACGAACGAGATGGATATATTCTGGTTAATGTCTCAGAATTCCAACAAAGAGAAGGAAACATAACTTTACAAGTGAATTTTACGTTCTTAACTGACATGCCTACAAATATCGTCAATATGATTGCCAATCGTACTCAAATTCGAGAAAGAAGAATTCATCACCAAATGAAAGCTGATTTGGTTGAGCATATATGGCAAAAATAAAATTAAGATTATATCTGAGCGTTCCTTTTCGTTTATCATTTGAAAATCTATATTTTACATGTTATTATGTCTATGTATTTTTCAAATATCCTTAAATGCAATATGTTTTAGGTTTTATTATATGTATCATGTTATAAATTTAAATAAAATAATTAAAAAAAATTTTCTTAAGAACTCTTAACGAGGTTCTACCATTGGACGAGAAAAAAAACTAAAATTTCTTATTGAGGTTCTTAAATTTTAATAAAGGGGAATTTATAATAAAAAATGGTAAGAACTAAAATTTTAGATCCATTATTGGAGTACAATGTTGTTTCTTAACCATGTATCTTAAGAGAAAACAAAATTAAATTAAATCAGAATTGCTTAAATTAAGTAGGGGGCTGTTCGTTTGATCATTCCAATGGATCATCCGAATGGAAATGGAAATTGATGTTTTTTTAGTATTAAAAATGAGCATCATTCAAATGATCCATTTGAATGAATTTTTAAAATTTAGGCGAATTTTCCAAACTTATTTGAATGGACCAAATTGGATCATTTGAATGGAGATGGTTCATTTGAATGGAGATGGCAAAATCACGTTTTTCCTCAAAAACCGCAAAATCACGTTTTCCCGCCAAAACCGCAAAATCACGTTTTCCCGCCAAAACCGCAAAATTATGTTTTCCCGCCAAAACCGCAAAATCACATTTTCACGCCAAAACCGCAAAATCATATTTCCCGCCAAAACCGCAAAATCACGTTTTCCCGCCAAAACTGCAAAATCACGTTTTCCCGCCAACACCGCAAAATCATGTTTTCCCGCCAAAACTGCAAAATCGCGTTTTTCCGCAAAAACCGCAAAATCACGTTTCCCGCCAACACCGCAAAATTACATTTTCCCGCCAAAACCGCAAACATTAATATAGTTAATATATATTTTAGATCAAGAATTAAAATTAATATAGTTAAAAATACAGTTAAAAATGTGATTAGATTAAAAAATGTCATTTTGTTATCAAAACCATTCAAATGGAGATATAAATTATACACAACAAACAACAGTTCATTGAGATGGATCATTCAAATGGACAATACAAATAGAAACGAACATCATTGAAATGGATCTTTCAAATGGACAAGTTAAATGAATCATTTGGATGGACCATTCAAATGGTCAAACGAACAACCCCTAGAACCATCTCTTAATTAGGAAGTTTAAGAGATGTATCTTAATTGCCAAGTGTCTATTTATGATTGGGCCTAGCTTTATTGACAAGGGAAAAAACAAAAAACAAGAACGCGTTTTTGCATTTTTGTGTTGAATCCGACTCTCTCTCTTTGCTCTCTCCTTTCGTCTCCCTAATGCGATTTCATGGCCATTTGAGATGAAAAACGTCGATTTCTCGTCTGAAATCACTCTGAAATCGTGTTTTTGGTGGTCGATTGTCCGTCATCATCATCTCCTTATGAGAATCGGCGAATTTGGTGCTGAAAATCGACCCAATTAGATCGATCTTCATGCATGGTAAGTATTCTTTTATAATTTGTTGTATATCGTGATAAATTAGGGTTTTATGAATTGTCTTTTGAACAAGGTCTTCAATTTTGGGTTTTTGATCTTACAAAAATTAGGGGTTTTTTTTTATCAATTTTGGGGTTTTCATCAAATTTGAAAAGGAAACGGCGAAGTCGAACCTCTGTTCTACGATTAGTTTCAATTTTTCCCAGAGAATCATAGAAGAACTTCGAAGAGTGTCAAATTTGTTATTAGGGTTTATCTTTTTCAATTGGGGATTTTTTGTTGTTTTAGGAAAAATCGAAAATGCCTACAGTGAGTGTTGGCAGAGACCGTTTATTATCTGCACTTGGAGAATCCTATAGTAAGTATTAAGAAACTACAAATTTTCCTTTAATTCGTAACGTTCTCATTTGAATTGTGTTGATGATAGCACATGAAGAGTTTGAGGATTTGTGTTTCCGTTTTGGGATTGAGCTTGATGATGTGGTGAGTGTCTCTTTCTTCTGTGTGGGTTTCGTGGTTAGTTTAAACAATCCTTATTAGTTTGTGCAATGTCTTAGACTACTAAGAAAGCTATAATCAGGAAAGAAAAACATATCGAAGAAGAAGCTGACGATGAGCTATAATCAAGTAAATGACATTCCTAGCTTTGGTAACAATCAATTATTAACTGCAAATGTGTGTATGTTGCTTGCATTGACATGAATTTCAACATTTGACTCTGTCATGTCTAAGGAGATGGAAGATCGTTGAAGGAGTACCATGAAGGAGGATCTCCCTTTCCCTACTGATACATATACGTTTCTACTTCCTTTTATTTTTGTATGGTACCATGATCATGTTTATAGATAAGCTGTGAATTTGTTGGATTGATTGTTGCATTGTTGCATTTTCTCTTGAATTTTGTTAGTAATGGATTATGTGTACCTATTTTTAATGCTTATAAGTTACTCTTGTATGATTACATAAATCATTTGCCTTGTTCATATTTGCTTGTGCCCGACCCCTATTGTTAACGGTGTAAATCTATACTTGCTCACCTGTTTAGAACTGAGAAAACGTCTGTTTGTTAATGATAAACCTATTCTTACTCACCTGTTTGCGATAGAAATAGGTTCGGTTGAGAGTTAACTGTGTCATTGATTGCTAATAAATGCTTCTTAGTGTTTGTTTAGGACTGTGAGTGTGATGTGAGTTGTGAGTGTGATGTGAGTGTGATGAATGCTTATTGACAGTTAGTTTGATGGATGGTTACTGACTGTGATGAGTGCTTCTTAGTGTGATCAATGCTTCTTAGTTGTACATTATAGGTAAAGAATTTACTATCTTATTAAATGGTTTAAATCGATACACAGTTGTGCTTAAAACCAATAAGCAGAACTTCTACTTAAAACTGAAACACAGTTGAACCACTTCCTATATATTCAACTAAAAACCTGAAATATAAAACCATTCCTTCTTCTCTTTCTTATCATCTTTAAAAACCAGTCATTCTTCTCTTTCTGTCTTCTTTGACATAAACTTTAGATTATGGATTAGGTTATGGATTCTACGAATCCATATAGTCACTCCTCCAAATATATGGATCTTTTAAGTAGTCAACAAGAGAACCACTATCCCCAACCCATTCCTTATGAGAGTTTTTCCCCTAGTATAGAACTTGGATCATCTGAAGTCCCTCTGTTTAGTACATAATGTACTGATGATCTAAGCCTAGATGAAGACATACCTGCAGACCATAAAGAAAGAAGGAAATGGACCACCATAGATGATGTAGTTCTCATCAGCTCTTGGTAAAACACCAGCAAGGATGTTGTTGTGGCTAATGAGCAAAAATCAGGTACATTTTGGAAACGTATTGTAGCGTACTTTGCTGCAAGTCCTCTGGTAGGTCCTGAAAAGAGAGAGATAAGTCACTGTAAGCAAAGGTGACAGAAGATAAATGATTTAGTCTCTAAGTTTTGTGGATCCTATGAGGCTGCAAAATCTCAGAAAGGTAGAGGCCAAAATGAGAATGATGTTCTTAAATTGGCTCACCAAATCTTCTACAACGATTACAAAAAGAAATTCAACCTTGAGCATGCATGGATTGAGTTATGCAATGACCAGAAATGGTGTGCTATTTCTAGTAATAAAGGTGATGTAAGCTCTAAAAGGAGAAAGTGTGAGCATGGTTTTGCACAATCTTCAAGCAATATAGATGATCAAGCACCCAATCGTCCTCCTGGTGTTAAGGCAGCAAAGGCCAAAGATAAAAAGTACATGGAAGACAGCAAGAAGCTGTTGAAGTTTTAGACTATGTGGACAATGAAAGAGAAGAACCTGGCTATGAAAAAAAAACTGTCCAAGATGGGTCTACTTGACAATCTCCTTGCAAAGAAAGAACCACTGTCAGATAAAGAAGAAGCTCTCAAGGACATGCTTCTTTCAGAAATGTTGTCTAAACAGTGATCTCATAAGTATCAATTCTAGTCTCATCCTTTGTATCAAATTTCAATTCGGAATGTTCTATTTTCAGTGTTAAAGTGTTTTTGTGTGAATTTGAATGTTCACTTTTATATTATATGTTCTCTGTCAAAGTGTTTGTTCTCAATTAGGTGTTAATATGTTTGTGACATGTTCTCTTTTCTGTGTTTTATGAATGTGAATGAATGAGTGTGCTTTATCTAATTAGTGATTAATGCCAATGGAAATAGAGTTTAGATATGATCTGTTTCTAAAGTTTGCTTTTTATTCATTGGATTCAAATAGAGTTTAGACATGTGATTGACACAACTTTGTTTATGTCCTTTTGCAGAAGGTGAGCTACACGGAGATGACAAAGGACATGACAAGAAGAAGATGACAGAAGATGCATTGCCTATTACTACAGAAGATGATAGTAACTTGTGTCTTTTTGCATTGTCGGCACTTTAATTTTGTCTACATATAGACAAAGTTGCTATGTCTTTTACATTGTAAACCAAATACTCCCTCCGTTTCATATTAAGTGTCGTTTTGATAAAATGTATCTATTATTTGTTTTGTCTTTTTGCTTTGTATATACAAGTGATATGTCTTTTCTCTGTACCCAAAGACTATTATTTGTTGTCTTTTTGAGTTTATTTAAGTTGTGTTGTCTTTGAAAGTTTATTTAAGTTGTGTTGTGTGTTTGTTTCGAGTAGTCCATCAATCTCTCTTTCTCCATAAAATTCTCGACTCCCTCCGTTTGTTTTTTAGGAGTTATTTTTTGTTCACAAATAAGTGATGCTCTCACTTACCAATGCATAATTAATTGATTTTTTAGTATTTTTGAGTCTTGAAATTCTGCAGATTGAATTTTTATTGGTTGAAATGTCTTGAATAAATAAAACGTAATGTTTTATTTTAAAAAACAAGATAAATTTAATGACTTCTTAATAGGAGTGTAGAAACCTTAAACATCAGTTAAAAAACGAATAGAGGAAGTATAAAACTCTCCATACAATTCTCTTTCTCCTTTAAATTCTCTATTAAGTTCAACTTCTCCATAAAACTCTCTGTACAATTCTCCTTCTCCTTTAAATTCTCTATTAAGTTCAACTTCTCCATACAATTCTCCATCTCCTTTAAATTCTCTATATAATTAACCTCCTACACAAAACATAATTCTCCATAAAATTATCCTTCCCCTTAAATTTTTTTCTTTTGTAGTTCTCCTTCCCGTGAGAAAATAAAATTCCAAAAATCCAATCTATTTCTTTAACAAATTTGCACACAAATATGGCATTTTCTTCCCGTAATTTTTTCGCCGGATCAATGGATGAAAATGCGGATGTCAATTTTGATCGAACTTTCGAAGAAGCATTCGAGGATATGTTCATTGATGATGGTGATCATGGGGAGTCAGCCAAATCAAAGAAAAAACGAGTCTTTATCAACAAAGATCGCGAAGACGGACACGTGCAGTTAAGCAACTTACCCGCCTCATTTATTCTGACGCTGTTTTAGAATGAACAAGCACTTGTTCAAGCATATTGTTGATCGACTCACAAATGAATTTCGATTCTTTCAACAAAACAGAGATGCTACTGGAAGGCCTGGTCTCTCTCCACTTCAAAAGTGTACTGCATCAATTCGTCTCCTGGCATATGGTGCTGCGGGTGATCAAGTCGACGAATACCTCCGGCTTGGTGCAACTACTTCTTTTTCATGCTTGACAAATTTAGTCGAAGGAATAATCTCTTTGTTCGAAGATCAGTACCTAAGAAGACCCACACCAGAGGAACTTCAATGATTACTTTATGTTAGAGAGGAACGGAGATTTCCCAGGGTGATAGGTTGCATTGATAGTATGCATTGGGATTAGAAGAATTGCCCCAGCGCTTGGAAAGGGTAATATTCACGTGGATCTGGAAAACCCACAATCGTTTTAGAGGGTGTAGCTTCATATGATCTATGGATATGGCACACATTTTTTGGCAGTCCAGGTACCTTAAACGATCTCAATATTTTTGACTATTCACCAGTTTTTGATATTATAATTGAAGGTAAAGCTATACAAATGCATTTCTCTGTCAACGGAAGGGTGTATAATTTGGCTTACTATCTCACATATAATATTTATCCGAAATGGGCAACTTTTATCTAATCTATTCCACTTCCACAAGGTCAAAAAGCAACTTTATTTGCTGAACGTCAAGAAGCTATCCGAAAATGTCAAGCGTGCTTTTGGAGTCTTGCAAGCTCGGTTTGCCATTGTTAAAAACCAGCTCTTTTTTAGGATAAGGAAAAAAATAGGAAAGATTATGAGAGCATGTATCATACTCCACAATATGATAGTAAAAGACGAATGAGCTGGATAGACTCAGTATGATGTATCAGAGTTCGAACAAGTAGAAAGAAGTTCACATGTGGATTTCACGTATTCTACAAATATGTCTACATATATTGCCAATATGTTTGGCGTTCGAACTCGACTTCGTGATAGAAAGATGCATCGACAATTGAAAAATGATTTGGTTGAGCATGTATGGCAAAAATGGCGTCAAGATTAGAATTCATCGTTTCTTTCCATTTATGATTTGGAAATTTGTGTTTTAAATGTTTTTATGTCATGTATGTTTCAAATTTCATGAAATGCAATATATTTTATGTTTTATCCAATCTACTATATTTATAAATTTTAAGAAATAAACTCTATTTAAAATTAAATATATTTAATTTTTTTTTTAATTTTGTTAAGAACCCATAATAAGGTTCCACCATTGAAGGTGAAAAAACATAAAAAGTTCTCAAAACATTGATAATCTAAAATTATTAATAAAATATGGGCTGAGAACCATGTGAATGGTTTTACCATTGCACATGCTCATGATGCTTTAAATATAATCAACACATGTATACCATCAAAGAGATATGTATCCTTGTATATAAAAATATTATCTTGAAACACCGACTTGAAGCTAGGCTAGCTAAAATATTACATGCACACCACACAGTCTTACACTAGTATGTAAAACAGATTATCCATGGAAACTAAACAGAGTATCCCTCTCCTCACGTCCAATAAGATGGGACCTTTCAATCTTTCTCACAAGTACCCTTTTCCCCACCTCTCCTCTTTCTCATGATTCTTCAATTAGTGCGTTTGGATTCGGAAATGTGTTTCTTACTCTTATGCATCCATAGTGTTTGATAGAATTCCCAACTGAACTTTATTTTTCTGAATGAGGATTGTTTTGGCGCCATTGACGAGGCAAAGATCGTATGGTAACATTCCCCAGCCTCACACCTAGTTATATTACACTTAGAGAACAACACCTGGTGGTCTTCTTATTTCCGAAGCATGTGCTGTCTCCGAGACATCAAAAGGGTATATACAACTGTTTTGGACTAATCTTCAACTACACCAATAGCTTTGCTCTCTAACATGTGAGCACTGAGAATGTGCAGCTATCCGGATATACCTGGAATATGGACCACAGAGCAAATAGAGGCATGGAAGCCCATCGTGGATACGGTTCATTCGAAAGGCGGTATCTTCTTCTGCCATATTTGGCACGGTGGCAGAGTTTTTAATCAAGGTATTCTACAAAACCGTTTTCTCGTTCTTGTACACCAAACATGAAAAAGCATTAATGTCTTTGGTTCTTGCCTTGTATTTTATTTTGTCCCATTCTTTAGATGAGCCAGACGGGGAAGATCCTATTTCCTCTACAGACAAGCCATTGATGTGCAAGAACATCTATGGAGGTCAGTTTACGCCTCCAAGGTGGTTAAGGACCGATGAGATCCCCGCCGTTGTTAACGACTTTAAAATTGCCACAAGAAATACAATTGAAGCTGGTAAGCAAAGTGTTGATGGTAGATGTGATGTAATGTAATGAAGTGAAAGTTGATAAAGACACTTTCACATAAGTATAGGCTTTGATGTGGTCGAGATTCACGGCGCACATGGTCACCTGATCGATTAGTTTCTGAAACACAAAATGAATGACAAAAGTGACGAATATGGTGGGTCACTAGTGAACCGATGTAGATTCCTTGTGAAAGTAGTCAAAGCAGTGTCGAACGAGATGGGTTCAGACCGTGTTGGAATCAAATTCTCGCCATTTGCAGATTACATAGAGTCCGGAGACTCGAATCCACAAGCATTAGGACTCTACCTGGTGCAAGCTTTGAACACCCATAGAATCCTCTACTGTCACATGGTTGAACCAAGAATGAAAACCCTTGGAGAAATCTTCGAATGCACAGAATGGCTTACGCCAATGAGAAATGCATTCAAAGGAACGTTTATAGTAGCCAGAGGTTAATCTAGAGAAGACGGGAACAACGCGGTGGCAAAGGGAAAAACAAATCTTGTGGCTTATAGACGAAAGTTCATAGCGAATCCGGATCTTCCCAGGAGATTTGAACTAAATGCACTGTTGAATAACTACGACATATCAACTTTCTGCATTTCTGATCATGTCGTGGGTTACACAAACTACCCATTCCTCAAGACCAACGACGCAGTTTTTAATGCTCGCGAACAAGATTCTAGAATTTGGTGTCGTGCCAAGCGACACGACTCGTGGTGGTGTGTCGATCGACCCTGGATTGTGTCACTCGACACGACCATTTTGGAGCATAACCAGATTAAGTTTTGATCGCGGTTTTGGCTCGGTTTGAGGGTTCAAAACCTTAGAGTTTTATAAAGTCGTGTTCAGTGTTTTGGCCGACTTTTTGGAGAGAAAAAGATAAGAGAAATAATAGAGATTGAGAGGAGATTGTGGTGTTGTGTGTTCTTGAGGTTAGAGTGTCATAAGTGAGTGACTGTTCGTAGGCTAAGGTGACTGTGCGACCATGGCTTCTAGGCAAGAATAAGTTGATATAATGCGGTTTCATGTAATGATTGTGTGGTTTGTTGATCCATGTGGATTTATGAAATTGTGGAATTGTTATTGTGTATCTTTGATGTTCTTTGTGCAGGAAAGCAACTCGAGTACATAGGAATCGATCCATGAGAGGAGAGGCTCGAATCCGGTGCACTTTGAGGTCATGCCGATCGACACCTTCTGTGTCGATCGACACGAACAGATTGAGTCGTGTCAATCGACACATGCTGTGTCGATCGACATTGAGTGTGTCGCTCAACACGAAGCTTTGTGATACCGTATGTGCAATTCTAGTGATTCATAATTGTTATGTGTTGTTGTTGTGTGTTGTATTGGTATTTCATTTGTTTATTTCAGCCTGAGTAATACGTCGTAGATGGTATGACCATCTCACTAAGTATTTGTTAAATACTTACGCAACTCTTTTTCCCATGTGTTGCAGGTAAAAGAAAAGCGTGATCGCGGAATCATGGCGTAGGTAGAGGATGATTAGGATTGCATTTAAATGTTTTTATTTCTAGTAGAACATGGTGTTTAGCTTGCTAGTTGAGTTTCTATGGAATTGATATTGGTGTGATAATTTTTATGGATTGAGTGGTTGAATTGTTTTTATGAGAATTTCCGCGTAGTGTTATCTGTAATTAGTCGTTAAGAATTAATATTTATGAGAATATTAATTTGGGCTTATTATTTTCTAAAAAAAAAAAGAAAAAAACTTAGTTGTTTCATTTTAGGTATCACAGCCCTTACGGTTTTAGGGCAATAGGTTGAATGATTTAAGACTATTTGTTTAGGATTGATTATGAGTATTTAGTCAATTTTAGGAGTTGTAGAGTCTGAGATCATCCTCTTCGGGCCTTTCAAGAGATTTTGCAGTAAGTTATTGTGATTGTTTGTAACTTTTATTCTCTGTAGTTTATATTATATTAGTCTGTATTTTTGGGAAATGCAAAGTGATGGATACTGGAGCTAAAGGTCGTGGTAAAGGTAGAGGCTGTAGGGGTCAAATCTCCCCTAGAAGAATCGATAAGCCTAAAACGACTAAGTATGCGCTAAACCGGTTATCCCGAGGATTCAGTTAACCGGTGGAAAAACCGGAGGTTTACTACAAACCGGCCCAACGATCAAGCCCAGAAGATAGAAGCCCATTAAAGGCCCAACTGACTGTCCCAACCGACCTATTTCTCTATAAATAAGCATGTACCCCCTCAGAAATGAGGGATCCGTTTTTCTGAACTCAATAAGACAAAAACAGCTTTTCAGCTAATAAATAAGAACAATCTAAGAACCCTAATTCGTAATCTATCTGAGTGTTTGAAACCCTAAAGGAGCTCTTTTCCATTGAATCTTCACAAATTCTATTGTGTGAAATTCCAGCTCGCACAGAGGCCGTGGAACGGGCCGAGGTCGTGGCCGGGAGCGCATGTTTGAGTTGTCCGGTAGTGTGACTGCGATGAGTGCCAGTGCGAGTGTTGGAGGCGCCGGGAGGGGTGCCGGGGTAGCTGGTGGGGTAGTGGGCCCAGGTATGGGTGCAGCTGCAGCCCAAGGTCGCAGATGTTTCGGGTGCGGGAGCATGGAGCACAAGTTATCGAGTTGTCCTATGATGAGCGAGGCTCGGGACACTCGTATGTGCTATCATTGCAAGGAACCTGGGAATATCAAGCCTAAGTGTCCCAAGTTACCGCAAAAGGAAGTGGCAACGATCAAGGAGTATGTAAGAGAACAGGTCGAGGATTGTGCTGTAATTTTTTTTGTTTTTCAGTTTCAGAGTTTTAACTTTGGTTATTATGTTTTTGGATTTTGTATTTTCGTTTGGTGTTGAAACGATTATTACAATTTGAGATTTATAAGATAAGTATTTCTTATATCTTTGGCTTGTGATGTCTTGGTGTTTAGTCCGGTGAATCTGAATGACGTCATTTTTTGTATGGATTGGCTCGTGCATTATGGAGTCCATCTGGATTATTATCGCGGCCGAGTTGTGTTCGAGCATGAGTGAGGGAAGTTGGTGTTGCAGGAAGTGAGACCAACTTGGAGGAGTCACGTGATTCTGCAGTTCAGACGGAGCAGGTGTTTGAGCGAGATTGCGAGGCTTATCTAGCAACGATTGTGATGCCAATGTCCATATGTGAGGTTGCAGTAATGGATATCAAGGTCGTTCGAGGTTTCGAGGATGTTTTTTGGTTGCTGAAGGGATTACCGCCGTCTCGGTCTAATCCTTTCACGATGGAGCTAGAGCCCGGGACAGCGCCTATATCTAAGGAACCTTACAGGATGGCTCCAGCAGAGCTAAAGAAGCAGTTAGAGGATTTGTCGAGTAAGGGGTTTACTTGACCAATTACTTCACTGTGGGAAACGTCGGTGTTGTTTGTGAAGAGGAAGCATGGAGTTTCCGGCTGTGTATTGATTATCGGGGATTTAACTGGGTCGCTGTAAATAACAAGTACCCTCTCCTAAGGATTGGAGAGTTGTTGGATTAGTTGAGGGAGGTTACTTGGTTTTTTCAAGATAGACTTTGCATCAGGATACCATCAGTTTCTGATTGATGAGGTAGACATTCGTAAAACGGCCTTCAAAGTGAGTTACAACCACTTTGAGTTTGTAGTGATACCGTGTAAGTTGACGAATGCACCAGCAGCGTTTATCCGTTTGATGAATGGCGTGTTCTAGAAGTATCTGAATGTTTTTAGGATCATCTTCATTGATGATGTTCTGCTGTATTCGAGGAGTCTTGAGGAGCACGAAGTGCATCGAAGGTTGGTTCTGGAGAAGCTTCGGGAGCAGGAGTTGTTTGCCAAGCAGAGTAAGTGTAGCTTTTGGCAGTGAGAGATGGGATTTCTCGATCATATTATGTCTACAGAGGGAGTATCGGTGGATCTGGCAAAGATAGAGGATATCAAAGATCAGCGTAGACCAAGTATCGCCACCGAGATCAGAATTTCTTGGGTTGGCAGAATATTTCAAAAGTTTTGTCAAGGGATTTGCGAGTTTGACGCCGTCTATGACGAAGTTGACAGGGAAGGATGTTTCTGTTTGTATGGTCGCAGGAGTGCGAGGATAGTTTTGTGAAGCTATGGGAGATGTTGAGGCTTCAGGAGTTGGTTTGGACCACATGAGGCAGTTCTAATCGTTGATGTTTATAGGCGTTTTGAGTTTATTACTCTAGGGGGCTATGGTGTCATCGTGTAACTCATTATGTTGGAGACGGTGGTTCTCCTGGGTACCTATTTGGGACGGTGGTTTCGAGTATAGGTACTAAGAGATGGTGGTTCATTTGTCTACTTATTTGAGACAGTGGGTTCCAGTATAAGTACTGAGAGACGGTGGTTCTCTCAAGGGGACGGTGGTTGCCCAGGATACCCTAAGCTCAAAAGATGAGTTCATGTGAGTAAGAAGGGTTAGTTGTGTTAGCCATGTGTTTAGTCAGAGCAGAGATGATATGCTAGAGTATGGAATGGCAGGTTAATATCACGGGAGGTAGTTCTAGTCTTCAGGTGCTTGTACACGTATGAATTAATTACTTTAAAGGAAGCGTTTCTCCTATGTACCAGAGCTTGAGGAAGACATCTTGAGAATGGAGTGGCACCTACATCATTAGCTCAAGGGATGTGTTATCGAGAGTGTGAGGGTATCGGTATGAGTATGAGTAATCAATGTCTGATTGTAGCATAAGCATGCGACGGGATATAGACTTTAAGGTTCGGGTGTGTGATTCCGTGTATTACCGGCTAGTGGGTCGTAGCGTGCGATACGTGTCAACTAGAGAAGGCGGAGCATCAGGTTCCAAGTGAGTGGATGCAGAGTTTGCACATTCCAGAGTGGAAGTGGGATATGATTACGATGAGTGTCGAGGTGGGATAACCTAACTCGCAGACGTTTAATGCAATCTGGGTGATGGTGGATCGTCTGATTAAGTCGGCACATTGTCGGGGCCATTAAGAAGACCGATGGTGCAGTAGTTTTGAATAAGAAGTAGGTGAAGGAGATTGTGAGGCGCCATGGAGTGCCAACTAGTTTTGTGTCGAACAGGGATTCCAAGTTCACGTCAGAGTTTTAGAGGACGATTCTGACAGTAGAGGATTTGCTAAGGGTGTGTGTTCTATATTTGGGTGGTCATTGGGTGGATCACTTGCACCTAGCAGGGTTTGCTTATAATAGCAGTTTTTAGGCGAGTATTGGAATGGCGCCATATGAGGCTTTGTATGGGAGGCCGTGCAGGGCATTTTTTTGTTGGACCCAAGTGGGGGAGCGGGGTATTGTTGGTGTGAGTTTTATTCAAGAAACGACGAAGAAGATCCGTGTTTTGAAGCTGAATGAAGGAAACTCATGATCGACAGAGGAGTTGTGCTGATAAAAAAAAGGAAAAAAATTTGGAAGTTGAGATTGGAGAGCGAGTGTATCTCAAGATGACTATGATGAGGGAGATCTGCAATTGCAGCAAATGCATAGATTCTTATGATATAAATCTTCTACGTTCCATGTTATAACCCAACCAAAAACAATAGCTTATAGATTCAATAACCCAAATCTCATTGCTCTTGATCTTTGTTTTTGCGTGTGCTTATGCTCAAAATCTCATGTAATGTAGAATCTTTCACTCATCCTCTCGTACTAAGCTCTCTCTTTCAAACTCTTTAACACTCCAGAGACAAAAACTAAGAATCAAATCATCTAAAAACATCATTATCATCATTATCAATCCTCTCTCTTAACCATTTCTTTCAAAACAATCTTTGTTTCCTCAAATCTATTCCCTTTAATAAGCTTACCAGCTAAACACCCAAAACTCTCACAATCCAACCTCAAATCTTTACATGCGTACATTATCACAAACTCCAAACAAACAAAGCGCATAAGAGCATGTTTATAGGGGGTTATTAGGAGTAAATATAGATGGGTTATTAGGAATTAACCCACAAAATTAAATAAAAAATGGGCCATTGTTATATTTACGGTTTCTACAATTGGGTCTATATTTACGGTAAATATGGGTGTTGTGGGTTGTTCTGATTGGCTGAATTTATGAACAAAACAGGGGGAAAAAGAAGTTGTCGCGTGTTCTTCCTCTCTCTCTCGACTCTTCCTCTTCTCTCTCTGTCTCTCGATCTCTCTCAATCTCCTCTTCAAAAATTGTTTGATCATCTCTGAATTTCTCTGTCTCATAATCCAATAGATAAAAGGATTGGAAAATTTCTGGAACTAATTCTTCCGGCGATTTTTTTGTCAATTGTTCCGGCGATTTTTGATACGGAAAGAGATTTGATTTCGATTTGAACTTCTGGGTTTTGAGTTATCGTCGTCCCCAATAGGTATGTTGATTTCTGGGTAGTAACATTTCCTAATTTGTGTTCGATTTCTTTGATTTTCCCTATAATTTGGTATCGAATAGGGCTTGTGTTGTGGTTAATTGGTATTCTAGGGTTTCTATTTTTGTTTTTGGGATTTTTCCTTTTAGTTTCGAATTTGCCTTTAGGTTTCGCTGTAAAATTGGAAACTTTCTGGAACTAATTCTTCGTGTAACTGGTAGAATAGTGAATTTGATAGCTATATATAAACAAATTAGTCCCAATTTCATTGATCTTTGTGTGTTCAAATAGGAATTTGTTAATTGGGTTCGTGTTCTGATACAAAAGTGGAAATCTGTGAAATGGGAATTTTTACTTCTATATGTTTGGTTTTTGGAAAATGGGTTTTAGTGAAATGATGAGACTTTGTGCTTGTAGCTTTGTTTTGAGAGTATTCTATGGTTTCTGCTGGACATTTGGAACACGACATGGTATCCAAAAGCTTCAGACCATGTGAATACGGATAAGTCATGGTTTGTGGTTGATGCAACTGATAAGATTCTTGGTAGATTGGCATCAACAATAGCTAATCGCATCCGTGGGAAGAATCTTGCCTCTTACACTCCTAGTGTTGACATGGGAGCTTTTGTGATTGTGGTATGACCTTCTTGAGCCATCTATATAGAATAAGCAAACTTCTTGTATGGACTTCAAATTTACAATCACCAGGAAGAACCAAGCCTTTAGGTTAGATGTTTGGGGAATGCTTGTAACTTGTCAATTGTTTTTGTTAGAGGAAGCTCGTAAAGCGGGGCTTGCTTTAGCTGAACTAGATGAGGATGGAAAGGAGATCAATCCTCACATTCCGCAGTGTATGTCCTCTGCTCCATGGTATCTTAACTCTGAGAAACCGGTAAGTATAAATTCTTCTATGGTTTACTTGCTTCCAAGACTGCTTGGCTTCTCTGCATTGTATCTTTTTGAACATGCTCACTGAATGCTCTTTATCTCTGTTGGTTTTGACAGAGTTTGAAGCATCAAAGGAAATGGAAGAGTGATCCCAACTACACAGTCATGGTATGACAGAGGAGCAAAGACTTTTCAAGCCGAATAACTTTTAACGTAAACTGATGAGTGATTTATTCATCAAATGGTCCATCTGCTTATCTTTTTCTGTGTCTTATGTTAAGCTATTGGTTTTCATTTGTTATATATGTCACTATGTGTATTGGTTTATGCTAAATGGGAAAATGAGGTGTGGTTTCTTTTTAAATGAAATGTAGTTTTAGTGGATTTATTAAGCATATGTGTTTTGGTTTCCTTTTCAAAGTGTCTAGTAAAATCATGAACATCTTTTGCTTGTGGTGTGAGAATACTTCAATTTGACATTCCACATTCATACGCATTCGACCAATTCGGCGGATCTTGATTCTTTACCATCCCTTCTTCATCTTCTTCTCTTAAATTCATATTCTCGTTAATCTCCAATAAAAAAATACTCACACATAAATATGACATTTTTATCCCGTAATCTTTTCGACGGCTCAATGTATAAAAATTTGCATGAAAATTTTGATCAAAACTTCGATGAACCATTTATTTCCGTTTATGATTTAGAATTCTATGTTTTAAATATTTTTGTTTCATGTATGTTTGAAATTTCATATTTTATTGAATGTATATGTTATCAATTTGGAGAAAGTAAACTTTACTTTAACAAAACACTAATTCATAAGTTTTATTTTTTTAGAACCCCTCTATATTTACTATCTATAATCACTCAAAAAACTAAATTAGGGTAAACATGATAATCTCAATACAACTAATAATATAAAATTCTTATATTAGCCCCAACGTCTTACCTATGTATAAACATGGTCTAATAGCCTTCTTTCAGCATTTCCGTTATAACCTGGGCATACGTCGAATACAATACAGTCACACCGTCTTCTTTCATCCTCCTCAATAATCAATATCCCCATCGCCGCTTCAACGTTCTATATCTACACGCGACGAGCACAAGCGCGTCCGGTGAGATCCGTTCTTCTTCTTCTTCAGTCTTCCGAATACCTCGCTCGCTAAATTATAAATTCAGAGATTAATTTTGTGACAGGGACCTTCGCGCGACGGCGATTTCGACAAGGTTATTGTCGGGAAAACAAACGGCGAAGTAAAAGCAGACGAGGAAGCTGATTTGTTTGCAATGGAGAAACCAAATCACAAAGACGAGGCTGAGTCGGATTTGATCTCACCGGCGAAGAGGGCCAAGAAGTCAGAGGAGACCGGAAGTGATAGTAAAGAGCAGGTGATTAACGGCGGTGCAGCGGCGGAAGAAGAAAGTCGTAGCTTTTTAGGTGAAGAGAAGAAGGGATTTGTGGTTGAAGCTGATGTTGCTGAAGACAAAGGAGCTAGACAAACAATGGAGGATGTTTGGGTGGTTTTGCCTGACGCTTCTTTGGATTTTCCAGGGAAACTAAGGTAAAGTTATAAACTTTCAATTGAACTCTTATGGAGCTACCTTATAGAATCAGGAAGATAGTGCTGAAAAGTTGAAGCTTGATTGATATGTTTCTCTCTTGTTTTGTAAACTTACCAGCTCTTCCTTGTGCATTGAGTTTATTATTATGTAGGTGTGCTCATTTTGCCATTTATGATGGGCATGGAGGTCGTTTAGCTGCAGAGTTTGCTAAGAAGCATTTGCACCTTAATGTTCTATCAGCTGGGTTACCACGTGAGTTGGTCTGTTTTACTCGGTTCAGATTTATATCACAGAGCAAGATTGTTGTGCTCATTCTCACTTCACTTTCTTTCTTGTCCTTTTCTTGCTCCAAATGTTCGATTGCTACCTCAGCTGGACGTCAAAGTTGCTAAAAAGGCCATTCTTGAAGGTTTCATAAGTCCACTTTTTATCAGCCTATTTGAGATCCACAAGTTCTGAATTGTTAACATTAACTTCACTATCAGGTTTCCGGATAACCGATGAGCTGCTCTTGCAAGAAAGTATTTCAGGTAGATTTGTGTTTTCATGTGACACATTTCTCTCAGCTGTTACTTGTTTTGTTAATATCTTCTCCATACAAGGACTCAGTTTATTCAAATTTCTTCTTCTGCGGTTCAGGAGGATGGCAAGATGGCGCCACAGCAGTGTGTGTCTGGATAGTTGATCAAAAGGTATGACAAGTGGTGGGATAGTTTTTCGTTTGCAGTTCGATACATAAGACACTCTTTCTACGTGGAGTTCACAACCTTTTCTCCACTATTCAACCAGTAAACTCTCTTGCATTTTAGGTTTTTATTGCCAATATTGGAGATGCCAAGGCTGTTTTGGCACGATCCTCTACTGCCAACGAATTGGGGAATCATACAGAAACATGTAATCCACTCAAATCAATTCTTTTGACAAGAGAGCACAAAGCTATTTACCCACAGGAGCGCTCTCGCATTCAAAAGGTTAGTCTTTATTGAGCCAGACAGTGATTTCCCTGTGGATATGAGTACACGATAACTTGGTATGAATTTCACAGTCAGGTGGGGTTGTAAGCTCAAATGGACGGTTACAAGGGCGTCTTGAAGTTTCTAGGGCTTTTGGTGATCGTCAATTCAAGAAGGTAATGATCCTTGGGCTTCCCATTTTATTTTTTGTGACATTTTAGCTCTCCATTGCGATATGTTCTTGAACCTAGCTTATCATTGCAACTCTAGGCATTCATTCTGACTTGAATCTTGTGGAATCATTCTGGAATCTTGTGGGTTATTTGCATCTAACACAAGTTATTGGTTCCAGTTTGGTGTCACTGCAACTCCGGACATTCATGCATTTGAATTAACAGAGAGAGAAAACTTCATTATTCTTGGTTGCGATGGATTGTGGGAAGTAAGTATGCACTTCGTTTCTGGTTGTGCAGTTCTCTATAGCAACATCCAATTCGTCTGTCTTATAATCTGCACATTGCATCCGTAGGTGTTTGGGCCGAGTGATGCAGTTGGATTTGTTCAGAAACTCTTGAAGGTACAAATCTCACTCTTTTAACTACATCGAAAGAAGCCAAAACAGAGAATCTACTTTCGGTAGCCATGTGAGCAAATGGTTTTGTACAAGTAAAGAGGATCTGGGGCAATTGAATGAGAGATTACTAAAGTAAAAGCTGCAATTTTGCAGGAGGGCTTGCCTGTAAGCACAATAAGTCGTCGTCTTGTAAAGGAAGCTGTGAAAGAACGTCGTTGTAAGGACAATTGCACAGCCATCGTGATTGTCTTCAAACATGGATAGCAAAAAGAAATGCCTGTGGGTAACTGTTTTTTATTTTTGGCTTGTGTGAGAGTTTGTAAACTCTTCTTTAGCTGTCAATTATTTTGCAGTAAAAAGATCAATTAAATGAGTTTGAAGATGATACAGAGGTCTTTGTAGTGCAAAAGATTCACGGAAGTAAAAGTAGAGAGCTTTCTAATCAGAGACTCATTAATGAATGATGATCAGCTTACAATGGCTAAAGTAAATAGGACAAAGAAGTATTATCATTGTAAATTTAGGGTCCCTCCTTCTGTAATCAAGGGGGCAAAAAAGAATAAGTCGCCAACTTACACCAGCAGCAGTAAAATGACAATTTAACAATGTTGGTGGTCTCACCAGACCACGAATATGGAGGGAAAGTAAGAGAACAAGGTAAGAACATTCTTATAGGAACTCGAGGTCGAGTTTCCTCTTCAGATGAGATCTATCGGCACTACAAAATGAACAAGAAGAAGCAGCCATCAAAACACGTTCAATCTTGAGGTTGCAAAAACAACTAATCAAGCTTGTACACACAGTGGGGGGGCCAAATAACTCATGTCTTTACCTCGTGATGGTAGGTCGGTTTGGAGGCCGCTCAGCGAGGATGGTAAAATCTAATGACATGGGTGCTTGTTGATCCTTGTCAATGTGAGACTTCATACTATCAAGCCTCCCACGCTCAGGCATTACTCTTCTAAGCTTACGTGGTGGTGAGATCACTCTGATGGCCTCATGTTTACCGTAAGAGGCTTTACCTTCTTGCTTGCGGATTGGCTTTGGGAGCATAGCAGGGTCGGTAGGAGCAGGTGCACAAGTAAAGTACCTGACAAAATGAAAACAAAGGTGTGAGATAACTAGATATGTTTTGCGTATAAATTGGCTACATAGTGGTGAGCTTTATGCACCTGTGTCCTAAAGCCTGCTGAACGGAAATTCTAGCCTTTGGGTCATAGGTAAAGAGTTTGGACAACAGGTCGAGAGCATCTTCACAAACTGCTGGAAATAAAGAAGGTAAGGACGGTGCAGGGACAAACTGATATTCAACATAATCTGGTAGGTTAAACATATCAGGCCACTGATCTGCTTTTGGTGTCCCAAAGGCAGCAAATATTTTGCTTAACTGATCGATGTCACTGTTTCCCTGCAAAAAAGGAAATCAAATAAGTAAGCAAACCAAATAAATAATAACCAAGTAGTCTGAGAGTAAAACATCCAAAGAGATGAAGATTGGACTAATGTTAGCAATGATGAGTTGACTAAAGAATACTGAACCTGAAGAAATGGTCTGCGTAGCAGAAGTTCGGCAAAAATGCAGCCAGCAGCCCAAACATCAACTGCAGCACCATATTGTTTTGCGCCAAACAAAAGTTCTGGTGCTCTGTACCATCTAGCAAACACCTGTGCATCATCACATATATCAAGATAATAACAACTGGAAACAGCGGAAAATAGGGTGCATTGCACATCTATTACAATCATGGGTGTTCAAAGGGAAATAAAGAAGGCAGAAATAGCTCAGGGATTTGGTTAAAAGCACAATTTATAGTACCCAAAACTTCAAAGCTTCCTCCTCCGTCAACACAACTAGAGGTAAAAAAACTACCTTAAGGAATTCATAAAATATATATTTCCTACAAGTTAGTTGTACCAATCAATTTAGTTATACTAGAAGCAGAAGATAATTGGCAATGCACAGAAACCATACCTGGTGGGTAAATTTACGATTTGGACTAGCAAATATACGCGCTAACCCAAAATCTGCAAGTTTTAGCTGTCCATCAGGTCCTATCAACAAGTTATTAGGCTTCATATCCCTGAAGTCAAACAACAGATATCAGTGGTAGCATTAGAGAAACAAAAGCAAGTTGTTGTTAAGGATAAACAAGTACCTGTGCAAAAGGATAAACAATGCATATATTTTATTGGAGATTACGGTTATCTTTCTGCGACCGGCCTCATTTTGTATCTGTTTCGTTGAGTGGATAATATGCATTGTATGTCGTTGTATCAAAGATACTGTCTATTTCAAAGCTTATTACTTATATGATACCAAGGACTCTGGAAATAAACAGATTAAAAACAATTTTGAATGTGGAAGACCCAAAGCAGCCCATTCTTGCCCATTCCTAGCAAGTTTATTTCTACTTAAAACACAATTCATTCCACTTTTCGGTCTTAAACCCTTTTGAGTTTCGAGAATTTTTGGAAAGAATATTATTTAGGTTTTAGGCTTCATGAGAGATCTATTTATCATGGTATATAGCCTCACAAGTTTGATTTCTACTAACAACATTTCATTCAATTTTTAGGTCTTAACGATAAAACACACAAATTGATCGAAATTCGTATGCTAACCACCCCCTTTGAGTTTTGAAATTTTTTGAAAAATATATCATTTGGGTTTTATGCTTCATAAAGATCCTTTTATGATGGTAAATAGCCTCACAAATTTAATTTCTATTTAAAACACATTTCATTCAATTTTTAGGTCTTAACGATAAAACACACAAATTGATCGAAATTTGTAGCCTAACCCATTGAGTTTCAAGAATTTTTGGAAAAAATATTATTTGGGTTTTATGATTCATGAGAGATCATTTTTTGATGGTAAATAGCCTCACAAGTTTAATTTATATTTTAAACACATTTCATTCAATTTTTAGGTCTTAACGTAAAAACACACAAATTGATCGAAATTCCTAACCCCTTTGAGTTTCAAAATTTTTTTGAAAATAAATTATTTGGGTTTTATGCTTCATGAGAGATCCTTTTATGATGGTAAATAACCTCACAAATTTAATTTATATTTTAAACACATTTCATTCAATTTTTAGGTCTTAACGTAAAAACACACAAATTGATCGAAATTCGAAGGCTAACCCCTTTGAGTTTCGAAAATTTTTGGGAAAAAGTATTATTTAGTTTTTATGCTTCGAGATCTATTTATCATGGTTAATAGCCTTACAAGTTTAATTTCGACTTAAAACACATTTCATTCGACTTTTTGATTCAACATAAATATACACACAAATTGTTCTCCGGTCTCTTACCCTTCCCATATGTCCTAAAATACTGCCTTATTGTGTGACAAGCCTGATCATGGGAGCCAAGAGAGAGAGATAGAAACAATGAAACAACACACTAGCTAGGCTAACCAATGCAAAAGTCTCCGAAACTACACACTTGTTCTCGGAAAACACCTCCTCTAACATGGTTTATATGAGTTCAAGGCTATGACTGCTTGTTTTAGTTTTAAAACAAACTTTATTTCTTTATCTTCTCATGTTTCCATAACTGTAATATATATACGTTTATGATTATCTTCTTTCCTTTTTTATCTGTTTCCTCAATGTATATCTTATATATTATTTGAGAAACATTTTGGGAGAACTTTGCTTAGATGTCATCACCACAATTTTTTTCCTATTTATTTTTATTTATTTATTTTATTCTCTTATACTCATTACCAAGCACATTTATTTCCAAATATACATATTTTGATTACTATAATTTTTATTGTCAAACACATTTGAATCTTCTTAAACTTACCAAAACTAAAATATTTTAAAAATCTATGATTTTAAATTTATAATTTTGAAATATTTTAATTTTGGCAAGTTAAACTTACCAAAATTAAAATATTTTGAAATTTTAACTTGCCAAAATTAAAATATTTCGAAATTATAAATTTAAAATCATATAGTTAAATGTGAACAAAATTTTAACATATACACCAAAAACTTTTTTGATTTAAAATAGAAACGAACAGTTTATTATCTTTTAAAAATATATGAGCATGTAAAACAGTTTTTCATATATATTTTTACATGTGTTTTTTTGTTTGACAAGTAGATGTTTTTGATTTTTCATAAATACACCTTCCCAGAGGTAAAATAATAATTAATGAAATTTGTTAGTTTAATTATTATACAAGTGAAACACATTTGTATACAAAATAATCGCAACTTTCAAATATATAAATTGGGTCTTAGATTATGTATAATAATAATTCACCATAATGATTTTTTAACTAAACTTATTAATTTTATTCGATAATTATTTTATCCCGCGTGGGTAATTTTCTAGTATACATTTATTCCCTTTTCTATCAGTATTTCTATAATATAGAATTAAATTTATAAAACTGAAATCATTGTGGGGAAAAAAAACTCAAATAAGACATAAGGTTGTGATAATTTATGTAATATTATGCTCCATATAAAATTTTTGTTAGATATAAATTGTTTTATGGATCCGCATGGTGTATATTCTCCTTAAGAAGTATTCAAGATGAAGGTTTTGCTGTTCTTCATCTTGTTATGTTTTGTTTTAAACAAGCAAATTAGGTTTATGCTTAGAAGAAAAAGATCAGAAGGCTAAAGAAGGAACTAGAAGCCATAAGATTCGTAACCATAAGCGTCACTAGTTTCGGTGCAATTAGCGATGGGAAAACGGATGATTCTCAGGTAAATATGTAACACTCGTGAATCATCGGTCTTTCCATCGCTAATAGCACCAAAAATAGTGATGCTTAGGAATACATGGCTTCTAGTTCTAGTTCATTCTTTAAGCTAATGAGCTTTTTGTTCGAAACATCATAGCCCTAAAACAAACATAACAAGAGGAAAAACAAGGAAGAATTCATCATCTTTGTTCGACCCGAATATTTTTGATAATGAGGATATATTGCATCTCAAGGAGAATATATAGGTTTCAATAACCTATGTTGACCTAAAGCGATCCCTATTGGGCTACAAATAGAATAAAGGCAGGCCCAATAAAGGATAATTATGTGGCCCAATTAACAGAAGTCATATCCACCATAGTTGGATTGCAGCGAAGAAATGGCGTAGTGAGGAAGATGGTAATGGTGGGTGTGCTCCAGCTTCCCTCCCGCCTCCTTCTCTCTTCTTCCCTAATTGCATTTGCTTCCTCGAATTCTGGTTTCGCTAAGGTTGTCCTTAAAAAGGGCAAGACTCAGCTCTTCAAAGACGGAAGCCCGATGGTTTACAGTGGCGCCGTCGACAGGATCATCGGAAAACCTCCTCCTCAGACCGGAGATGTTGTCATCGTCGCCGATGGCACCGAGAATCCGATTGGTTGGGGTTTGTATAATTCAGTCTCTATGTTCTGTGTTCGCCTTATGCAGCTCCAACACGAATCCACCAGGTATGTTTCGTGGAATGCAATAAAATTGTCTACTTGTTGATCCTTTATTCAAATTGAATCTTGTGGCAGAGACCCTTCTTGTGCATTGAACATTGAGAAGCTTCTCGAAACTAGAATCGCTGAAGCATTTCACTTGCGGAATAGTTTAGGTCTTCCCTCGGCTACTACCAACGCTTATCGTCTTGTCAACAGTGAAGGAGATAGGTATTCATTTCAACATATTTTCTCATTTTGCACTCTGGTCTAGTTTGGTTTGGTTTGATAGAGTATCTTGTCTCGTTGCTGCAGATTGTCTGGTTTGATAGTAGATGTATTTGGGGATATAGCTGTGGTAGCATCATCTGCTGCTTGGATTGAAAAGTATAGGAATCAGGTGGAGACTTGCTTAAGATCAGTCCATGGGATTCATCATATCAACTGGAGACCTTCTCTTGATGTTCTTAAAGAAGATGGCTTTGATGTCTCGAGTTTGAAACAAACGCAATCGTCTACTCTCCCGCAGAGATCAATGGTACGGTGGGTGGTCTTCTCTATCTTTATGGATTTGGAAACATTATTCACAGGGTGTGTGTGCTAATAAGTGATGTTCTTTCTTGTGCCAGGTTGTGGAAAACGCCATCTCTTATGCTATTTCGCTAGAGGGACAGAAGACAGGGTTCTATACTGACCAACGCGAAAACCGTCACTTCATATCGACCATCTCTGCTGGTAAAAGAGTTCTTGATCTGTGCTGCTATAGCGGTGGATTCGCATTGAATGCAGCGAGAGGAGGTGCTACCAGTGTCGTAGGTACCATTTGACTTCTCTCTTCCTTCTCCTCTTCCTGGTCCCAACTATAAGCATCGTCTTATGACTCAAAACACTTTCAGGAATTGATTCGTCTTTACCTGCTTTGGAGCTCGCCAGAGAGAATGTAATCCTCAACCATATGGATCCAGGGAAGGTTGTGTTCTTCAAACAAGATTCGACAGAATTCATGAAGGCTGCTCTCTCAAGGGAAGAGACATGGGACATTGTGATCCTAGACCCTCCTAAGCTAGCTCCGCGGAAAATGGTTTTGCAAAACGCGGCAGGAATGTACAGAAATCTCAACTCGTTGGCAATGCGATTGACGAGGAGTGGAGGTCTTCTGATGACATGTTCATGTTCAGGGGCGATGACGCAGAGTGGCAAGTTCTTGGGGATTCTCCAGAGCGCTGCTGCAATGGCGGGAAGGAAGATCACAGTGGTGAGGGAGGCAGGAGCTGCGTCTGATCACCCACTCGACCCATCTTATCCTCAAGGCCAATATCTTTCCAATTTTCTCCTTCGGGTGCTTTGATAACTCTAGAGTTTTGGCTAGAACAAGTTTTGTACTTTTGTAGTTGCAAGAAATGACGCAGGATTTATAGATTTAATACGTTAATAAACTGTGTGTATGGTTACAAGTAAAAACAAAAGAAGGCAGAGTTGGGGACAAAAGTAAGATATTAAACTTGGTTTTGGAACAACAACAGATTATAAAGTGGAGGTTAAGCTCTCACCCAAATGAACCATTTTGCAAGCAAGGAGGGCAATGTATGATATGGACTGATAAAATTTACAAACGCAGAGTAGAGCTCTCTCGCTCTCCAAGCTTGTTACTGACCTCCCGGGTTTCTGTTCCATGACAAGTAGGAAGGATCTCCAAGTCGCCTGAAACAAACAGTACGCATTTGTTACTGTCTAAGGTATGCTATATTGATTCACAACAACACACTAAAACATAAGCAAATAGAAGACGATCCATCACGACAACAACTACACTTTAAGAGGATGTGAGTACCTGGGTTTCACAAGGTACATGATGGTAAATGCAATGGCCAAAATGAAGCAGATACCGCCAACTGTCAGGTATGCAATGCCGAGGAAATCGTTCTTTCCACCAAGCCAACTCGTTGTCGACAAAACAAGCTTCTTCTTCCCATTAAAACTGTAAGTGTTGTAGTTGTTCTGCAGCGTAACAGTTATGGTCTCATTAACCTTGAGGTCAGTCTCTATCTTCCCATACAATTTTCTAAATGTCGGCAATGCTGCGGTTCTCATCCACACAATGAGATGCTCCTGGTCACTAAGCTGCACACAAGAAGAAAGATGTCAGAGAGTTGAGTTGCTAAGAATCCATGTGATATCAATGGGAACATGGACTGATCTCAAGGGTTTACCGGAACATCTGGATCAAGACTGGCACCACCTGTGAGATTCCCCTTCTGAAAATTCTTGGGGAAGACATTTTTCCCAAACTTGTGTTCCTTGTCGCTCTTCCATGCAATCCCCTTCTTGTTTACAGCGAGGGTTGCATTATTTCTTGTTAATGTGTATGTGTCATTAAAAAGACTCCAAGCAATTAGACCACAAGGCACGATTGGCTGCCCGCCAACATCATCCTCAGGCTTGCATGCGCTTATTTGATTCTCGTATTTTGGACTTCTCAACTGTGAATCACTTCGGCTTTTCACATACCTGTTTCATAGACACCATCGATCGATTAGAGCTACAAAATATATATGACTAACACCCGATACAAAGGCGAAGAAGTATTGCCCGCCAAGATGAAAGTGACAAACCGATGCTAAAAGTATGCATAAGCTGTATCAACATACCTTCGGTGATTCTGGTAGAAGTTCTCAAGCTGGTAATAAACATAGATAGGCTGCTTCATAAGCCTTGGCACCTAAGAATGCCGATCAAGAAAAGAGCAAGTAAGCAAGAAATGCAAAACCTAGTTACGTCTCAAGTAATGTTGCTGCACAAGGAACTCACTGTTAGAGTTCGGGTACAAGCTTTATCACCATCTCCTTGGATATATGCAACCTTGTTAGCCCTAGCCGGTGATGGAATGCAATCATTATCATACCGATCAACGATCTCCACAACCTAAACATCGGAGGTGAGACAAGGAAGCGAATTTGATAAGTAGCAAAGGTGAGTCGTTGGCACTTACATCCTGGGAAGCGAAAAGGGAGATAACTCCAAGGGGAATAAAGACGACACTGACTATCAAAAACGTCGAAATGACCTGCAAAAGAGAGAGAGTTTTGATTGCGTTTCTACAGAGACCTAATCTCTTTACGGATTGCTAAAAGGAATCATACCCAGCCAGGGGTAAGGATGGGCTTGCAAGCTGGAAGTTCCTGCTGTGTGAACTTGGAATCTGCAATTTGCGTAAAAACAAAAAATCACACCTTTAAGCCGATGGTTGCCTAATCTCTAATAGGATCAAATTTTCGAAAAATGAGAATTCAATCAACAATAAACCCAGAAACGCAATCGAGGGAAACAAAATCCAATTCGATTAAGAGACAATAAAAGTCAACGATAAGGCAGATGATGAATAATCGAATACATACACTTGGGTCGCTTGGAATTCTTCCTGGCGGCGGAAGCATCTCCCGATCCGGCAGCCGCCGCGCTGGACGACGCCGTATTGGAACTCATCACGGAGAAAACGACGATACAGATTGACGCTGAAGGGGAATTCCGGAATAGCGAGATCCAAGGAACAGCGACAAATCGGGAGGAGGATTGAAATCAAGAAAAGTGGAGCGGTTAGGAGGAGGAAGACGAGCGAACAAGGAAGAAGACGATTCGTCGTCAACGGAAGCTGCATCTCCATATTCACGTCGGCCCATACTTTGGGCCTTTTAATGGGCTAATTTTTGTAAGCTTGGGCTCTATTTTTTTTGTTTTAAACGTTACAAGTTGAAAGAGAGATATTTTTCGGGTTAATTTTCTCACTAGCACACAAAAAAATTATAATTAGTAAACTAACAAAAATTAACCCATGTGGCACAATTATGTCCATTAGATTTAGTTTAAATGACTAGGATTTTAATTATAGATTTTTTTGGGTTATTCCACCTAATTTCTCTATTCATATCACCAATATTTTGTTGAAAATAAGCATCTTAATTTTTTCCTGATTTGGACAATTTTTTCCTTCAAGTATCGGATCATATCTAGATTACATATGTTAGCATATAAAACTTCTGAAAAAATAGTTGTCTACTCTCCACTTTTTCATCTAAATTGTTTTCAATTTCATTATTTATGTTAATGGTTGTATCGAGAATGTATTTCTATTGCGTAAACTTTTCATAATTTGAATTTGATTTGGTGAAAAAAATATATATATGTAGATTATACAGCAATAACAATGAACAATGTCGATTACAAATGTGACTTTCATACACGACAAAATTAACCAATAAGTAAAAAAATAGTAAGTAATCACACCCTTAAGATAAAAATAGAAAAATCCGATCCAATGTTTTAGTTTTTTTCCTTTGTTTTTTTGTGGTATAAAAAATAATTCCACAAAACCCCTTGTTAAACCAATGAGAAGCCAAACCAAAAATAAAAAATATAGAAAAAAGTAAAACTATAGACGAATTAATTATCAGAATATATCGAAAAAGAAGTGTGAATATGAAAATATAGGATTATACATCAAAGTGAAGCAGGGAAGGTGGTAGAGGAAGAGAAAGAGAAGATCTCGTCAAGTGTCCCATTCATAGAGTCTCTGCATTGAAAATCATGTTGCTTAGAGATATGATCCATTGACATAATCTCTGTGTCGCTCATAGAAAGCTGAGGGAAATCTTGAAGTTGAAGAGGAGAAGGATGGTATGGAAGCTGGTGACTATGAGGTACGTAGTTTGAAAATAAATGGTCATGATCGTTGTCGAGAAGAGAAGATGAGAAATGAAGAGCGAATATGGATGAGCTATTCGCTTCGTCTAAAAAGATCCCTTCTGATGAAGATGTCTCCGCTGATGCTATCTTCAAGCTCTCCATGTCTTCCTCGCTTTCTCTTTCCACATTCTCTTCACATTTTCTCCATTTCTTCTTCTTTTCTTCTTCTTCTTCTTCCTCTTTTCCAACACTAGTACTATTATTTTCTTCTTCTCCTTCTTCTTTTCTCTTTGGAATTTGAATATTCTTCTTAAACACTCGGCACAATGCATACGACTCCTGTTTTACGTACGTTGTCATTAATTATCAGAAAACATATATATAGAACGTAGCTAGTAATGATTCTTGTGCATGGTAAATAAATAATATTGAAGAGTTACGTACCTTGAAAGAGGAGGAGGAAGGGTGGTGAGTGAGGCGATATTCATGCATCACCCAATTAGTACGAAGGCCATGAGGAGCCCTACCTTTGTAGTAAACAAGCGTCTTCTTCATTCCCATCTTCACCTTCTTTGATTCTATTGTGCGGTCTTTCCCTGTCGCTTTCCAGTAACCCGCTCGGGTTGCTCGGTTCGTCCTCGACCCATTCGGATACTTCTTGTCCCTTGTGCTGTAAAAATACCATTCCATGTCGTTCCCCGGCAAAAATGACTTCTCTGCTCATCGTTATTCAATGTACATAGGATTACTTCAATTAAAAAGCCTTTTCTATATCTTATATGCATATATGTAGTTAATTCCTCTCTAAATAAGAAAGCCCTAGAGAGGGATTGATGGTACGTACCAGGCAAGTCCCATGGCTCGCATTTATAGAGATCAATTTCGGGGATGATCTCTAGCTCGATGGTTCGGCCTTTGACCTTCCTATCTAGATAGTACGCCACAAGCTCTTCATCTGTCGGATGAAATCTGAATCCCGGAGGCAAACTCATCGGCGCCATTCGGGGTAGAGAGAGAGAGAGAGAGAGAGAGAGAGAGAGAGAGAGAGAGAGAGAGAGAGAGAGAGAGAGAGAGAGAGAGAGAGAGAGAGAGAGAGAGAGATTATAACTATTGAGGGTTTACGTACGACATATGAAGGAGACTATATATAAAGTTATAAACAAGAACATAATACACTGAGATATGATATGGGAATGTGTAAAAGTATGTCATGGGATTGGCATCTTGTGAGATTAATATTTTGTCTTACTTTGGGTTGCTTTTTGGTCATTACACTCATCACATAATTTTGATATTTATATTAAGCCTACATTTTACGTTTCAGTAAGAATATAAATAAACAAACATTGAACTCTATCTAGCTTTAAATGATTCTCTTAAGTGTGAAAACCCTAAGCAAGAGAGACGGAAAAGGTTTGGAAGAAGGGCCCATGTATTATGGCTCTAGCAGTAATCCCGGTGAGACCACATTGTGGCTACATTCTTTAAAAATAAATTATTGCTTTAATATTAATCCACAAAAGAATGCTTTTAATGATTCAACAACAATGTCGAAAAAAAAAAAAAAATGACTCAACAACAGTTCAAGGGACCCCATTTATCTATTTTCTAAGAGCATTTGCATTGGTCACTCAAAAGGGTCTAATTGGGTGTATATAGGACTAAACTGCAATTAAACATAATTTAAAAAAATTCAAAATTGTTGACAAAAAAAACAAAATCCAAAATAATTGGACCGGGTCTTATGATCTATTTTCAGTGTTTAGACACGGCGACGTGGCATGTTATGGTTAGACAAAGAAAAATAATGCACGGAGGAGAAAAAAATGTTTTAAATTGGAATTTTATGTTTAAAATGTTTTATGTAATGTATGTTTCAAATTTCTAAGTTTGCAATATATTTTGTATGTTTTATCCAATCTACTATATTTATATATTTTAATAAAATAACTCTATTTAAAAAAAGAATTAAAATGTCCCCGAAATGCTAGCCATTCGAACTCGACTTCGTGATAGAAAAAATAAAGACTTGAAAAATGATTTGGTTGAGCATGTATGGCAAAAATGGCGACCATGTTAAGATTAAAACGCACCGTTTCATGTCCGTTTATGATTTGGAAGATTATGTTGGACATTTTTTATGTCATGTATGTTTCAAATTTTTATCAACTTTTTTATATTTTAAATGTTTTTATGTTTAATAAAATGTTTTATAAATTAAAAATTAGTTTTTTCTTTTAAAACTTTCAAAATTAAGTATCTCTATTGGAAGGGACTATAATCAAAAGTGTTTCAAACAGAAAAGTTAATTGAATTTAATTCAAAATTACTTTAGATGTCTCCATTAAACATACTCTAACCAAATCTACCTGGCGACACCTAAACACTCTCTTCTTTTACTTTTTTCGGTTTTGACAGTTTTTTCTTCTTTTCTAAATGTTGTTACTTGTTATGATCTTCATTAAAAATTGGATTTTTTTTTATAAAAAAAAAATAAAAAAGGAAGGCATCCAAATCGACTTTGGCTTTAATGTTGGGAGGCTTTAGTCCCTTTTACATATGGATTAAAGACGTTGTATGCCTCTTTTGCATCATTACTCCCACACAATCTTTGACTCTTCTCTCTCTCTCCGAGCTTCAATTTTACTAACTCACGGTCAAATCTCTTTTGCCTCGACTATCGGACTCGATCCAAAAAGATAAAATTTAAAAATTAACACCGTAACATGTCGTATGATTTAACAAGATATAACATATACTCTTCTTTTTTAAGTGAAATGATATAACATATACTTACATATCTAATTTCCATGTTTTTGTTCTTGCTAAAATCTAATTCACATCACATGTACGAGCAAATTGGAAACGGAATTTAATTGAATGATGTAATCAAACGTTTATGCAAGTGAGTGACAGAGAGCGAGAACTATATATTAACCCTAAGTTACAAAAAAAAAACTCTCCCATAAATGTAATATAACATATACATACATTTTCCATAAAGTATAAATCCAAATTTCAAGTAAGTAAGTAGTATCCTTTTTCCTTAAGAAAAAAATAACAATTAACATTTTAGGTGAGCTTTAAGTTGTGGTCACCAATAAATCGGGGAGAGAGAAAGAAAGAGTACTAGAGTACTGAAAGTTATCAACTCTCATATATGCCCCAATTGTTTCATCGCCTTTTTTTTGTTGTTGTGCTCACAAATCGATCGAGTCGGAGATATACATGTGACAATATACATATTATCATCGCAAATGTAAAATGATTGTGGATTAGTTAATTCATAAAGGCAAATTGGTTACGAGGAAGCTAACATAAGAGCATGCACATAGATGATAATTTTTAAGTATCACAAAACATATTTTAATATTAATTTAGTGATTGATACTCACTTATGTTTTGCTAGTTTAATGGTGATACTCATAATCTCATATTTATGAATGTTATTTAATACAAAATTGGGCTTAATATGAGACCCAATTACAAACCTATTGAACAAAGCCCATTACTAAAACGTGTATAGTCTTCCTCGTAAACTAAAATGAAGAGCAAGCTTGTGAAATCAAACACTTTCTCCAATTCACAGATCAAATCAGAGCTCGTGTGATTCTCTAATCGCTCTAACTTTTTAGTGATTTTATTTTCTTCGCTTTCTCTCCAGATTTTGGGTTAAATTCAGATCCGTTATTCATTTAGGGTTTTCGATTTTGATTGTGCAATCTAAAATCGAAGAAGAAGAAGATTTTTTTTATACTAGGTATAAACTTCAAATCTAGCTTCTTTTGCTTCTGGGTTTACTTCAATTTTCGTCTTTAGTTTGTTTTAATCGTAATTTTTTTTTCACTTTTTGAGGTCCACTACGATAGCGACACGTGTCCCTTTGATACCGTCTCAAGAAGCTCTCCCTACTGAGACGGCTCAACGCAAAAATCACTGAATAGTGTATTTTTTTAATTATTTTCATTTTTTTAAATTAGATGAAACTCTTAGAGTATTACCGGTGGGGATGGTCTAACATGCAAGCCTAACTAAAGACATGCAACTTTTCACACGATCTAAGGGGAAACGAATAAAGCACTAATATAACTAAGGATTTTATATTTATATCATCCCTATTATATATGATATTTATTTTTTGTTCACGTTAAGGTATACATATTGAAGTTAAAAAAGGGTATAAATATTAAACCAACACAATTGTGTGACACTGTTAAATGCAATATCGATCTATGAATATTGAAGGGAAATTAACAGAAATTGGTAAAAGCAGAGAGAGAGAGAGAGAGAGGAATGTTATGAGAATCATGATCAAACATCATTATCTTCACCATCAACATCAATCACAATTCTTCTAAAAGACAAGAAGAAAAGAAAAAAAGAGAGAGAAGAAGAAGAGTCTTGTTGAGGAAAAGCAGCATCTGATTCCCTACATGTCGGTTTCCATATCATCTTTTTCAATCTCATTTTAGTTTGTGCTGATCTTAAAAAGAAGAAAAAGAATGAAAAACCCTTTTAAATAATATAAATCTCTCTCTAGATTCTTGCTTTCATATATTTTTGTTCACGCATCTCAACAGATAGCAGAAGAATAATTACACTCTTGTGTGCTATCTTTTGCTTTTCTCCATGCATTAAATCTCGTTTTTACCCCTCTACCTTAATGTTTCCAATAGCCTAAAGTAGTGGTCACACTGATCATTACTCTTTTTAATATACTATTCAGTGTACAGCCCTGGCTAGTGATAATTAAATTCGAGATTAACACATTTCCAAGATGTGCGAATGTATAAAATAACCAAATTATTATGATTTCGTTGGTTTCAAAAAGAATAAGGCCCATATAGAAATGGGCTTTGGTATTTGGGCCCAACAGTGATGGTGGTACTATTCCGTTCATCTTCTTCGCAGAGCAATCGGTAGAACCATTTGTACTATTCACTGACTCCGAATCGAAGATGGAATTCGAGAAGATCAAGGTGGCCAATCCCGTTGTTGAAATGGATGGTAACTTTTCCAACGTTCGAATGCGTTTTTCTGATTTCGTTTATTTGATCGATTGCTTGATTTGCTAATAGATTGGAGTAGACGTAATCGGTTCTGTTTCTGGATCGAGTGTTCATATGGATTGTAGTTTCTGAAATTCATTTTACTTTTTGGGGACGCAGGGGACGAGATGACTCGGGTTATCTGGAAATTCATCAAAGACAAGGTCTGAATTGCAATTTGTATGCTCTCAAATCGGTTTTGTTATTAACATCTCTGCTTTATTCTACAGCTGATTTTCCCTTTCGTGGAGTTGGATATCAAATACTTTGATCTCGGACTGCCTAATCGTGATTCTACTGATGATATGGTTACTACTGAGAGTGCTCAAGCTACTCTAAAGTATGTTACTATTCTCCTTTCTTTCTTTCTGCTGCTTTCCTAGCTCCTGTGTCCAAAGTCTTTGCCATTCCTGATCCTTGTGGTTTTAGCTTGGCATCAATTTTGAAAGTCTTCCCCCTTTACAGCATCATTTGTTTTCTCTTATTCCTGTGTTTTCATGTCAAGGTATAACGTGGCTGTTAAGTGTGCAACCATTACTCCGGGTATGTCTTGGCATCATTGAACCTTTCTATTGAGAGTCTAGTTATTCTGACTTACTAACCACGCTTTGCTTTCGGATATCAACAATAGATGAAGATCGTGTTAGAGAGTTTGGTTTGAAAAAAATGTGGAGGAGTCCTAATGGAACTATCAGGAACATTTTAAACGGTCAGTTTGTTCTCCTATAACAGGAGCAACTCGCTCTTTAATTTCTTCAGCTCTAAAGATCACACTTGTTGTTTTTGCAGGCACGGTTTTCAGGGAACCTATCATTTGCAAAAACGTTCCTCGGATTGTACCAGGTCTGTCCACAGCTGCTCTTTTCTTTAGGTTAACCGTTTCATGTATCTGTAACATGTAGACCAAAACAAAAATCTGGACATTTTCTTTTCTTCAGGATGGACAAAGCCAATCTGTATTGGAAGGCATGCTTTTGGTGATCAGTATAGAGCTACTGATATCGTTGTCGATGAACCAGGAAAACTAAAACTGGTTTTCGGTAAATCTCTCCATCCTGTTATTTGATATTGTAACTGAAAGCGTGAAACCTTTATAGTTAGAGGTAAATCTCCTCATTCCCTTTTATACGGCATATGAGAGTATCTTATGTTTGCAGAACCAAGTGGATCTAACCAGAAGACAGAATTTGAAGTCTTCAATTTCACTGGTGCTGGAGGTGTTGCTTTGGCCATGTATAACACCGATGAGGTAGATATTATTGAAAGAATGCTTGAGATTTTTCCCCTCCTCTCCTTCATGTCACTTGTAGAGTATATAGTTAATATGATGGTTCTATTTCATTACAGTCTATTCGTGCATTTGCCGAGGCCTCCATGTACACAGCTTATCAGAAAAAATGGCCACTTTACCTTTCCACAAAAAACACCATCCTCAAAACATATGATGGAAGGTGTGTATTAACTGGCCTCTATGCTTCTTGTTAGAGTTTCAATGCTGCCCTGACATAACGTTTTGACATTGTTTCAAGATTCAAGGATATATTCCAAGAAGTTTATGAAAGTATCTGGAGATCCAAGTTCGAAGCTGCAGGGATATGGTGAGATGTGCATATTATTAGCTACATTCTCTTCCAGTAAACCATGCAAACTTGTTTACAAAGGTAAGGAATGACAGGTATGAGCATCGTTTGATAGATGATATGGTTGCGTATGCCATGAAAAGTGAGGGGGGTTACGTTTGGGCATGCAAGAACTACGATGGAGATGTGCAGAGCGATTTCTTAGCCCAAGGTTTATTCTCTTAAACTTGAGACCTTACTAGGGACTGCAACCTAAATCTTTGTAGTCCCTACTAATCCAATGCATTTTTGGTCTTGGATCGTGATGTTATCCTTTTAACTTGTGATCTGAACGGGAACAGAAACTTCATTCTTATTTCTGCAGGATATGGATCTCTGGGACTGATGACATCGGTGTTGGTATGAAATGAGACGGGCCTCAGCTGATATTGGGTCTTTATCTTGTTAACATGTTTGCAGCGAGTCTTGTTATATTCCTATTGATACTGCAGGTTTGTCCAGATGGAAAGACCATTGAAGCAGAAGCAGCTCATGGAACAGTTACACGCCACTACAGAGTTCACCAAAAAGGTGGCGATACAAGCACCAACAGCATAGCCTCCATTTTTGCTTGGTCAAGAGGCCTTGCCCACAGGTAGCGAATTTGGTGGTTTTGTTTATATATTTCCGCCCTTGGGATGCTTGTTGCTAGCTATTCCTGGATAAAATCCCAGCCTCTAGGTTGGAAGCGAATTATTTAGTCTATCGTGGATTGTTTGTAGTAAGATTTTGCATTACTTGTGGTATTATAATGGATCAATTGAACACATGCACTATCTCACAAAGGTTTTCTATTTTCTACCATAGCATCACATAATATTAACTTGAAAGTTGGTGAAAGATGGTTTCATTTCATCTCTTGTATGTGATCTTACCAGGGCAAAGCTGGACAGCAATGCGGCACTGTTGAACTTTACTGAGAAACTAGAAGCAGCTTGTATGGGCACGGTGGAATCTGGCAAAATGACCAAGGATCTCGCTCTTTTGATCCACGGACCCAAGTAAGACAGAAAAGTTGAGCTTGATGGAGCTAGAAAGATGAGCTAAACATTGAATTTTATGTGATTTGGACAGGGTGAAGAGGGAGGAGTATGTGAATACAGAAGAGTTCATTGATGCGGTGGCATGGGAACTTAGAAGAAGATTGGTAGGAGGCAACTCGAGGTTGTGAGGAGAAGAAGATTTGTATGTATGGATATCTAAGAAGCAAAGAGTCAAGATTGGTATCTAATAAACATATATAAATTAAATTGTGGGTAAAAAATAATGGTGAAAAATGTATGGAAATAAAAAGAGGAGATGTTGTACAAGGATTATTGTTCGATCTTAAATCCTTTTTCTCTGAATCTGTTGTAATGGCTACTTTCACTTTGTAGTTATATTTATTTCAATGGCTTGGATGAGAAAAGAGTAAATTTTGTGGCTACGATCTAACCGAGAAAGATAAAATCAAAATGCGCATTGTTGCTGCGCCTTTGTAGGTAGGAAGGAGGAGATGATGCTGTTGATAAGAGCTCCCATTTTCACCACTTGTCCTCCTCATCACCTCCTCCGACGCGATCGTTTTACTTCTCCTCCTTCTCTTCGCCATGAATCAACTCATCGCCGGCAAATTGCTCGTTTCAGAACCGTATCCGCTGCTTCCTCCTCCTCGCCGGATAAGGTGCCGGAGTTGAAGTCTCTGTTGAAGCGATTCTGGAAAGTGGCGAAACCTTTCTGGTTCTCCGAGGACAAAGACCAGGCCAGGTTACGTCTCGCCGCCGTCTTCGCCCTTACTCTCGCCACCACCGGAATCAGCGTCGGCTTCAATTTCCTCGGCCGTGATTTCTACAATGCTCTCGCCAGTACGATTCCCCAACTCTCTTTTCCACCTTTCTCTCCCTACTCGCTCGTCTCATCATAACTAACTTTTCTGTATTCTCATTTCCATAGACAAAGACCAAGAGCAATTCACCAAGCAGTTGTTCTATTACCTCTGCGCCTTCGCCGGCGGAATTCCGGTGAGCTCCGAATCCTCTCTATGAAATAAGTAACAAACTCACACTTTTTCAACATTCTTTTGCTTTCCTGCAGTTCTTCGTGCTAAGGGATTATGCGAAAGAGACTTTATCACTGAGATGGAGATCATGGATGACCAAATATTACCTGCAGCGTTATTTGAAAGATCAATCCTTCTACAAGATCCAATCCCAATCCATGATTGACAATCCGGATCAGCGCATTGTTGACGATCTAAGCTCCTTCACTGGAACTGCCTTGTCTTTCTCTTTGACGCTTTTCAGTGCCACCATTGACCTCATCTCTTTTAGCAACATCCTCTTCACCATTTATCCTCCTCTCTTTCTTGTTCTCTTGCTCTACTCCTTTGCTGGAACTGCCCTCAGTGTCTTTCTCGGCAAGGTATGCTTCCTTTTCCCTCAGTGTCTAGTTTGATTGCTGCAGAATTAGCTAACGTTTGCCTCTTGGGTTCAGGGACTAGTGAGTCTCAACTTTCTGCAAGAGAAGAAGGAGGCCGACTTTCGTTACAGCCTTGTACGCGTCAGGGAAAATGCTGAATCCATTGCTTTCTACGGTGGCGAACAGAACGAAATGCAGCTTCTGCTTCAGCGTTTCACAAGCGCTTTTGATAATTTAACTGTAATTTTACTAATCCCTCAGTTATCATCGAACCTTTCTTATCCCCCTAGCTTGCTTAATGACTTCCTTCATTCTTCCACCTGCAGGAATTGCTGATAGCATCTCGAAACCTAGAGTTCTTCACTGATGGATATCGATACCTCATTCAGATTCTTCCTGCTGCTGTTGTTGCCCCAATGTTTTTCTCCGGGAAAATTGAGTTTGGTGTCATTAACCAATCAGTGTCAGCGTTCAATCATATTCTAGGAGACTTCTCGCTTGTTGTTTATCAGTTTCAAGCTATCAGCGCTTTTTCAGCTGTCATTGATCGACTAGGTAGACTAATTTTGCATTCTGCACTCTCTCATAATCTTCTATACTACTTGTTGCATAAAGATCACACAAGCATTCTACACAAAACCTCAGACTGATATAGAACAACTGTGGCACAAAATGTACATCTCCGTAGTTGCTGTAACCTGATGGTGAAGAATCGCTAGTTTATTAGGAGCATTTTTTTATTTATAATATCTAAGAGTAGAGGTTTACATGTTTAATTTCTATATAGGCCCCTTTATATATACAACAGTCTAGTAGTAGAGTAGAGATCTTATAAAAATGGTGTCTGTTACAGTTGACACTCTCATAGCTGATGGTTTTAGCTTCTCATGGTTGGCCAGATGAAAGGCTTGGGACAGCTGTTCTCTCTGCGTCTTAATCATGCCTTATGTACAACTTAATCACAAAAACCTGTTACTCTACTATCAACTTTTATGGCTAAATGAAAATTTGCATTTGTTGTAGGTTGGGATTGTCCTTTTATGTATCTAACCATATCAAGACTTGTTACTACTCAGGTGAATTTGATGATCTTTTGGATAACAACATCTTCAGAGATCCCTCTCACACTTTAGAAGAGATTGAGCTGACGTATCAGAGTGCGGGGAGGTCTTCATTGCTGGACTCCAACGGTTCAATCCAGTCTCGAGAGAACAAAAAGCTTCTGGAGATCGAGGAGCTCACCCTTCAGACACCAACAAATGGAACCACATTGGTTCACAACTTATCCGTAGATATATATGACAAGGATCATCTACTGGTTAGTTCACTTTGAATATTTTTTGTTTTCAAGCATGTGGACTAGTAGATGCTAAATAAGGTATAAATGCCATTTTAACAGATAATGGGTCCTAGTGGGAGTGGTAAAACTTCACTCCTAAGAGCAATGGCTGGTCTGTGGAGGTCAGGGAAAGGAAAGATCACGTTCTACATCAAATCAGAGAAAAGAAGTTCGGGAGACATATTGTTCCTTCCACAAAGGCCTTATATGGTTCTTGGAACGCTGCGTCAGCAATTGCTTTATCCTGCCTGGAGTACAACACCTGGTGGCAGTAAAACAGACGGTACTCAGCTCAAAATTGTGACTAGAGTTACACCAGCTTAATTCACCTCTAAATTTACCGTTTAGGTTATTTAAGTTGAAGAAAATGCATTGATTGTGTCAGGTTCACCGCCTTTAGATGATGAAATTGATAAGAGTAATAAGCCGACGACGGATGACCTGATGCGGACTCTAGAGAATGTTCGTCTTGGGCATATAGTGGAGCGCTTTGGTGGTCTTGATTCGTTACACGAGTGGTCCAGTGTTCTGTCACTTGGAGAGCAGCAGCGGCTCGCCTTTGCAAGGTTATTGCTGTCTGAGCCAAAGCTGGCTCTCCTGGATGAATCCACTAGTGCCTTGGATGAAGCTAATGAGGTATGTCGCGCTTTCTCCTCTCGTTTGTCACTTAGAAACAGTAGAGCATTCATATGTGTTGATTCGTAGGCACACCTCTACCAGCAAATCGAGTCAGCTGGCATAACATATATAAGCATTGGGCACCGGCAGACTTTAACGAAATTCCATAACAAGATCTTACGGATATCGACGGCTGATTCAAAGAGCACGGAACGTAACTGGCGAATGGAGGACAAAGATGATTTGAATCAACAAGAGGAGGTGCAAAGTGAAAGCAGATGAAAACTTGATTGATTACATAAAGACAGACAGACAGAAGAAGGTAAATGCATTGCGGAGAGGGAACATGATGCTTTAGTGCCAGCAAGAAACATTCTCTGAAACTGAAACACCCTTTCTGTATATAAAATTGCAAGTCTTGATTGAAAGAAGATGCAAATAGAAAGAGATTTTGATATACATTTGCAATGTCAAGGAAGAAGGAAGGCTACAATTATAAAAAAAGACTTGTCATAGGCCCATTAGAGAAAGCCCAAGCCCATTAGAGAAAGCACCATTGAAGTCGAAGGAGGAGGATTGGTGAGAGCATCGGCCTCTCCACTCAGAGATGGTGACGAAGGAATCCATAGAAGTGATTGCTCAGAGCATCGGACTGTCCACTCTCTCACCGGAAGTCTCTGCCGCTCTTGCTCCCGATGTGGAGTACCGAGTCCGAGAGGTCATGCAGGTATCACTTGACTTTGTCCTCCTCCTTCCTCTATTCTCCACACTTGACTTCCCTCTCTTAATTAATATCATTCGCAGGAAGCGATCAAGTGCATGCGCCATGCTCGCCGGACCACTCTGATGGCTCACGATGTCGATTCTGCCCTTCATTTCGAGGTTTTCTCCCTCTCGATTTCTCGATTTCAATTGACCTTGATTTTGACCTGCTTCTTCTTCCTCCTTTCTTAGCCTACTTGCGGCTTTACGCAACGATTCAAGAGAGCTCCTGAGCACAGAGATCTCTACTTCTTAGATGACAAAGATGTCGACCTCAAGAATGTGAGTAATGTTTGTTACTTTCTGGGCATGAAGATTACCAATGTATACTGGTCTCGATCGAATATGTGTGCAGGTTATCGAATCTCCTTTATCAAATTCACCTCCTGATGCTTCTATTACCTCTCATTGGTTGGCAATCGATGGTATCCAACCTTGTGTTCCTCAAAATTCTCCTCTCCAAGGTACGCTTTCTTTCTTGCCATTTTGTTTTCTGGAACCAGAATTTGCCTCATCGAACTTAAAACGATTAGAGTATAAGGAAGATCCCCTTGCTGCTAGACATGTGCTTTCTAAGGACCTTCAGGTCATTTACTCTCTCTCTCTCTCTCTCTTGCTCTTCTTTTCTTTGTTCGTTTTCGGCTATATTCCCCTTTGTTTGCTCTCCATGCAGCTTTACTTTGACAAAGTCACGGAGTGGGCTTTGACTCTACCAGCCTCGACCCTCTTCAGACAAGCCCTCGCCAGCTTGGAAACTGACCCCGGTCTCCACCTGTTGCTTCCTTTTTTCACTTGTTTCATAGCTGAAGAGGTTGTCTTTGCGATCCAACGTTTTTGAGTCTTAAAGAGTTTGATCCTAACCTCACTTTCATTTTCACTACTTTTGTGCCTTCTCCAGATTGTCAGAAATATGGATAATTATCCAATCTTGTTGGCTTTGATGCGTCTTGCTAGGAGCCTTCTTCATAACCCTCATCTACATATTGAACCATACGTAAGTTTTGTGCCTATGTCCTCCAACTCCACATGCTTTTTTTCTTCTTGTCCTAATAATACCTTGTTGTCTTCTGTTCAGCTCCATCAATTGATGCCGTCTATTATTACTTGCCTCATTGCCAAACGCTTAGGGACAAGGTTTTCTGACAATCACTGGGACTTGCGAAACTTCACAGCCAATACACTTGGTTCAACATGCAAAAGGTTAATGTTACATTCTCGCTGTGTGATTTCATAAATCTTGTAAAACCATGTAGCTGCTGTGGCTTCGACTGCCTTTTCCTTTGTTGAGGATTTATTTGGCATATTTCATCCTTGGAAAATGGGACATGCTTACATTTACCTTACTATATAGATTAGGAAACTCAAAAAGGAGAGGCATCTGATATGTAGCATGACCTCCTCCATTCATATTAGTGAACCTTTTTACAGGTTTGGACACGTTTATCACAACATACTACCACGTGTTACAAGATCACTGCTTCATACTTTTTTGGATCCAACCAAGGCACTACCACAACACTATGGCGCAATTCAAGGGATGGTAGCCCTTGGTCTTAATGAGGTACTTGGTTCTTGATGCCTGATTTTCATTATGAAGAGTGGCACTTTAGGATGTGAGTCTAAAATTTCCCTTAAGAAAGCATTAGCGTAAATCAGTAGAAGCAAGCACGATTAGATACCCTCGATGAAATTATTACAGCTGCAACTAAACCTTAATTTTTCTTGTGGCTGCCAAATATGTTTAAAGAGTCCTCTCTAACCCTAGGATATGTATTATTTGCTCATCCATCAGTATTTTTCATGGTTCACCCTTTTGTCTAGGTTCGATTTCTTCTTCTCCCAAACCTAGAGCCGTATTTGCTACTTCTTTTACCTGAAATGGTACCTGAGAAGCAAAAGGACGAAGCAAAGAGGCATGGGGCTTGGCTCGTTTATGGAGCGTTGATGGTGAGTATGCTTTCTAGTTCGATACATAAAGTAAAATGACTTGTTTGCTTCCAATCTCTTTTGGCAAAACACGTAGCAGAGTATATAAACATATTTAACTGTCCATAGGTTGCAGCTGGTCGATGCTTGTATGAACGGCTTAAAACATCTCAAACACTGCTCTCTCCTCCAACTCGGTCTGTCTGGAAGACAGATGGAGAGCTCACCAATCCCAGGCAGAGTATGAACTCTCATCTCATCTTTTATGTTTTTGTTCCCGTAAGTAATTTGTTTTCCTTGGGCAAAGGTAAACGTAGAGCAAGTAGTGACAACTTAACTCATCAACCTCCACTGAAGAAGATAGCGGCAGAGGGCATTATGGTAGTGAGCTCCGCACAGACGCAAATGCACGGAACCACAGTAGCAGTCCCTCAACAGTCTCCAGTCGCAAGGGACATTGCTCTGAGGACTTCAGCTACTCTGACCACTGACTTGGACAACTTTCTGTTTCCTCTTTTCGAGTATTTTGGTGAGAGCATGCTTATGTTCACCCCAAAACCTGAGCTCAATTTCTTCTTGTAAGTTATCCAACATGACCTATATAACCACCATATTTCTTTCTTATATAGTACATGGCTTGAGGATTTTTTTTTTTTTTTTTTGTCGTCAAAGATATCCATTACTCAAGAAAGCTTAGTACATAGGCCATTATACAATATAGTAGCTTTGACGAGAATGCAATTTAGCTTACAAAGCCTAGCAATACAAGAAATGTCTTGTAAGAAAGATGAATGACTTGATAAGATATTAATAATTCGGTATGAGATGGGTCTGGGCCCAAGGCTTGCTTACCGAGAGAAAAAATCAAATGTTGTGAGTTTATGCGAACGGGTTTACCAACCCCAACACAGAGAGAGTGGGACCGGAGAGTGAGGTGGACCAATGGGAGATGGAACCTGCCGCATTAGAGAGTTGGTGGGAGCCGATAAAGAGACAGATGGAAAGAAAAGAGAAAAGAAAAATTAGGCGGAGGCGGTAGGTGAAGGATTGTGACGTTTACGAGAAGAGGAAAAGTTTGCTTCACCCTACCACTTGTATATCATCCACCCCCTCCCACCATTCCCAATTCAGAGAATAATTCACCTATTCTCAATTAGCATCCTAATCCATAATTAAGCATGAAAATCAACATCCGTGAATCGACCATGGTCCGGCCAGCCTCCGAGACCCCCAGCACTTACCTTTGGAACTCTAACGTGGACCTGGTCATCCCCAGATTCCACACCCCCAGTGTCTACTTCTACCGACCCACCGGCGCCTCCAACTTCTTCGACCCTCAGGTCATGAAGGACGCCCTTTCCAAGGCCCTGGTCCCCTTCTACCCCATGGCCGGCCGCTTGAAGAGGGACGACGATGGTCGTATCGAGATCGACTGCAACGCCGCCGGTGTTCTCTTCGTCGTCGCCGATACTCCCTCTGTCATCGACGACTTTGGTGACTTCGCTCCCACTCTCACTCTCCGCCAGCTTATTCCCGAGGTTGATCACTCCCCGGGCATTCATTCCTTCCCGCTTCTCGTTTTGCAGGTCTGAAATCTTTCTTTTTCATTTTCTTTGGAATTGGAATTGGAATTGGAACCGAATAGTTAGTTAGTTAGTTAGTTAGTTAGTTAGTTTTACCCATAATTAAACACTAGCTCTTCTTGTCTATCTAGGTTACCCACTTTAAATGTGGTGGAGCTTCCCTTGGGGTTGGCATGCAACACCATGCTGCTGATGGTTTCTCTGGCCTCCATTTCATCAACACATGGTCTGATATGGCCCGTGGTCTCGACCTTACCATTCCACCCTTCATTGACCGAACCCTCCTCCGCGCTAGGGACCCGCCTCAGCCAGCTTTCCATCATGTTGAATACCAGCCTGCCCCTACTATGAAGATCCCTCTCGATCCCTCCAAGTCAGGCCCTGACAACACCACCGTCTCCATCTTCAAATTGTCACGCGACCAGCTTCTTGCTCTCAAGGCTAAATCCAAGGATGATGGCAACACTGTCAGCTACAGCTCCTACGAGATGTTGGCAGGTCATGTGTGGAGATCAGTGGGGAAGGCCCGCGGGCTTCCAGACGATCAAGAGACCAAGCTGTACATTGCAACTGACGGAAGGTCAAGGCTGCGCCCCCAGCTTCCCCCTGGTTACTTTGGCAACGTCATATTCACTGCCACACCACTGGCCGTTGCAGGGGATCTGCTATCAAAGCCAACATGGTATGCTGCAAGACTTATTCATGATGTTTTGGCTCGCATGGACGATAACTATCTCAGGTCAGCTCTTGACTACCTGGAGATGCAGCCTGATCTGTCAGCCCTCGTCCGCGGTGCACATACCTACAAATGCCCAAATTTGGGAATCACCAGCTGGGTCAGGTTACCCATTTATGATGCAGACTTTGGTTGGGGTCGTCCCATATTCATGGGCCCTGGTGGAATTCCATACGAGGGTTTGTCCTTTGTGCTACCAAGTCCAACAAATGATGGCAGCTTATCCGTCGCCATTGCTCTCCAAACTGAACACATGAAACTGTTTGAGAAGCTTTTGTACGATATATGAGATGAAAATCTCTTCTTTCTCCCAACTTAGGATGCCATGGAAACATCGTCCTGAGATAAATTGGGCTTTTTGCTTATTGTTGCAGATTCATTATCCTGTCTTTTAGAGGGTGCAACAAATCATGTCCACATAAGTTGTGCTGATGCTCTGTAACATTTGGACGGCCATATAGGATCTTTTGCTCTATGTTGATACTGATGATGATAAGTGTTGTCCTATGACACATGCCTTGATTGTCTGGTTAAAAGTTGAATGAAATGGATTTCAAATATAAACTAAACTTGTCAGGTTGTTAGCCTACAAATTTTGATCAATTCCGTGTTTTTACATTAATATCTAACAGTTGAAAGAAATTTGTTCCAAATAGAAACTAAACTTGTCACTCTATTAACCATGATAAAAAGGTCTCCCATAAAGTATAAAAACCAAATTATACTGTCCTCCGATTCATCTACTATCTTCTCACTTGTCAGGTTTTCATTTTTCCTGCAATAATAACTTGTATTCTAACTTTCTATATCCTGCCGCTATATTCGTGGTCCGATTGTCAATGGTTGTATGCGCCCGTAAGCAGGGGCGGATGCAATATGAGAGAAGAGGGTGCACGTGCTCCCACTTATATTTTTAAATAATTTGAGTTGTAGTGTAAAATTATAAGAAAACAACGTATAAATTGGAAAGTTTCTATCAGTGCCCCCACAAATTTCAAGATTGATTTTTAATGTGCCCCGATTTTTTCTTCCTTAATTAATATCTGTTTTCTTTGTGGTCTTCTATTTTCCATTTCTTTTGTATTCTTTAATCTCTCAATGATCATATATGTTTCCTCTATTATGCTCTACTCTTGTGAGTTGTGACCATAGAAAACGTTTGTTTACATTTTTTTTTACTAACTAAGCTTATATGATTTAATTTAATATAAGTATTTATTTATTTTGTGCACCCATTACAATTTATTTTATGGATCCGCTCCTGCCCGTAAGAATCGACATAATCAATGATCATAGATCTATAGGTTACTTATTAACAATTAATTCTCAGAATGGAAATCATGAAGCAAGGATGAAGGGAATAATATAGCACAGTGTAGACTATTTAGTGTGTGATATAGTTATAGTGGCATGGAGGTTGTATAATTGGAAGGGAATGTATTTTTGTAACCAATAAATAAAGTATAAACGGGGGAGTTTTAAATTGCAAGATTTGATACCATATTTTGTCATTATTAGTTAAGATGATGAGAATATATATGATTAATTACATTTTGGCCTCACATCTCTTTTTCCGTCTCTTGGGTTAGGCCTTTTGCTCGATAAGGTGTTGATTGGGCTCTGATATATCAATGGCATGTCCTCCGGACGAATGAAGGTGAGGAGGTCGGCTAACGTTTCCAGTGTTGTGAATACCCTCTTCCAAATGGATGTCCTCTTCGAGCGTTACCACTCTTGTTGGTTCGCCGTGGGGTCCTGGCACTATGACTTCTTGGACTTTGAAGTGTTCATCAAACTTGGTGATTTCAGTCTTTTGAGATGACATTCTTCTTTTCTTGACATAGCAGAAGAGAGCAGCAGCCAGGAACGCAAGAAAAAACAAACTGCCGAGAGAGATAACGACCACAATGATAACAGATGAATGGTGCCCGGTGGTGGTGGTGGAAGAACGTGAGGTGGAGGTGGTGGCTGATGATGTGGTGGTGGAAGAGCGTGAGGTGGAGGTGGTGGCTGATGATGTGGATGTGGATGTGGTGATGGAGGAACAAAGTGGGAAGGAGGTGGAGGTTGTAGTGGGTGATGCGGTGGAGGTGGTGGTGGCTGACGGGGAGATGGTGGTGGTGGAGAGACGATGTTGGTCGGAGGGTGATGGGTAAAAGGGGAATGAGTGAACAGAGGCAGCCATTTTGTTGGGTAATAATATAAATAAGTAAAACAAATGGTGTTGCAAAGGGGAAGTGAGGTATTGAATATATTAGGCAAAGTTTGAAGGCTATTTGTAGTAGTGTGAAGGTTGGATTGGTGGCGTGTAACATTGCATGATGTGGTGCTTCTAAGCTTATACTTGCTTGACTCTCATGCTAAGCTTTGCATTTTTATTTAGGCTTGGTTGATTGTTTCTACTCCATTCCACTAGTATTCTATTAGATGCGCAAATGGGAAGTCATTTAAAAAAAAGATCAATTGGGCTTTCTATTTAATTGAATGATTGATACGTGTGTACATATTAGTAAGAGCCTAAAAATAAAACTGTTGAGCTTTTCTTAGACGTTATAATCGTAAATGAATGAAATGTGACTAAGCTGAAAAGAAATTACCTTGATAGAAGGGTCTGTCATGATGCCAAATGAATGATACAGGTAATCAAATTATTTCTTTCAACAAGTTTCTCACTGAGTTTTGGTAAATGACCAATGGATTACTGAGTTTCCTAAAGCCCTGTCTTCTTTTGGCAGCCCGAATTTTTCAGATCATGCATCCATCAATGTGGTTTTGGACTCCACTACTACTAAGCAGAGAAAACCTTTCAAGTTCTATAATTTCTTGTTAAAGAATGCAGAGTTCCTTTCAGTCATTGGCCCCTTATGGTTCTCCATGAGTATTGTTGGTTCAACAATGTATAGAATCTCCCAGAAGCTGTTGAAATTAAAGAATCCTATAAGGGAGTTTAGCAAGCAAAACTTCTCTAACCTTGAGAAACGAGTTGTTGAAGCTCATTCAACTCTTATTCATGCTCAGGATCAGATGCTAGCAGTTCCTTCTACGGCTAATGCAGTTTTAGAGATGGAGGCTCTGCGTAAGTGGACTACGCTAGCTCAGGCTGAAGAGTCTTTTTTCTGCCAGCGATCACGAGTAACTTATCTTGGTTTGGGTGATAGTAACACTGCATACTTTCACCGTATGGTCAACACTAGGAACTCCCACAATCTTATTCATTATCTGGTCACAGAAGATGGGACGAGGATTGATTCTCATATGGATATACAAAACCATTGTATTTCTTACTTTGCAGGCTTGCTCGGTGGTGATATGGGTCCTCCTATGTTTGTGCAAAGTGACATGGATTTGCTTCTTCCATATTCTTGCTCAGAGGTTCATCAAACGGCTCTCATTAAGCCTTTCTCTAGGGAGGAGGTTAAAGCTGCCTTCTTCTCTCTCCCTAGAAACAAGACTTGTGGACCGGATGGCTACTCTGTAGAATTCTTCACTACTTGTTGGTCTATCATCGGTGCAGAAGTTACGGAGGCTGTTCTTGAATTCTTTCAAACGGGTACTTTACTTAAGCAGTGGAATGCTACCACATTGGTACTTATCCCAAAGACTCCAAATGCCTCAACAACTTCGGAGTTCAGGCCTATCTCTTGCCTAAACACACTTTATAAGGTTGTCTCCAAGCTGCTGGCGGGGAAGCTTAAAGCTGTCCTTGCTGATGTTATCTCCCCCTCACAAACTGCCTTCATGCCGGGGAGACTCCTTGCTGAGAATGTTTTGTTGGCTACAGATCTTGTACATGGCTATAATCGGAGAGGAACTCAGCCTAAAGCTATGCTAAAAGTTGATCTCAGGAAGGCTTTCGATTCAGTAAGATGGGACTTCATCTTAGCAACCTTAAGAGCAATCAACATTCCGGAGCAGTTCATTAACTTGATTCAACAGTGTATTTCTACTGCTTCTTTCTCTGTTTGTGTTAATGGAGCTTCCGGTGGTTTTTTCAAGAGTGCAAAAGAAATCAGGCAAGGAGACCCTTTGTCACCATACCTTTTTGTTCTAGCCATGGAGGTATTCTCTCAGCTTATTCTTTCTAGATATGAGGCTGGTCATATTTCGTATCATCCTAAGACAGCGGATTTGCACATTTCTCACTTGATGTTTGCGGATGATGTCATGGTGTTCTTCAATGGGAGTTCTTCTTCTCTGCATGGTATTACTGAATGTCTCGATGACTTTGCATCTTGGTCTGGCCTTCATATGAACCTAGACAAGACTGAGTTATTCACTGCAGGATTGGACCCTCTGGAATCCGCTGTTATGGAAAATTATGGACTCTCTAAGAATACTTTCCCTATCAGGTATCTTGGTCTGCCATTGATGACAAGGAAGCTGAAAATACAAGAGTATGAGCCTTTGATTCATAAATTATCAAACAGATTCCGATCCTGGGCCGTTAAATCTCTCTCATTCTCTGGTAGGCTTCAACTTTTAAGCTCGGTGATATCTGGTCTTGTTAACTTTTGGCTTTCGGTTTTCATGCTTCCTCAAGGGTGTATCAAAAAAATTGAATCCCTCTGCTCTCGTTTTCTCTGGTCTGGAAATATGGATACTCCTAAAGCAGCAAAGGTTGCTTGGTCAACGGTCTGCCTCCCAAAGGCTGAGGGAGGTCTTAGCCTACGCAGATTTTTAGTTTGGAATACTGACTTATGCCTTAGGTTCACTTGGTTATTGTTTTCCAACTCTGATTCTCTATGGTGCGCGTGGCATAGAAGACATCATATCAAGTCATCATCTTTCTGGATGCTCTCGGAAAAGCCACAAGACTCATGGATGTGGAGAAGGATCCTTAAGTTAAGGCATGTGGCTCAGAGATTTATTAAAGCTGTCCTTGGAAGAGGAAACGAGGTAAGTTTCTGGTTTGATGTGTGGACTCCATTTGGCAAACTAATCTCTTTTCTTGGTCAGAATGGTCCTAGAGACTTGAGAGTTCCTCTAGCTGCAAAAGTGGCTGATATTGTAACGTCTAGTGGCTGGAATTTGGCCTCCCCAAGATCAGAGGAAGCTCTTCATCTTCATGTTCACTTATCTACAATTGATTTGCCTTCAAGCAGTGCTCCTAAAGATAGTTATGAATGGATTATTGAGGGCAACAGTGGCTCGACTTACTCATCAACCACTACATGGGAAAGCCTTGAGACCGAGAGGCGATGTAAAGGACTGGGCAGACCTGGTTTGGTACAAAGGGGCAATTCCAAAATTCTCTTTCACAATGTGGGTGGCCAACTACAACAGGTTACCTACACGATCAAGGCTAGCATCTTGGGGAATAAATGTCACCACAAATTGCTGTTTATGTAGTACACTTGCAGAGACTAGAGACCATCTCCTCCTCTCTTGTGATTATAGCAGGGAAGTTTGGCGGCGTGTATTACTTACAATAAGCACAAACATCACCTTGTTTACAACATGGTCTGAGCTACTCTCTTGGATTCGATCCAGCTCTACCTCGGCCCCTTCTCTGATAAGAAAGCTGGTCGATATGTCGCAATCTGCAAGGTTCTAGCCGATATGTCGCAACTCGGCTAAACACAGACTTCAAACTGTGCTAGGTTTCCGCTGCTAGGCAGGAAAGTGAAAAAAATGGTTTCTCTGGACCATACAAGTGCGCGGCGACCCATGCAAAATGTTTGGTTAAGATATGCGAGATTCCACCAAATATTAGCTTTCATTGAAAAATAAAGCTAATCACCGCTTCTTTCTTTGATGGAAAAAGGAAATGACTAGAGACAAGTTTCTTCTACTGCATGTGATTCTTGTTTGTTAAACATGAAACGACGGCGTTTTATTCATTCTCCCCATTTGACTCTTTTTGGGTCAAGTCCATCTGAATCGGAATCTGGATGGAGGAAGTGCCCATGTCTCCGGCGGGCCACGACCAGCAGCAGCAAGCCGCCGGCGTCGGAATTCTGCTTCAGATAATGATGCTCGTCCTTTCCTTCGTTCTCGGGCATGTCCTCCGCCGTCACCGCTTCCACTATCTTCCTGAAGCCAGCGGATCGCTTCTCATTGGTTCGTATCCTCTTTCAATCCCTACTTCTTCTTATACTTGCTATTGATTGATTCCAGTTGTACTCTTTCTCCAGGTTTAATCGTGGGTATACTTGCTAATATCTCCGACACTGAGACTAGTATTAGGTAAATCCTATTCCTATTCTTTCAAATTTCAAATTCCTATTCTGGGTTTAACCTGGGTTTCTCTCTATCATCATCAGGACGTGGTTTAATTTCCACGAGGAGTTCTTCTTCTTGTTTCTCTTGCCTCCCATCATATTATATCCTTTCCAATTGTTTGTTTCTTTCTAAGCATTCTTATTATTATTATTATTATTGTTTCCTCAAATTCTGGAATCTCATCTTCCTTGACATGATTGTGATTTTGCACCCAGTCAGGTTTCAGTCTTCAACCTGTAAGTGCTTATCCTTCCTTGTTTCTTTCCCATTAAGGCTCCCTACTTACTACTGTTTTCTTTTCTGTGTGCAGAAACCATTCTTTTCTAACTTTGGAGCCATTGTTACCTTTGCTATCTTCGGAACCTTTATCGCTTCTGTTGTCACTGGTGGTCTTGTGTAGGGATCATAACCCTATCTTGTCTTTCTTATTCCTATACCTTCTTTAATTCATTTTCCCTTTTCTGCACTGCAGTTATCTCGGTGGCTCTATGTATCTCATGTATAAACTTCCATTTGTCGAGTGTCTTATGTTTGGTGCACTTATATCAGCTACCGACCCTGTCACCGTACTCTCTATATTCCAGGTGCTTCTACTTTCCATCACTTTGATACCTATCTTAGCTTCAAGTATTCTACAAGACATCGTCCCTAAAAAGCTGTCCTGCATTTCTTTGTAAAATCTGATCGCAGGAACTGGGTACTGACGTCAACCTCTATGCTTTGGTCTTTGGAGAATCAGTTTTAAACGATGCCGTGAGTGTTTATTTATCTGCTTTTACCTATCTATATATGCAAACAAAAATTCTCAGCACTAACTCCATCAAATGGGTTTTTGTGTATGTGGTGTGGCTCGTAGATGGCAATATCATTGTACAGGTCTGTCAACCACATACTTTTTCTTCCTTTCATACACCTTTTAAGCTAAGTGCTAATAGTACAATAGAAACATTTCTGTGCAGAACAATGTCCCTAGTAAACCGCCAGTCCTCGTCTGGGGAAAGTTTTCTCATGGTGGTGATCAGATTTCTTGAGACTTTTGCTGGCTCCATGTCTGCAGGTGACTCCGTTCTGACCGGTTTCACACTCTTATAACAATATTAGGCTCATCAACTCATACATATTCCTTGTACTCAACTAAAGGCACTATTAGTTAAACAATCAACTAACGACTAGGTGGCTTTCCGAGTGTGTATCTGTTATTTTCTTTATTCTCTTTTTGCCCCAGACATATTTCTGCCAATGGTGTAAGACAATAACTTCTAACCGAGTCCCTCACTAACCTCATATTTAAACATACTAACAATCTTACTACTTTTCTGCAGGGGTTGGGGTTGGATTCACTTCAGCTTTGATATCCTTCCTTGATTCGCCTTTTTGCTTATTAGATGTTACATGTCTAAATCTATTGTAAAACCTTAACTCAGAACACCTCTTTAAGTATGCAGGATTGGATACAGAGAAGTAAGCCCCTAATCTTTTCTTAATTCTGTCTATGTATTTGTATAGTTAATACTCTGTAAGCATCCTGTTATGTATCTGCTTTTTCTTTTCTCTACCTCAGTCTTCAGAACTTGGAGTGTTGTCTCTTTGTGCTTTTCCCATACTTTTCGTAAGCAGACAAAACCACTCCCCTCGTCCTGTCTCTTCGTATTTATTAGCACATTTCTCTCCCTAATGTATTTTGCTTATTCTGTCAGATACATGCTTGCAGAAGGTGTTGGTCTCTCCGGCATTGTCTCTATACTCTTCACAGGAATTGTAATAGCCGACTCGTTGTAGTGTTTACATCTTAGTTGATGCTAATATCTGGTAAGACATATTCAGGCAACCTAATACAGTGCTACTGTAGGTTATGAAGCGCTACACTTTCTCAAATCTCTCAGAAGCTTCTCAGAGTTTTGTATCTGCTTTTTTTCACTTGATATCCTCGCTGGCAGAAACTTTTACGTAAGTCCTATCTATAACATCTCATTGTTAGATAATAGTTTATACGCTTAAAAATCTGTTGGATTGATATTGATTTGATTAATGCTTTTCTAGGTTCATCTACATGGGATTTGATATTGCCATGGAAAAGCATAGCTGGTCCCATGTTGGGTTTATCCTTTTCTCAATTGTATCCTCTTTTCGTTGATTGTCAGTGATTGTATCAAGTGTTAGCCAGTGTTGTTAATCCTTGACTTTACTTTTTGCGTCTATGACTGACATCAGTTGTTCATTGGCGTGGCTAGGTGAGTAAAATCCTTTACCAATGTCATTTTTTCCCTGTCGGATCTAAATCATAATTTCTCCATTCAGATTTACCTATCTGTTCTGCAACGTTATTCTCACACAGGGCTGTCAATGTATTTGGATGTGCATATTTGGTCAATTTAGTTAGACAGGAGCATCAAAAGATACCTATGAAGCACCAAAAAGCCCTTTGGTATAGTGGTGAGATGAGTTAATCGCTTTTTTTCTTGTCTCCTGATGCCTATTTCTATATCTACGCCCTATTAAAACTTTAGCGCATTTTGGCACATGGATAGGACTTCGAGGGGCAATGGCATTTGCACTTGCACTTCAATCACTTCATGATCTACCAGAGGGTCATGGCCAAATCATCTTTACTGCAACCACTACCATTGTTGTTGTCACAGTAAGTTTTTGTATTCTCTCCATGAAGCATTTATGTTACATTTCCGGTGGTAGTATATTTAAGGCTTTAAGAATCTGAGAGAGTTGGAGAATAATACATAGGGTTGGTTTCTTATTCGTGGCAGTTATATTTCAGGTTTTACTAATAGGAGGTTCAACAGGTAAAATGTTGGAAGCTTTGGACGTTATAGGTGATGATCTTGATGACTCCATGTCTGAAGTAAACTCTCGACGATCTAATTTAATACCTTTGAACTATGCATCTGTGTGTTCTTTTCTAACACATCCAAATACGTGGACAGGGCTTTGAGGAGAGCGATAATCGGTACATACCTCCTCCTTTTAGCATTGGCGCTTCATCTGACGAGGATACGTCATCATCAGGAAGCAGGTTCAAGATGAAGCTGAAAGAGTTTCACAAAAGGTAAGAGTAAGAAAATGGCTTATGAAATCCTGAGTTGAAAGTGTTGTTGCATTTCTTGGGTCTCACTAATCAAACTATTGCAGCACTACCTCGTTCACCGCTTTGGACAAGAATTTTCTGACACCGTTCTTCACAACTAACAGTGGAGATGGAGAGGAAGAGTAGCACGGAAAGGCTGGTGTCTATGTGTGATTCAGGCGAAAGTTTAATGAGCCGTATGTATATGTGTGATCCCAGGCCAAGTTATAAATCAATGTTCAATGAATATGTAGGTCTTTGTGGTACAAACACTTCATGTTTTAATTAATAAATGCTAAATTTACTATGTGTCTATGTTAATTAATAAATGATATTTTTTATAACATTGAAACTTATGTTTTTAGACTTCATGAGAGACCTCTATGCCACATAAAATAGTAGAAATAATTTAATTTTAACTTTGGATACAGTTCATTTAGTTTTGGACAATTTCGCCGAGATGCTAATAATTCGTAGACCACTGGGCCAACGGACCGCCTTCCGCACCTTCACCGCGGAGGAGAAACCAAGTGTGGCACTAAAACCAACCTCATCACCGGGTGCTCGTTTAAGTACCAACTCCTTTAATCACCAAAACATAGCAGTTGATTGTATATTCTCCCTTAACAGGACTTGATCATCCATATTCATGTTAGCTCCTGTGTATGGAATATGGATTGGGTTTTATGCTTCATGAGAGATCCCTTTATTATAGTTAATAGTCTCATAAGTTTCTTTTCTATTTAAAACACATTTCATTCATGTAAAAATGCATAAATTGATCGAAATTCGCAGGTTACCCCCTTGAGTTTCTAAAAATTTAGAAAAAATATAATTTAGGTTTTATTCTTCATGAGAGACCCCTTTAGCATGGTTAACTGCGAGGTAAGTTTATTTTTTATTTAGAATACATTTCATTCATTTTTTAGGTCTTAATTAGACCCCTTGGAGATACGTGAAATTTTGAAAAAATATATAATTTGGGTTTTATGCTTCATGAGAGATCCTTTTATTATAGTTAATAGTCTCATAAGTTTGTTTGCTACATTTTATTCAACCTTTAAGTCTTCACGTAAAAACGCACAAAATAATCGAAATTCGTAGGCTAACCCCTTTGAGTTTTTAAAATTTTAGAAAATAATATAACTTTGGTTTTATTCTTCATGAGAGCACATTTCCTTCATTTTTTAGGTCTTAAATTAAAAACTCACAAATTGATCGAAATTCGTAAGCTAACCCCTTTGAGTTTTGACCGTTTTCACAAATTTTTAAGTTATGTCTCTAGATTTCATAAGAGACCTTTATAACACAAGATATAGTAGAAATAATTTATTTTCAAACTTAGATACTTCTCATTTGAGTTTTTAAAAATTAAGCGAAAACGTTCAAAAATTCGTAGGTGTACCCCTTTGAGTTTTGACCGTTTTCACAATTTTTTAAGTTTATGTTTCTAGAGTTCATTAGAGACCTCTATAACACATAATATAGTAGAAATAATTTATTTTAAAATTTAGATACACTTCATTTGGTTTTTAAAAATTAGGCAAAAACGTTCAAAAATCCGTAGGTGTACCCCTTTGAGTTTTGACCGTTTTCACAAATTTTTAAGTTTATGTTTCTAGATTTCATAAGAGACCTCTATAACACAAGATATAGTAGGAATAATTTATTTTCAAATTTAGATACACTTCATTCGGTTTTTTTAAAATTAAGCGAAAACGTTCAAAAAATTGTAGGTGTTTACCCCTTTGAGTTTTGACCGTTTTCACAAATTTTTAAGTTTATGTCTTTAAAAATCATAAGAGACCTCTACAATACAAGATATAGTAGAAATAATTTATTTCAAATTTTAAATACACTTCATTTGGTTTTTTAAAAATTAAGCGAAAACATTCAAAAATTCGTAAGGGTACCCCTTTGAGTTTTGACCGTTTTCACAAATTTTAAAGTTTATGTCTCTAGATTTCATAAGAGACCTTTATAACACAAGATATAGTAGAAATAATTTATTTTCAATCTTAGATACTCCTCTTTTGGTTTTTAAAAAATTAAGTGAAAACGTTCAAAAATTCGTAGGTGTGTACCCCTTTGAGTTTTGACCGTTTTCACAAATTTTTAAGTTTATGTTTCTAGTGTTCATTATAGACCTCTATAACACATTATATAGTAGAAATAATATATTTTGAAATTTAGATACACTTCATTTGGTTTTTAAAAATTAAGCGAAAACGTTTAAAAATTCGTAAGTGTACCCCTTTGAGTTTTGACTGTTTTCACAAAATTTTAAGTTTATGTCTCTAAACTTCATAAGATACCTATATAACACATGATATTGTAGAAATAATTTATTTTCAAATTTAAATACACTTCATTTGGTTTTTTTAAAATTAAGCTAAAACGTTCAAAAATTCGTAGGTGTGCCCTTTTGAGTTTTGACCGTTTTCACAAAAAATTAAGTTTATGTCTCTAAACTTCATAAGAGACCTCTACAATACAAGATATAGTATAAATAATTTATTTCAAATTTAAATACATTTCATTTGGTTTTTTAAAAATTAAGCGAGAACGTTCAAAAATTCGTAGGAGTACCCTTTTGAGTTTTAACCGTTTTAACAAAATTTTTAAGTTTATGTCTCTAAACTTCATAAGATACCTCTACAAAACTTGATATTGTAGAAATAATTTATTTTCAAATTTAGATACACTTCATTTGGTTTTTTAAAAATTAAGCGAAAACGTTAAAAATTCGTAGGTATATCCCTTTGAGTTTTGACCGTTTTCACAAATTTTTAAGTTTATGTTTCTAGAGTTCATTAGAGACCTCTATAACACATAATATAGTAGAAATAATTTATTTTAAAATTTATATACACTTTATTTAGTTTTTAAAAATTAGGCGAAAAGATTCAAAAATTTGTAGGTGTACCCTTTGAGTTTTGACCGTTTTCACAATTTTTTAAGTTTATGTTTCTAGTGTTCATTAGAGATCTCTATAACACATGATATAGTAGAAATAATTTATTTTTAAATTTAGATACACTTCATTTGGTTTTTAAAAATTAAGCGAAAACGTTCAAAAATTCGTAAGTGTACCCCTTTGAGTTTTGACTGTTTTCACAAAATTTTAAGTTTATGTCTCTAAACTTCATAAGATATCTCTATAACACATGATATTGTAGAAATAATTTATTTTCAAATTTAGATACATTTCATGTGACACTCCGGTTTGAGAGCATATATGGTATATGCGGTATATGCGGAGAGGCTTAAAGGAATTGATTTGGTCACAGGTCACAGGTCTTTTCGGTCCAAAGTGCACTTATCTTTTCGGTCACAGGTCTTGAGAGAACTCCAGAGTTAAGCATGCTTGAGCTGGAGTAGTTTCAAGATGGGTGACCTACTGGGAAGTCATTTCCAGTCCCGTGTGAGTGAGGTCAAAACAAGAGAAAAGTTCGTGTGGTAATTTGCAAGGTTAGTAAACATGAATTTAGAGCCTCCCGGACTAACGCACCGAGCGTCAGACACGGTAGGCCCACGAGCTTGTGAGTGGACCGGAGCCTATAGGAGGGCGGTCAGGGCGTTACATTTCATTTGGTTTTTTTAAAATTAAGCGAAAACGATCAAAATTCGTAGGTGTACCCGTTTGAATTTTAACCATTTTCACAAATTTTTAAGTTTATGTTCCTAGAGTTAAGTAGAGACCTCTATATCACATCATGTAGTAGAAAAAATTTGTTTTCAAATTTGGATACATTTCATTCGGTTTTTTTAAAATTAAACAAAAACATTTAAAAATTTGTAGATGTAACCCTTTGAGTTTTGACCGTTTTCACAAATTTTTAAGTTTATGTCTCTAAACTTCATAAGAGACCTCTATAATAAAAGATATAGAAGAAAAAATTTATATCAAATATAAATACATTTCAGTTGGTTTTTTAAGAATTAAGCGAAAACGTTCAAAAATTCGTAGGAGTACTTTAAATTTCAAATACATTTAGGGTTTAGGGTTTAGGGTTTAGGGTTTAGGGTTTAGGGTTTAGGGTAGTTTTAAATTTAATGTAAAACTTTAAAATACTTTTAAAACAATTTTAATTTAATCAATTTTTATTTTAAATTTTTTATTTATTTTTAAATGTTTTTTTATATTTTATTTATTTTAAATTATTTAATTATTATTAATTTTTTTTAAAAAATTACGAATTCCGTCGGATTTCTTTCAGAATCCTATTCCGTCGGTGCCTTAGTCCGTCGGCATTCCGTCGGTTCCTTTGTCCCTCGCTATTCTGTCGGATTTCTCGGTTCGTCGGAAATCCGTCGGAAACCGCCGGATGTCCGAAACCGTCGGAATTCCGTCGCCGATTGTACTTACGACGTTATATCGACCAAACGTCGACGGAATCCGGCGGATTGTAATTTTCGAGATCCGTTTTCCGTCTGAGATCCGTTGCCGCTGGTCGACGGATTGCTGACGGATTGTAATTTTTGACGAGATAGAAACGACGGACCAATGCAGTCAGAATTCCGTCGGAAAAGAGTCAATTCCGACGGAATTCAGACGGTTTAGGCCGTCGGAATATCGGCTGTTTTCTTGTAGTGTAACATCATCATAGACAGACATATTATAGAGCTTCAGTCTCTCTAAGTTGGCAGTGTACTCAACCAAATTATAGCTCCATGCAAGAGCCAATATATGGCTTCATGGTTAGATTACCACCATCGTTCTTCTTCAAGTTACCGTATATGTGTCTAACACACACTTATTACCACCAATAATTTTTTTATAGCCAACAACATTTATTTTTTTGGCATTGTGGCTATATATGTTTGGAATGGTGCAGAATTATGGTTAAGTTTTTGGTCAGAGGTGCATTATAATACGATATTCAAGGTTTGTTTTGTGCATAGGAAATGTAACAAAATGGTGATTGTGGTTCAGGTCACTGATTACGATTTTCCTTAGTGCAGGTGGTCCATTTCAGCAGAAGCCAAAGAGAAAACATTGGTTGTTCTATAAGGCGGCGTCTCACACGTCTTAGAACAACATCTTTATTATATTTTTTGTGAGGAATATTTGTTCCACATCGGAAATGGGAATAAATCTTAACTAATATATAAGGGACTTGGGCCTCTCCACTCATTGCCAATTGGTTTTGAGTTGGATGCCTAGGAAACTTAACATGGTATCAGAGCCTGAACACACGTTTCCCCACCCGAACCAAAATCAATCCGGTCCAAAAAGAGGCCCGATTGATCTTACCCGAAACTAATCCTAGACATGGATATTGTCGAGATTAATGGCTAGACGGGCCATTATCTCGAGGGGGGGTGTGAGGAATATTTGTCCCACATCGGAAATGAGAATAAATCTTAACTAAAATATAAGGGACTTGGGCCTCTCCACTCATTGCCAATTGGTTTTGAGTTGGATGCCTAGGAAACTTAACATTTTTGTATTAATTTTGTGCATAACTCAACATTTACATACGCCATAACACTTCCTTCACACTTGTGTATACACACGAACTAGCTCGACTCAACCATTTGCTAGCACAAGTGAGAATTCTGTTTTTGGGTAGCTTTGTGGTACTTGTTTAAGTTTTAATTTATATTTTCTTGGTTTCTTAAATTATCTTTTCATCATATTACTTTCAAGTTTCAAGTGCTGGTGGTATAAGTTATTCGGCTGGTATTTATTCTATCTTGGCCATTTTACCGGTACGACGCTTTGGTTAAGAAATTCAACTCCTTCAAGAAGGCATTTATCTTCGGCACTACTTGGAGAGACCGTAATAATGAACAGTAAATCCTCCTCGCAATGCCGTCCCGAACAATTTGGAGGCTTAAAGCATTTCAAAAAAATGTGGCCCATATAGTTTAGAAACTTCGGTTTGGCCTACATATACATATTGTATATGTGGCCCAAAAATTAAAAATTCACTTTAAAATGGCAAAAGGAGTAAAAAAACAAAGACAAAGACTCGAACCCGTGATGTAGAGACTCTATCTATCTACACTCAAACCATTAGACCTATAAAGGGAGGCTTAAAGCAATGGTTTCTCTTGCTTTACCCATGGGATGGCACTGCCTCCTCGGTGAATTGTAGGTTAGCCTACGAATTTTGATCAATTTGTGTGTTTTTACGTTAAGATCTAAACGTTGCATAAAGTGTGATTTAAACAGAAAATAAATTTGAAAGGCTATTGACCATGATAAAATGATCTCTCAAGAAGTATAAAACAAAAATAATATTTTTTCCAAAACTTCTCGAAACTCAAAGGGGTTGTCTACAAATTTTGATCAATTTGTAGACCTAAAAGTTGAATGAAATGTGTTTTAAATAGAAAATATACGTATGAGGTTATTAACCATAATGAATAGATCTTTCATGAAGCATAAAAACCTAAATATTATTTGTTCCAAAAATTCTCGAAACCCAAAGGGGTTAACCTACGAATTTCGATCATTTTGTGTGTTTTTACGTAAAGACTTAAAAGTTGACTGAATTGTTTTTTAAATAGAAAATTAACTTGTGAGGCTACTAACCATGATAAATGGATCTTGTGAGAGCTGGAATTTCACACAATAGAATTTGTGAAGATTCTTATGAAATAGAGCTTCTTTAGGGTTTCAAACACTTAGAAAAGATTACGAATTAGGGTTCTTATTTATCAAGATCAGAGCTTTACAAAGATTTTTCCGATCCCCTCAAATGAGAGGGGTACATGCTTATTTATAGAAAATACAAGTCGGTTCGGGTGAACAGTGACGGGCCTTTAATGGGCTTCTGTCTTCTGGGCTTGACCGTTGGGCCGATTTGGCGAATACGACGTCGTTTTAGGCTTATCGATTCTTCTAGGGGAGATTTGACCCCCACAGTTAGCCCCCTAGTTCAACAGTTTTATAAATAAAAGTGTTGAAGTAAGGGTGTCCAAGTGAAGAATCGATTTCCGTTTAGACGGTTTACGTGTTGATGATGATGTCGGTGATCCCAAATGACGTGGTTTGCACCCAATTTCGGCGAGTCGACCAAGTGTGACGTTATGAGCGAGTCGACTTCGATCTTGCAAAGCTGCGAGCTGATCGAAGTCGTTTGCACCCAATTTCGGCGAGTCGACCAAGTGTGACATAATGAGCGAGTCGACTTCGATCTTGCAAAGCCGTGAGCTGATCGAGGTCGAAATCCGCGAGCTGCTTGAAGACCAACCCACAAATCTGCGAGTCGCTCAGTATGCGCGAGGCGAATGTGAGACGTAGTCGCGAGCTGATCTGGTGGGATGAAGTCGCGAGTTAATTGTGAGGAAATCGCGAGCTGATCGAGTGCAATGTTATGAGCGAGTCGATTTTGGACTTGTGAAATTACGAGCTGATCGCGCATGAAATCCGTGAGCCGCTTGAAAACGCGAGGCGACAAATGGCAATGTGTAAGTGTGTGAACGAGCCTCGGTAAAAACCTTATCTAGAAAACCCGGTGGGAAAAACCAGATTAAGGAAAAAAGAGCACAGGTCACACACTCAGTCAAGTCGTTATTGTTGATTTCAAAGGTTGATTTTGGTTGTGGCGAATCCGAGAGGTGATATCAAATTCGCGAAGTGCGAGTCGAAGAATACGGCGAAGCGAAGTCACAAACTGATTTCGGCGAACTGATTCTGACTAAGTCGCGAGCTAATTTCGATGGAGAGGAGTTGCGAGTTGATCGAGGTCGAAATCTGCGAGTTGCTTTGAAGAATATTTCACAACTCTGCGAGATGCTCGATACCCGCGAGGCGACGAGATGAAAATGAGGCGCGATTTGATCAACTTCATAAATTCTGTGAAGTCTTGCAATCGCGAATTAAGTCAGAGGTGAACTCACGAGGTCGCGTTTCGAGCTAATACGAAGTCGAGATCGTAAGTCGATTCGGTTTCCTTCGAAATTGTGATCCTTTAAGCCCAAAATCTTGGTCCAAATTAAAATGAGGCCCACCTCGAAACTCGAACCACCAAAAATGCCCTTATAAGGAGCGATGCTCCTCTGATACTTCTCATAGTTTTCATTTCTCTGAAAACAGGTTTGCTCTCTCTCCCTTTTCTCTCGTTTTCTTCTCAAGTAATTGATAGCAATTTTGCCGTCCCATCACTTCGCCGCCGCCGTGTTCTTCAGAAAAAATCTGCGAATCTTCAATTTTTGATCCAAAGAAACAATGTCGTCAACGAGTTCTTTTAAGTCTGCGAAATCTGCCGAGTTTGCCGAGAAGGAAAAGATGATCTTGGTGTACTCGGGGAATAGCGAGTCGCTAGTTGATGCGAGCTCAAGCTGCGGTCAGTTCCGTGGCCGAGAGGAAGCGAGTACCTCTGGTCGCGAGGATGCGAGCCCTTCTAGTCGAGAGGATCGATCCAGAGGCCATTCTCCTTTTACCCAATTGTTCTCCTATCCCTCCCCTGTCTTAAGGCAAAGTCGCGAGATGAGGGAGATTGCTTCTCCGACGCGAGTTCCATGACCTGATCTCCGAGAGGGTGTTTGGACCTCGCATCCATTGCAAACTGGCGAGGCGTCTGATACTCGTGGGCAACGGCTAGTCGTGGAGATTCCACATCTTCGTGACGAGTCGCTCAGTCCTGTCGAGCCGCCTCTCCAAGTGAAGATAGAGGAATGCAACTGGTCGTACAATTCTCTCTTAGAAAAAGAGAGACTGGAAGCTTGGGTTGGATCCGGATTTGCCGAGGTCGTTAAAAAGAAGAAAAAGTCGAGGCGAAAGCAACGCCCGCCACCAGGCTCTTCATGGTGTGATGAGGAATTCTTGGAGGACCTTCGCCTAGAGTGCGGAATCCCCGACTCGGTCGAGATGATTGCGCCATCTACCGAGCAGCAAGAAGACGATCCTCCTGCCGGCACATTTACCGCTTACGCGTGCTAGTTTAGGGCCTGTTACCTCATATTTCCTATTTCTGTGCTGATTCTTCGGTTCACGCGGGTTCATAAAATTGTGTTTGCGCAGATCAACTCGAGAGGAATTCGCCAATTGGTCGGACTTATGAAGCGAGCAGCCGAATGTCGCGAGCCCATCGGAGTTCGCCATCTACGTAACTTTCTCGAGTTCCGCAAGCAAGCCAACCCGAGCGGCAAGAAGCTATACAATCTGGCGAGTCGATCTCTGTACAAGATTCTGGATGACTTATTGAACAAAGACCATAGATGGAGAAAATATTTTTTCTTCGTGTCGACGTCACCCGCATCTGTCGAAGATGAACACTTGGTGGTGGCGATCGGTGCGTTGACTGTTATTACTTCACAGCCAATCACCATTGAAGACGAACCGGCCGAGTCTGAGCCTCAGCTGACTCGGAAACGAAAGCATTATGCCGCTTCTGCCCCCGGGTGCTCCCAATCCTCCACGTCCGCAATCTGGAAATTCTGACTAGCTCTACAATGATCTCCTAGTTGCAGCTGCCTTAATGGCTAAGGTAACATATCCAGGTGATAACATGCCGATCCCGGAAAGGCTTGTAAAGAGCGAGCTCTACAAGGAGTTCACGTCTCGCTAGGCTAAGGTAAACTCACATTTTTCTATGAGTTTCCTTTTTGTTTTGTTTCTCATACTTTTGACTCCTTTGCAGGCTATCGCTCATTTCAACAGGTTGATCATATCGTATGATCAAGAGGCGAGATCTAGGAAGCTTTTTATCGACGAGGCCAGGCAGAAGGAAGAGGCCGAGAAGGAACAGGTCGCAGAGAAGATGACGAAACTCGCTGCTGAGCGAGACCTCTACAAGAAGAGCTCTGACGACATCGCCATGCATCTTCAAAGAGTTGATCTCGAGAAGAAAAAGGAAGAGGCGCGAGTCGCCGAACTGGAGAAACAACTCTCGGACCTAAACGCGAGCCGCGAGAGAGACATTTAAGCGGCTGCTTCATCTGCAAAGCGAACCGCGGCTGCCGAGGTTCAAGCCCAACTAAACCTTGCTTACGAGTTCTTTTGTCAATTGATGAAAAAGCCAGTTAGAAAAATGGTTCATCTCGCGCAAGCGGAGTCCAGCCTCCAACTTCTCGAGGACATGGAGAGCACCGAAGAACCTTTCAACCCCAAGGCCGAACGCGATCTTCTAGTCAACAATAAGGCATCGCTCGAAAAAGCCGATGAGATCATTGACACGAAGGTTGCCGAGTTGATGAAGATCTTATGTATGAATTACGTCGTCCCCATTAATGTTGCGGATATCGTTGTTTCTCCGCGAGTCGAGATCAGTGTTAAATCTGTTGGTATAAATGTTGCTTCTGGCTCCAATGATGGCTCCCTCGGCATGCGGTTGCGAGGTGCGAGCGAGGAATTGAGCGAGAGCGAGTCTGATGAGGTTGACAAGGCTGCCGATCCCGAAACAGCTGGACCGACTGAACCTTTATGCGAGCCGGCTCCTTCTGAACAGGATACCAGGGCTAGCGAGGCTGCGGGTTCGGCTGATAAGGTTATCCTCACCGAAGAAAAGGGGGTCGAAGAAGGCGAGCTGGTCGCGGAGGATCAAGGAGTGGAAGATGGCGAGCAGGTCGCTTGATCCAAATCGTAATATATTTAGGATTTGTTTTTGTTTATGTTTAAGGTTTTAAGACTTATCCTTTTTGTTTTGGTGCCTCGATGGCTTTATCCAAATTGTGACATTTTTACTTGCCGAGTTGGTCGATCCAAATATATATGAAAAATTTGGATTTCTTGCGACTTGCTTGAATTCTTTAGATTTGCCTTTTGGTTTATGTTGAGGCTTGATGGATCTCGTTTAGCGAGGCGTTTTTGGACGCTTAGAAGCGATGCGGTTTTAAGACGCTTTGAGGCGATGCAGTTTTAAGACGCTTAGAGGCGATGCGGTTTTAAGACGCTTAGAGGCGAGACTACTGATAATGTCGCCGAAAATTTTGCCATGTTTGGCGAGGCCTGTTCTAGCTCGTCAGCTAGGCCTGTTTGAGTTTGTTACTTAAGCAAATTTCGGAGTATAGAATTCCATAGAATATCTTACCCGATTATAATCTCTGACCAGATTATATTCGCCAAGTTCGACCAGTGTTAACGTATAACTGGGTTTTGCGAGATGAACATCCTGGTTTGCAAACATATTCTACTGAATACCTCTGCTCCAGTGATGAGCTCTAAATCGCCGTTTTTTGGCGAGGCCTGTTCGAGCTCATTGAGCAAGGCCTGTTATAGTTCGTTACTTAAAAAAAATTCAGTGTACAGTGTACCTGATTTATATTTGCCAAGTTCTCGACCAGTTGTTACGTAAAACTGGGTTTGTGAGATGAACATCCTGGCTTACAAACGTATTCCACTGAATACATATGCTCCAGTATTGATGTATAGCGCTTTATCCGTGATGGATGTATAAGAAAACTTATTGGTGAAATTTTATAGATCGTCATTATAGCTAGTAATGACGAGTTGACATTGACGTTGCGGTTTAGACGATTAAGTCGTTTGCGAGCTGTCGTTTGCGAGCTACGCGTTTAGACATTTAAGTCGTTTGCGAGCTGATCGTTTGCGAGCTGTGCGTTTAGACATTTAAGTCGTTTGCGAGCTGATCGTTTGCGAGCTGCGCGTTTAGACATTTAAGTCGTTTGCGAGCTTATCATTTGCGAGCTGCTCGTTTAGACATTTAAGTCGTTTGCGAGCTTATCGTTAGCGAGCTGCGCGTTTAGACATTTAAGTCGTTTCCGAGCTTATCGTTTGCGAGCTACACGTTTAGACATTTAAGTCATTTGCGAGTTGATCGTTTTGTAAAAACTTAGTTTATTACCTATTGAATGGGAGTATGAATATACGGGCCCACTCCCCCCTTTTTTGAATAGGGGGCATAACTGAACTCGTCCGAAGACGAGCTGCCTACGTACCCTGTGAAGGGATCAAGTCGCGTTGTAGTTCAAGTCTAATGACTTAGTATTTTTAGCAATAATATTTCTTCAGATGTCGCGCATTCCAGGAACGCGGAATCATCTCTCCTTTCATGTTGGCGATTTCGTAGACGCCTGGGCGAACTACCTTCGTGATCTGGTAAGGTCCTTCCCAGTGATCGCCGAGCTTGCCGGCATTCGTCTCGACCATATTTTGAAATACCGCGCAGAGGACGAAATCTCCTTCATTTAAACGCCGAACTCGCACTTTAGAATTATAATACTTGGATGCCGCAATTTGATATTCGGTCATCTTGACGAGAGCTTGATCGCGTCTTTCGTTGATGAGTTCGAGCTCGTCGAGCATGAGGAGATGATTAAGTCCTTCCAGTTCTGGAAGCAATCGTCGGCGAACTCCTGGGAAATAGACCTCGGGAGGAATCACACATTCTATTCCGTAGACGAGGACGAAAGGCGTCTCGCCCGTAGCGCGACGAGGCGTGGTTCGATAGGACCATAAGACGCCCTCGAGTTCATCCGCCCAACGTCCCTTCTTAGCGTCGAGTCGAGTCTTCAGTCCGTGAATAAGTGTTTTGTTCGACGACTCTGCCTGGCCGTTGCCCTGCGGGCAGCGAGGTGTCGACTTGCTAACTCTTATTTTCCAGTTGTCGCAGAAGAGTTCGAACCGCTTAGAGATGAACTGTGAACCGTTGTCAGTCACTATTTCATAGGGCACACCGTGTCAACAGATGATATTCTTCCAGACGAAGTTCTCGACATGCTTATCCTTGATCGATCCAAATGCTTCTGCCTCAATCCACTTGGAAAAATAATCCGTTAGGACTAAGAGGTATCGCTTCTGTCGAGACGGGTGAAGAGGGCCAACGATGTCCATTGCCCATCGCATGAATAGATAAGGCGAAGTGACCGAGCTCAAGAACTCTTTAGGTTGATGGATGAAAGGACCATGACGTTGATATTTCTCGCATTTCGCCGCAAATAGCTCGCAGTCTTTTGTCATGGTTGGCCAAAAATATCCATGTCTTTTAATTCGGATGGCGAGTGAGCGACCTCCCGAATGGTTGCCGCAGGATCCACCGTGAACTTCGTGCATTATCTTGCGAGCCGCTTCCCCCTCAACACAGACGAGGAGTGGCCCGGACAGCCGCTACTTGAACACATCTCCGTCAAGTAAAAAGTAACGAGACGACTGCGCCTTTAACTTGCGAGCCGCCCATTTGTCGGTTGGCACCTCGCCGTCTGCGAGATATCCGCGAATGTCAGCCATCCACTTGGTGTCGCAACCGTAGACTGTGGTCTCGTCGTCAATGGGAACGTCGACGACTTCATGCTCAGGTGGTGGTTCCTCGCTGCACGGGTAAGCATCCTCTGAGGATTCCTCGAGTTGTTCGGGGAGAAGGCCACGGTTAAAAGCCGTGTTACTCGGGTCGAGCTCGTTGTCTTTTGCCATCGCATCCGTCGTTTCGTTTGCACCGACTGCGTTGGATTAGTCGAGATCCATCAGAATAGGTTCGACGATATCTTTGGCTTGGTCGAGATCCATCAGATCCTCCACAGGGCGAGTATGCGAGCCGTTGTTTAGATCCGCTTTTTGCTTCGCAGCCTGAGATCTTGTCAGTACGTTGACTTCTTTTGCGACCGCGATACTCGGTTCTTCGATGAACTCAACCTTGACGATTCTTTGAAGATCTTTATCTGGCTTTGCCGACGAGCCGAGTGATGCGAGAGCATCCGCTTGCGAGTTCTCTGATCTTGGGATTCTTGTCAAGGTGAACAGTTCAAATTCAGCTGTTAAGGTTTTGACGAGAGCAAGGTACGCTTCCATGCGTTCGTCCTTTGTCGCATATTCGCCGTTGAATTGATTCACGACGAGCTGAGAGTCGCAAAAAGCTTCTATCCTTGTCATTTTTAGCACTTTAGCCAATCGAAGGCCCACGAGCAAGGCTTTATACTCTGCCTCGTTGTTCGACACTTCGAAGCTAAGGCGAAATGACTGTTCCAGAGATTCTCCGTCTGGTGATGATAACCGAATGCCTACTCCCGACCCGTGTTTTGATGACGAGCCGTTGACATGTAATTGCCAGATTTCGGATGGCGAGCCGGCCGTGAGTAGGCCTTCGATTTCTGACGAGGTCGCCGCCTCAGGTAATTCGATTAGAAAATCAGCCAACACTTGTGCCTTGATTGTCGTCCTACTGCGATACTCGATATCAAACTCGCTTAGTTTAATCGCCCATTTAGCGAGTCGCCTGGATTGAGTTGGGTTGTGGAGAACAGCTCGTAATGGAAAGGTACTGAGTATGACGATCGAGTGCGACTGAAAATAAGGTCGAAGCATGCGAGCCGACGTAATAACCGTGAGTGCTAATTTCTCCGTTAGAGGATATATTGTTTTGCGTCGGTTAAAGACTTACTGACGTAGAAAACAGGCTTCTGCTCGGTGCCGTCTTCGCGAATTAGAACTCTAATGACTGCCGAGGCGGAGACCGCGATGTAAAGGTAGAGCGGTTCACCGGCTATGGGTTTGGTTAAAACAGGTGGAGTCGCGAGATACTGCTTCAACTTTCGGAAAGCCGCTTCACACTTCTCTGACCATTCGAAGGATTGTCGAGCCGCCCCCTTTTTATCCTTAAGCGTTTCATAAAAAGGCAAGCATTTATCGGTAGAACGCGAGATGAATATGTTCAATGCCGCGACTCTGCCGGTTAGTCGCTGGATTTCTCTTTTCGTTTTAGGCGAGGTCATCTGGATGAGCGCGTTGATTTGCTTTGGATTTGCCTCGATTCCACGACAAGTTACCATATAGCCGAGGAACTCGCCCGATGTTACGCCGAATCGGCACTTGGCCGGATTGAGCTTTATGTTATACTTGTTTAATACCGCGAAGCATTCTGCGAGGTGGCTGACATGGTCTTTTTCCTCGAGCGATTTGACGAGCATATCGTCTATGTAGACTTCCATTGTCTTCCCGAGGAGGCCTTCGAACATATTGTTCACCAATCGTTGATAAGTAGCCCCAGCGTTCTTAAGGCCAAAAGGCATGACCTTATAGTAATAGATCCCGCGATTTGTAATGAAAGACGTTTTGTCGCGATCGCCGGGGTGCATAAAGATTTGATTGTAGCCAGAGAAAGCATCCATAAATGATAACAGCCTGTTTTCAGACGTCGCCTCGACGAGGCGGTCGATATGAGGAAGAGGGAAACTATATTTCGGGCACGCTTTGTTCAAATCCGTGAAGTCTACACAGACTCGCCACTTGCCATTTTTCTTCTTTACGACGACTGGGTTCGCGAGCCAGTCCGGATATCTGACTTCAGAGATCGAGCCGGCCTGTAGGAGTCTATCTACTTCGTCGTTTACCGCTTTAGCCCTATCAGGACCGAGTCGCCTTCGCTTTTGTTCTATAGTTTTGCAGGTCGAGTCCACGTTCAATTCGTGACTGATGATATTGATATCGATTCCGGGCATATCTTCGGCCGCCCATGCGAAAGTACCAACGTTTTTCTTGAGAAATTCGACGAGGTCGAGCCTGACGGCTTCATCTAGTGTTGAGCCAATCTCGACACATTTCTTCGGGAACTCGTCGTCTATGCAAATTGATACGACAGGCTCGCAGGTCGGACCCGCTCCTTCACCTTCAGCGGCTTCCGCGATCTGTAGCTGCTACAAAAGGTCTGAGATTTCCTTGACGGGTTCCCTGTCTGTCTTAATCTTTTTCCGTGGCTCGCTCGGAATGGGCACTATCGCCTGACTCCTTAGTTTGTGCGCGGTCATGAAGCAAGATCGTGATGCCAACTGGCTCCCTCTGATTGTTTTGACCCCGATTTTTGTTGGAAACTTAAGGCAGAGATGGTATGTCGAGGCGACGGCACACATCGAATTGAGCAAAGGTGTTCCCATTATTACGTTGTAAATTGCCGGGTTGTCCGAAACTGCGAACTCGACTATTTTAGTCACACCTTCCGCACATATAGTAAGTTTGATCGTGCCGAGTGTCATTGTCGTCTCGCCATTGAATCCTGTCAAGGGCTTAGGATGAGATTCGACTTGAGCTAGGTCGATTTCCATACGCTTAAGAGCGTCTATGAAAATGATGTCAACTGTGCTTCCAGTATCGATCAAAACGCGACCCGTATCCAACCCCGCCACGGAGAGTCGGATGACGAGCGGGTCGTCGTGCGGTTTGTCAATGTCATCGATCTCCCGCTCTTCAAACTGAATGACATCGTTTGGGAACTTTGACGGTATGGGTTTGTTCGCCCCTACCTCATCCCGTCTTTGATGAGCTTTGATGGACGAGACGGTGTTTGAGCAATAGCGCGAGCTGCCCATGATCATGTTACAGACCTTTTGCTTCGTGCCGCCTCGGTCTTCATTATCGTTTCGCCTGTCGAGGGGGGCCCCATTGTCGTTTCGCCTGTCTCGCATATTATTCATGTTTTCTCCAGACGGACCTTCTCCTTCTCTTGCATCGTCGAAATGCTCGAGCTGAAAATCGTTAACATTGATATTTCCTTTGAGCTCGCCGGCGGCCAGCTTCGCTGCGAGTCGCATACCGAGCACTCTGCAGTTTACTGTCGAATGCCCGTCCATCTTGTGCAATTCGCAATATGCGGATTCCTCGTCCATGTGTTGCCATTACTACGGCCCGGAGTTCCACTTCCGCGTCCTGGAGTGCTATTTCCGCGGCCTCGCCCTCTTGTTGCACAAAGTTGGCTTGCTTCTTCTTTTCTGTAGCCAGGGCTTCTTGCGGATTGGGAACTCTGGGCTTTCCATACTTCTGACCCAAAACCCGCGTTTCTTCCTCGCTTCTTGTGAAGCCATTAGCGCGATGGAGAGCATCTTGAATAGATGAGGGCTCGTTGATTGTCATTTCCTTTCGAAAATCCGAGTTGTACCACAGGGCTTTACGCAATGCGCTAAGTGCAGATTGGTCGTCAATCCCCTTCACTTGAGTAAGCATTGCCTTGAAGAGCTTAATGAAAACTCCCAAGGGTTCGCCGGCCGCCTGTGACAGGGTGTAAAGATCCGCCTCGGACGACCTGCGCTTGATTAAGATCGCGTATTGTTTTAGGAATGCTTCAGAGAGCTGGGCGAAGCTGTCGATCGAATTTTTCTTCATCCCTGTGAACCAATAGAGAGCTGCCCCCTTGAGGTGCTCTACAAAGAGGAGGCAGCAACCAACGTCAATTTCGTCGAGTCGGAACTTAGCTCGTCCCATAGCGATCGAGAAAGCCCTAATATGATCCGTGGGGTCGCCCTTTCTGTCATAAATAGGAAGCTTCATCTTCCCCGGATCGGACAGACGTGCCTTTGTCATTCGCTCGGTAAAAGGGGTAGTGCGAGCTTCTTCAAGGATGCGGTCGATTTTCGGTGCCTTGCTAGTTGCACGATGCACTTGCGATCGCATGTCCTTGAGATCGTGAGCTGACTGCTGCATGATGACATTGAGCTCGTCCATCTCCCTTTGCTGCGAAGAAATAGCTCCGCGACTGGTCGGGGCTTCGGCCTGCTCCATCCATCGCGTATTCTCTGCAATTTCGCCCTCATCCGGACTTTGGATACGACTGGTCGGCCGACTGGGTCGAGTGGTTCTGTATTCGCGTCCTTCCGGATCATCTGCGATTGAAACTATTCCTCCAGTTGCACCTGCGACGAGGATGGCCCCGTCTCTGAGAGGCGTTGGCGTATGATCTTCGCGAGCCCCGCGAGCTGAAGGCGAGGCCGCCGGGGAGAAGTTAAGAGCGATCGGGGTGACGCGAAGTGCGGTACCTTGAGGTAGTCCTTGAGACTGACGAGTTGTTGATAAGGCCTTGATTTCAGCATTTAGGTTGCTGTTGATGGTTTCCTGGTTTTGCGACCGCTTAAGCAACTGCTTCAGCATTGCTTTGAGCTGGTCGTAAGCTCCTGGTGTGGTCGGGTCGACCGAGCCGGTATTGGCGGTTGCCAGGTTTCCTGTAGGGACAGATCTGCCTGCTTCCACCTCCAATGCGGACTGACTGCTTATGGTTGTTTGCCCATCCACAATGGGCTCGCTCGGATCTGAACCATCTTCGGTCGCTGGAGACTGCGGGTTTGTTATTGACATGTTGCGAGTTCGCCTAAGTGTTTGTTTCGTGTATGAAGCTAGTGTGCGAGTCCCCTCCTTCTAGCGCCAAATTGTGCGAGCTGGAATTTCACACAATAGAATTTGTGAAGATTCTTATGAAATAGAGCTTCTTTAGGGTTTCAAACACTTAGAAAAGATTACGAATTAGGGTTCTTATTTATCAAGATCAGAGCTTTACAAAGATTTTTCCGATCCCCTCAAATGAGGGGGGTACACGTTTATTTATAGAAAATACAAGTCGGTTCGGGTGAACAGTGACGGACCTTTAATGGGCTTCTGTCTTCTATGCTTGACCGTTGGGCCGATTTGGCGAATACAACGTCGTTTTAGGCTTATCGATTCTTCTAGGGGAGGTTTGACCCCCAAAGATCTCTCACGAAGCATAAAATCCAAATAATATTTTTTTCCAAAATTTCTTAAAACTCAAAGCGTTAGCCTACGAATTTTGATCAATTTGGTGTTTTCACGTTAAGACTTGAAAGTTGAATGAAATGTTTTTAAATAGAAAATAAACTTTTGAGGTTATTAACCATGATAAATGGGTTTTTCATGAATCATAAAACCCAAATAATATTTTTTCCAAAAATTCTCGAGACTCAAAGGGGTTAGCCTACGAATTTCGATCAATTTGTGTGTTTTTACGTTAAGAGCTAAAAGTTGCATGAAATGTGATTTAAATTGAAAATAAAATTGTGAGACTATTAACCATGATAAATGGATCACTCATGAAACATAAAAACCCAAATAATATTTTTTCCAAAAATTCTCGAAACCCAAAGGGGTTAGCCTATGAATTTTGATCAATTTGTGTGTTTTTAAGTTAAGACATAAAAATTGAATGAAATGTGTTTTAAAAAGAATATAAACTTGTGAGGCTACTAACCATGATAAATGGATCTCTCATGAAACATAAAGCCCAAATAATATTTTTTTCCAAAAGTTCTTAAAACTCAAAGGGTTAGCCTACGAATTTTGATCAATTTGGTGTTTTTACGTTAAGACTTAAAAGCTGAATGAAATGTTTTTTAAATAGAAAATAAACTTTTGAGGCTATTAACCATGATAAATGGATTTTTCATGAATCATAAAACCCAAATAATATTTTTTCCAAAAATTCTCGAAACTCAAAGGGGTCCTACGAATTTAGATCAATTTGTGTGTTTTTACATTAAGAGCTAAAAGTTGCATGAAATGAGATTTAAATTGTGAGCCTATTAATCATGATAAATGGATCTCTCATGAAACATAAAAACCCAAATAATATTTTTTCCAAAAATTCTCGAAACCCAAAGGGGTTAGCCTATGAAGTTCGATCAATTTGTGTGTTTTTAAGTTAAGACATAAAAATTGAATGAAATGTGTTTTAAAAAGAATATAAACTTGTGAGGCTACTAACCATGATAAATGGATCTCTCATGAAACATAAAGCCCAAATAATATTTTTTTCCAAAAGTTCTTAAAACTCAAAGGGTTAGCCTACGAAATTTGATCAATTTGGTGTTTTTACGTTAAGACTTAAAAGCTGAATGAAATGTTTTTTAAATAGAAAATAAACTTCTGAGGCTATTAACCATGATAAATGGATTTTTCATGAATCATAAAACCCAAATAATAATTTTTCCAAAAATTCTCGAAACTCAAAGGGGTCCTACGAATTTCGATCAATTTGTGTGTTTTTACATTAAGAGCTAAAAGTTACATGAAATGCGATTTAAATTGTGAGCCTATTAATCATGATAAATGGATCTCTCATGAAACATAAAAACCCAAATAATATTTTTTCCAAAAATTCTCGAAACCCAAAGGGGTTAGCCTATGAAGTTCGATCAATTTGTGTGTTTTTACGTTAAGACATAAAAATTGAATGAAATGTGTTTTAAAAAGAATATAAACTTGTGAGACTACTAACCATGATAAATGGATCTCTCATGAAACATAAAACCCAAATAATATTTTTTTCCAAAAGTTCTTAAAATTCAAAGGGTTAGCCTACGAATTTTGATCAATTTAGTGTTTTTACGTTAAGAATTAAAAGTTGAATGAAATGTTTTTTAAATAGAAAATAAACTTATGAGGCTATTAACCATGATAAATGAATTTTTCATGAATCATAAAACCCAAATAATATTTTTTCCAAAAATTTTCGAAACTCAAATTATCATAAGTAGCTACTAGCAAAATCAAATAATTAAGACATAAATTCTAACTCTACGACAAGCTTTGATGATTTACGTTTTATCAAATATAAACTCATATCTAAAACTTTTATATAAACATTGAAGCAAAAAGATACACCGACATATGGGACAATGGAATCAATCAATGAATTTTTCGTAATCTATAAAAAAAAAAGTCGTGTTAGAAACATACTTCAACCTTTAGTTTAAATTAAATAACAAGAATCCAATGTCAAAACTTAAAGAAAACAAACGGAATAAAGTCAATAAACCATCTAAATTTACTACTAAAGTACACCTAGGGAACTACATCAGTACATTGTGAAACAAAAACAAAGATAATTATTTTCTTGTGGGGAGATTTACAAAAATACCATAATTTTACTCCTTATTCATTTTTAAATTATCACTAATTAAGAGAGGAATTGACAAAAAATAATTCTTAATTGTTTTGATAATAACCTTGTATTTTTTTTTATAAACTCAAACTTCATCAACTACAAAAATAAAGAAAGTCATTTTTTATGATTAACGTTTCAAAAATATGGTAGATTAGTGATATTTTTTAGTAGATTTTACTGTGATGGTTTTTTAAAAAATTAGTCCATCAAAAATGATATTTAAGAAAACTATTGTTTTTGTTTAATAGTCAACCACTTCAATTTTCTGACATGAGCTAATCCTACTCTATTTTCTGCAGAATTGATCTGAGAAAAAATTGACACAAAATTATATGATTAGATCACAGTTGGTAATATTGATCTCAATCTCTGTTTTGATTTTTTTTGTTTACTTCACCTCTGCTTTGATAATATTAAAGATTAATTGAAAATTATATACATTAGAGAAACTTATTCAGGCCAAGGCATTGAGATGGATGAGGACAAAAAAAGAGGCATCACCTGCTCATGTGTACAGCAGAGATGGCTGTGCTGTACAGACAATTATTTCCACTAAGGGCATGTTTATTTGTGATATTTCGTGGATATCATATGATATAAAATTATTAAAATTTGATGAATAGGAGGAAAGAGAGTGTTTTTTTGTAAAAAGATGAGATGTTTTTCAATATAAAATTAATAAAATTTGAGTAAAAAGAAGAGATTGTTGATATTATTGGAGAGAAGGTATCAATAGGTTGATATTAAAAGTAGGTATCAATAGGAGGAAGTGAGTGTTTTTAAATATAAAATTAATAAAAGTTGAGTAAAATGAAGAGATAGAGTATTTTTTGAGTAAAATTAAATAAAAAAATGAGATTTATTATTTTTTTATCTTATGATACTTACAAATTATCATTGATAACCATGCCACCTTTCCTCTAATTTTATAAATATTTTTTGCTAATTATCTCATAGTATTATATTTGGTAGCTTTATACAAAATTAGTAGTATATGTTCTTTAATGTCTTCTATGTTGTGAATAATTACTATAAGAGATTAAGTGTTTATGATGTTGTAAATTATGAAACTTGGGAAACAAGAAAGTGGAGATGATTACGAGAGAGAAGAAGTGATTAGGGGAAGAATTTTATTATTGTTGGCTTATGTTCACCTCTCCTCCCATACCAATCACACCTATTTATACTACTCCATAAATCATACAATTATGACACATGTGTGGTAATTAGTGATGAGACTTGGCTAATGGTTGTGATAGAGTTGTGTTTAAGTGGTAATGGTACCACTTGTCACCTAATCGCCTAAGCCTAGTATCCTAGAGTTATGAATAATCATCATATTATAACACTCCCCCTTGAATATTCATCATCTTCGATGTGTCCTGTGTCAGACTGCCTCGTTAAAAACCTTCCATAGAAAACCCAGTGGGAAAAACTCATGGTAAGGAAAAGAGTGCAGTCTCTCCCTTGAAATGATTGAGATGATCTTCTCTTCATAACTTTCGTAGATGCAATCTCCCCCTCAAATAAGTCTTGTCTCTTCATTGACTCCATAAAGCGATTCATTTTGATCATTCTCTTCACTCGTCTTAGTTTCATCAGTGTATGACAAAACATTTGAAAAGTTGATAGACTTTTCTCATTGTAGCATTCCTCTTGCATGTCTATCTTCGGCGTGTTCTTGGTTGTCTTGTTAAAAACCTCGTCATGGAAAACCCAGTGGGACTAAAACCATGATAAGGGAAAAAGAGTACAACCACGCTCATCATCATATTTCTCCCCCTGGAAACATCATCCTTACGAGATGTATTCCTATAATATATACCATTCTTTTGGGAGTTTTTGCGTGTTCTATGCTGCCTCGTTAAAAACCTTTTCATGGAAAAACCCAATGGGACAAAAACCATGATAGGATAAAAAGAGTACATCCACGCATATCATTATCATTTCTACCCCATATTTTTTTTCACTATGGGCGTAGCTGATGGATATCTAAACTCTTAACGTCTTCTCGACGTTTCTGTGTTTCGGGTTCATCTTGACCCTTTTCACTTATGTCTTCTAGACATTTCTTATTATATGTTTAATTTTGGAATACCTGAGGAAATTTTTTTTCTTCCAAGGTTTTCAATTCCAAATTATTTTCATTATACTAATAGCAATAACTCTTTAGGAGTTCTAATCGCGTAGAGTTCCCGAGAACATAATAATGATATCATTAATCCTTCTAGGATTATAAATATTGAGCACAATCCAAGTCATTTTGTCCATTCTTCTTCGTGGACAAATCATCTTGATGTTCGGACTACTGGTCCAAACATCTCTCGTTCTTTAAACGAGTAATAAAGACTTGATTGCCTCTTTTAACGTATTGGCCAATACTTTTCTCTCTACGCTCATCCTCAGAGCGGAGTCATGATCCTCATTAATTATTTTGCGCGCTTTATTAATTATTGTGTCGACATACATTTTCTCTTTGGTTCCCTCTTTTTACATGGTTAATCGAGATCTCTAAATCATCCTCAATGATTTCTTTCAGGTACTTGATTTCATTATTAACCACGTCTCTTTACTCTCTTTAAAAGTTTAATCCTCCTTTTCATTTGCTCCAATTTTTTTTCGAGGATTTTATTTATTTTGGAACCAAAGTAGTCTATCACGTCTTTTACGTGCTATAGACTTAATAGATTCTCCTTCCGAGACATCTATTCTTCTTGGAGCATTTCAGCTGGGTATGAGATTTCCTATTTTCTATTAGAATTATCCTTTAAACTTTCAAGTTTATAAATATGAGGATCTATGATAATTCTTTTCTTGAAATCTCATCCATCAGCTTTTGATTTGCAATATAGTAGTGATCCTTTGAACTTTTGAACTTCAAGTTCACATTAACTTTAACTTGTTCAAGGATACCAACTACTTCACATTTTCCCCACGGAAAAATTTCATCTAAATTGAGTGCAAATCATACAATAAGCACATCCTTCTTGATGCCTTAATATACTACATGCATTACTGCATGTTCTATGTCAAATCATAGAGATTAAATTTCACCATTAATGGTCATCCATTTTTCTCATTTTCAGTATGAACACAACCTCATTTATGTTCTACTTTACCTCGACATATAGTAAGTGGTAAGCTTTAGGATGTTAATTTACCAAGATTATCATACTTGGGATGTAAACTCACCAAAATTACCAACTTACTTGTCAATGTGGGATTCTTTAATTCTCCCCTTCGAGATGATGACATTCTTTTTCCATCCATCTCGCATTGAATCCCATTTAAGGATCGGCATATCCATCTTGGATCATGCTTTTTATTCCGAATCCTTTTAACATTTATTTCGGGATTCATAATACACCCTCTCAGGATAATGGATCTTCTGGCCCATTTATCTAAACCAAATCTCCTTTTAGACTCGTTATACTTAGAGTGTAATTTTGGAGATTAAAGAACTCAACCACCATCTTAAATCGGTGACTCATCGATTTACCAAAATGATGGCCTTATTTTTGCTTAAGACATGCTACATGAAAAACTTCTAGTTTTCACATAAATTTTCAATGATCCATACTATCATTGTTTGTTTGACTAAGATGGCATGGCAATCATAAATTTTGGTTTACTACCAAACATATTTTAAACGAGTTAATAAACTTCAGGTTTATTAACTATGCCATCTTTTACTTTTTGTATGTACGATTACATACAAGCATGTCTTAGCTATATGCTCTTCTGGATCATTTGCACTGTCCAATATCATATTGACATGTGCTTAATAAATTCTCATAAGAATTTATTTTCTTTTGAATTCTAAATTCCAATAAACATGAAAAGTAACTAAGCATAATAGCAACATAAACCTTCATATAGTATTAAACATGAAAAGCAATACTAAATCCTTATTTTATTTACCCATCGATCATGATCATTTTATTTCCTTTTGATTCTTCTAGATCAACAAGGATTACGACATCAAAATTTATTTTAACGCAGTTTCCTTTTTCTTTACGTGGTTCTTGATACGATGGGCTGAATTTATGGCGTACGACATTTACGTACCAATTTTCCTTTCATGCCACATTAGAAACAAGTGATCTCATTTTTCCTTTTCACAACGCAACCAACTTCATTGGTTTTCTTTTCGTTGGAATTAAACTGAGATTCTCTTTCCACGTCTTCGTCCATCACCTTATTTATAACCATGACTACGGTTTTTACCGTGTCCGGATCCTTGTCCAATTATTATTACTATATGCTACCACATTCACTTCTAGGAATGGAGCTAATCTATATGGACGGATTAATGGTTAACCATCTCTTAAACCATTTTATAGGTGATGACGGAAATATGATATTATCCTTTCATTCATTCGATGTCGTTTTTGACCGATCGATGGTTCCAAATTTTTATATGATCACCATATCTTTAATAAATTCAAATTACTATTTTTTCTCGAAATTAATTGATCATATATTGAAATTTACTTTTCAAATAAATATGCAAGCATAATAATAGCATAATTACATATAATAATCAAGATGCATGCATATATATAAGGAGGCAAAGCCTACTATTAGATAAAGGAGGAGGCATAACCTACCACTTCATATATATTATATGATTTTAAATAAAATCAACATATATTAAAATCTAAATCAAAGACAAGTTTAGATGTTACCTCCCTTACGTATAATCACAACGGATTAAAAATGACTTGGATTAAGAGACGATCGTGCTTACGATATTTCGACGGCTCAACGGATAGAGGCGATCGTGCTTACGATATTTCGACGGCTCAACGGATAGAGACGATCGTGCTGATAACGTGTTGTGAATAATTACTATAAGAGATTAAGTGTTTATGATGTTGTAAATTATGAAACTTGGGAAACAAGAAAGTGGAGATGATTACGAGAGAGAAGAAGTGATTAGGGGAAGAATTTTATTATTGTTGGCTTATGTTCACCTCTCCTCCCATACCAATCACACCTATTTATACTACTCCATAAATCATACAATTATGACACATGTGTGGTAATTAGTGATGAGACTTGGCTAATGGTTGTGATAGAGATGTGTTTAAGTGGTAATGGTACCACTTGTCACCTAATCGCCTAAGCCTAGTCACTACAAGAAAACAAGGCATTTTCCGACGGAAAAATAAATTCCGAATTTTCCGACGGATTTCCGACGGTTTGCGTTTTTTTCAAAAAAAATAAAAAAAAAATAAATTCCGACGGAATTACGACGGAAATCCAAGGAATTTCCGACGGATTGCGTTTTTTTGAAAAAAAAAAAAAAAAAAACGGGATCCGTCGGAATTCCGTTGGAAATTCCGACGGATTTATGACGGAACCCGTTTTTTTTTTAATTTTGCATTCCCGCTCATTTCGTTTTGCATTCCCGCTCATTCTTATTCTTTTTTAATTTTTTAATTTTTATTATTTGTATTTACAGAAGAAGAAGAAGAAGAAGAAGAAGAAGAAGAAGAAGAAGAAGAAGAAGAAGAAGAAGAAGAAGAAGAAGAAGAAGAAGAAGAAGAAGAAGAAGAAGAAGAAGAAGAAGATCCGGCGGAGAGAAAGCTCCCGCGGAAGAAGAAGAAGGAGAAGAGGTCGCCGGAAAAAAGAAGAAGAAGAAGAGCTCACCGGAAAAAGTAGATCTCGCCGGAAAAGTAGATCTCGCCGGAAAAAGAAGAAGAAGAAGAAGAAGAAGAAGAAGATCCGGAGGAGGAGGAGAAGAAGCTCCGCCGGCAACACTTTTCTCCGGAAAATTTTCCGTTCGCCGGAAATTTTTTCCGATCGCCGGATGAAGAAGAAGAAGAAGAAGATCCGGAGGAGGAGAAGAAGAAGCTCCGCCGGCAACACTTTTCGCCGGAAAATTTTCCGGTGGCCGGAATTTTTTTTTTTTTTTAAAAACGAAAGTCCGTCGGAAATCCGTCGGAATTGTCCGACGGATTTCCGACAGATCCCCAATTTCCGACAAGATAGAACCGACGGACCAAAACCATCGGAAATCCGTCGGAATACCCCTTTTCCGACGGAATTCCGACGGATTTGGCCGTCGGAAAATGCATTGTTTTCTTGTAGTGAGTATCCTAGAGTGATGAATAATCATCATATTATAACATTCTATAATTTATAGAAATAAATATATAAATCCTGCATGTTCCCCTACTTTGTCCACGTACCATGAAAACAAAGCCTATTAATTATTTTGGATATAATTAGCTAACCTATTATTACTTTCCACGTTCAAACTCATAAGCCATAAAAGAGGCAATAACTTCAAAAAAAAACCATATCTCTGTCTCTTTCTTCTTATGCTAGTTAATCAAATATGAATAATCTCATCGTAATCTAAAGTCAAGAGGTATTACCGTATTAGTCTGTATGATCAATTTCAGACAGGAGTAAGTAACCACTTTAATATATGGTTCTAGACCTAATTAAATATCATTAATCTAAGGAATTTATGTTTGATCCATAATCCTTTTTTAACTTTTAAGTCCAAAACCAAAATATTAGCTAGTATTTTTTTTTTTAATATCCAGTTCAAGTCCGTGAACCCTACATCTCTTTGTAGGATATTCAGACTATATTAAATTCACTCTTTTATAGGATATCCCTCCCATATAGCGATTCGAACTGGCGACTTCTGAGTTTCTTCGAAAATCTTTACCAAAATATTAGCTAGGAATTTTAACCTATTCTTTAAATACTTGACTAGCATTTGATAACATTGATAGCGGATTCACAGAACTCGTAGCATATAAGTTAAACTTAAGATTCTACTGTTCTTTTTAAATCGGTTGAACTAACCGCTACCGGTAAAATATTCTAACACTATATTGCTTTCAGAGAAGTCGGTTCAAATTATGTTGCTAATTAATAATGTCCTAAGGAAGCTATCTGCGAATAGTTTTTAATTATATTATATGTATAGGTGACGACAAAAAAAAATATATATATTATATGTATAGGTGAATGAACGGAGCATGTGATGTGTATATATGTGTGTGTATACTGTTTTAGACTTTTTATTTTACTAAACTGAAATTAACGGTGAAACCGCGGAAAGGGATCAGTAGTCAAAGCCTGGTGAGATCAGTGCGGTTCATTAATGCCAAGGATAATGCAAATGTTTAATTTTAATCTTTAACTTATTTTTTAAAAATACATTAAAAGTCAAGATCAAGATGGACTAACTGTAACTACTAAAGGATTTAATTTTCTAAACGCATTGATATTTGTGCACCCCACATTATTATCTTTTCAATATGATACTGTAATATTCAACGGTTGTAGACTTGTAGTTATGCATGCTTAGATTAAAAATAAACATATAAGATAAACGAACGGAAATTAAATAAAATAGTCAACTGTTCATTGTTACGTTTTTTTTCATTTTTCATTACAAATAAAGGGGAAAATCTTAGGAATAGTATAAATGGAGGCTTAAGCTTTCCATAATCTTCACATCGAATTATTTATTTTGAACGTTTCTACTATGGACCATGGTTCTTTTTAGTTGAAGATTTAGATGATTGTAGATCAACATTTTTTAAAAAAGAAAACACTGAGAGATTAATTAACATGTGAGATGAAAAATGAAACGATAGAAAAAGGCGAATAATCGAAATTATTTTAGGTGAATTGAGTTTTTATAATCGTTAAAAACTGATTTTAATATCATCTATATTAATATATAATGAAGTTAATTTTTAAAATCATGAATGTTTTTGAATATACAAATTAACATAATCACTTATTCATGGAAAGTAAGAAAATGGTGTATCAGTATCACCATAATTAGATCAGTTAAAACATTCCTTAAAAAAAAAATTTGGTTTGGAATTTTGTTAGTTAAGACTTTCCTTTCAGAGAATCAAATAAATACAAAAGATTTAAAAGCTCAACGTCTCAATCCTCTAGCACTGACTTTTCATGAAGTTGGGAAGATAAATTTTCCCTTTTTTTGCATGAATTGTTGGGTTTGACTTGGTTTTAGTTTGTTTCAGAATCTGTCAATAATCTCCTATGAATAAGGAATCAATAGATTGCCCAAATATTAACAAATTTTTAAAATTAATATCATACTCGTAGAAACTTTTTACAAATATTAATTGTATAAAACCCAATGTTTTAATTAAAGTCAGACCTGCTATTAATTTAAATAGATTCAATAATCTACACGACACCGTTCAATATTTGTTTTTAATCTAGGTTAAGTTTGAGGGTTCTATATAAAGTTACTATTCATCTAGGTTAGTTATCTTTTATTTTCAGTCAAGTCGCAAATATCAGATTACATTTCAAAAGCATCCATTGCATTCTATAAAAATTTGTGGGAGATTTTGACTGCACCGAGGTAGAGAAAACAAATTCAATTAACCATTCACAATAGGTTATATATATGTTCATTCGATTTCTTATCAAGTATTCAAATATTTTAATAATTTTTTTTTGATGTTGTTATCGATTCTCTAACTATCTTCTTGTTTTTGTCTTTGCGAGATCTCAAATATGGTTAACCATTAACGAACGGTATGGTCATTCGATTTCATGTCAAAATTATTATGGTATCGGATCGATAGCAATAGTGTTTTACCAGTTAGTACTTTGTAGGTCCCCCATTCGTTATCTGCCACATCAAAAGATAATTTGCTCGAGCGTCCCCTAGTTTCTTCTTCAGGTTCTGTCCGATCTTCATAGCTTTTTCTCTTTGTTTTGGTTTTATTATTTGTCTGGAAACAATTCTATTTTATTTTTGGATCAAACAATTCAGAACTTGATCCTTTTTTTTTTTTTTTTTGTCAAAACCCTAAGTTGGAATCCACGACCGAGCAGACTATTGGAGATCTTGCCTAATAAAAAATGGCATCGTTGATGTTTACCGATTGTTCCACCTCCACGACGTCGAGTCTCATCCATTCGAACCGCCCCAACGGTGCTTTACTCCCCCGCCGGTGCGTGGGCCAACTCTGCTTACGGACCACTGCGTCCGATCGTGGCTGCATTCGCTCCTCTTGTATAGACTAAACCTTTTGACCTAATTGAGCACGAATATCAATTATCCTCTTGAGTAATCTCATAATATTTTCCTTTTCTATTCAGCTGTTGCCGCGATGGTAATGGATGTAGATGCTGTGGCAAAAAAGATTATGTGTGAGATCAAAATCGAAGCTTTAAGAATGAAGAAATCAATCAGTGCGGTTCCTGGATTAGCAGTAATCCTTGTTGGGGACAGAATGTACTTCGAATCTTATGATTCAGCTTGTCGATTCGTTGGAATCAAAACATTCGAAGTTCGTCTAGCTGAAGATTCCTCAGAAGAACATGTGCTGAAATCTGTCTCACGCTTCAACGACGATCCTTCGGTCCATGGAATCCTTGTTCAGATGCCTCTGTCATCGGTATTACTCTACCTTGATCGTTTTCAAAACTAGAAAATGACTGGTGATTAACATTATACATTTTGGGATATTATGCATGTGCAGCATATAGATGAGCAGAACATTGTGAATGCGATTAGTATAGAGAAAGACGTTGACGGATTTCACCCATTAAATATTGGACGGCTTGCAATGCGCGGAAGAGAACCCTTATTCGTTCCGCGAACTCCACAAGGATACATCGAGCTGTTACACCGGTACAACATTGAGATCAACGGAAAGAGAGCAGTTGTTATCGGAAGGAGTAACAATTTTGGTATGCCAGCTGCTCTGTTACTGCATGTAATTATTATGCCTTGAAAGATGCCATTTGATAGTTACTTTTTTGGTCCTTCTTGATGTATTTTGTAACTGGTAGAGAGAGGATGCAACTGTTACCATTATCCATTCAAGAACCAAGAACCCTGAAGAAATTACAAGACAAGCTGATATCATAATCTCGGCTGTTGGGCAACCAAACATGGTCAGAGGAAGCTGGATAAAACCGGGCGCAGTCGTCATCAATGTGAGGCTTACTGATGTTTGGGTAAGTGAACAATTTACGAAATCATGGTAATGCAGTTATAATTGATTAAGTCACCAATATGTGACATTCTTATACTATTACAGGATCGAAACGCTCAACATGGCATTCGAGTGGTCGGAGACATTTGCTATGAGGAGGTTTGCAAAGTTGCATCAGCCATCACACCTGTTCTTGTTGGCAAGAGTTTAATGACCTTGATCATGCTTCTATCCAACACTTTAACATCAGCCAAGAGAATTCACAACTTCATGTAACCTTAAAAGAATATTGCCGGCCTTCTAAGATTTAACAAATCCTACTCTGCTTTTTGAAGCCAAGGGTTAAAACAATTTTCTTAAATAAACAAATCTTACTCTTTTCTATTCCAATAGTTTGCTTGCTCTGGTTTTTGAAAGTGACTTTGTTTTCTTCTTTTGTTCTATGAACCAAAACATATGTATTTCAGTCGGATATAAAATTGTCTTCTAATTTTTTTTTTACTTCTCGTCCACTGTTCTTGTTTTAACATATCCGACTGATAGAATGATCGAGAAAAGGGAAACCTTATTTTTGGATTTTACGGATTGCAGATTGAGGTATACATTAACAATAACTTTTTGGATTTAACGTTGATGCTGCAAAACTTGTTACAGTATTGGATCACGACAAATGTAGATGGTGAAATAATATCTTCAAGGCATATCAATCGTCGAATAAATAATAAGATCCAACCTTTGAGTTTTTTTTTTTTTTGGTCGAAAAGGTGATCTTATTAAAAGTAAAAACTCAAGAAACAGAGTATTCAAAGCACTTAAAGCTCTTTTGGCCAACAAATCGGCAACAGTATTCGCCGAACGGGGAATGTATGAAAAAGAAATCGAGGTAAAATCAATAGCAATGGTACGGATATCGCCGAGTAATCCAAAGAGTTCATTGTAGTCATCACCACTAGAGAGTAGTTTCATGAGGACTTGACAATCTGAGTATATGTGAAGATGATCATATCTCCGTAATCGAGCCTGCTTCATCGCTTCTTTCACAGCAACAGTTTCTGCTACAAGGGCCGAGGGAACATTTTTAATCCCTAGTGAGCCATCTTCAAGGTGAATGTTGGGGTTCGAAAGGAACGACCAACCAAGACCTCCATTACCGGAGGAGGAGTTCCAGGCTGCATCAACAAAACAGAGTGTACCTGTATTATGGAGGGGCCCAGAACTTTGAGTTGGAATCAGAAGGTCCTTTGTGGAGATTACGGTGGTAGCTAGGCTTTGTGCTCCTTGCCATTCTACAGCCTCTTGAACCGCTTTAGAAACTGTATTCTCCTCCGAGGAGTTTCTATTAGTGAAAACAAGTTGATTCCTTTCTTTCCAAAGCAACCATAGGATCCAAGCGTATAATGCCGCTTCCGATATCCCTGTGGGAGGTAGATTTTTGAACTTTGGCGCTTCCGAGAGAAATCTTGCGAGTGAAGGTACCGAGCTAAAGACAGGGATGGATATTGGGGCCAGCTCCCAGACGCGTTGAGCATAGCTACATGTGAGTAATACATGATCCACCGTCTCAGTTAATCCACATCTTTTATAGGCTCCGGTCAAGGGCATGCCTCTAGAGATGAGTTGAGAGCCCACTGGAAGTGCCCCCACCATGGCTTTCCAAAGAAAGGATTGAATCTTGGGGAGGGTTTTGACTCTCCAAATGCATTTGAGCCAGTTGAATTGGCCCTGGTTCTCCATGTTTTGCGGTGAGGTGATGAGGCTATACCCTGATTTTGTGGAGTAGGTTCCTGTTTTTTCTGGTAGCCAAACCAGAGAATCCCGCCGAGCCGTTGATCCAAGTGAGAGCTTTCTGATCTGATCCTCATAGTGAGGAATATGTCTTTTAATTGCATCCCAATTCCACTGATGTGACGCGGGTGAAATGAGTGCTGCCACTGTAAGATGTTGATTTGCTCTTGTAGGAGGACCAATCAGTTTCATTGGAAAGGACGTCGAGAGCCAAGGGTCTCTCCATATGTTAATTTCCATCCCTGAGCCAACTAACCAACCTAGGCCCTGTTTAAGAACGTCTCGCCCAGCTAGAATCCCTCTCCAACCGTGTGATGAATTTGATTGAGGTTGCACTTCAAGCAGAGGAGTAGTATGGCAGTACTTACCCAAAATAACTCGAGCTGCTAGAGATGTTGGTGATTTTAGGAGCCTCCAGCTGAGTTTCGTAAGCAAAGAGTCGTTAAACGCTTGAATATCCCTAAAGCCGAGTCCCCCTGCCTTCTTTGTAGCCGTAAGCTTTTTCCAGGCTACCCAACTTATCTTGCGTTGGTCCGCTTTAGAGTCCCACCAAAACCTCATCAAAACAGACTGGATTTTCTTACACAAGGATGTTGGTAACTTAAAGCAAAACATTGCATACGAGGGCATTGCGGCGAGCACTGATTTTAGCATAACTTGTTTACCGGCTGTTGAGAGGAAACGCATCGACCAACTATGAGATTTTTGACGCATACGGTCCACAATTGAGGAAAAGACATCCCTTTTGCGGCGTCCAAAATGCTCTGGTAGTCCGAGGTATTTACCGGTGCCGCCTTCGTTACGGATTCTTAAGGTGCGTTTTGCTACCCGTTTTCGGGAACCCGAAGTTTTTGATGAAAAGGTAATAGAGATTTAGAGAGGGTAATGGTTTTCCCCGAAGCCTTTTCATACTTGGTAAGAATCTCTTGTAAAACCTTGCAACTCTCATTATCGGACCTGCAGAAGAACATTGTATCGTCCGCAAACAAGAGATGGTTTATTGTCAGGCT